>QRFJ01000007.1:3795213-4262713 GCA_006176705.1 Cocos nucifera | reverse complement strand
ATCCTTCCGAAGGTAAGCATAAGATTCATAGGGTTGATACTCTACTAAAATCTGCTCTTGACTTTTTTACCGAAGAAAGATCGAACTTCTTTTTATTCAGATCCTTTTTTTTTGTCTTCTAGCCTTTCATTTTTACTATCTGTTCTCAAGGCTTTAGCTAGCTTAGGCATCGAAGGGTCCTAAACCGAAGAATACCCCATTAGTTTCAGGACTTTCTTATAGGTTGATTGGCGATTTATGTCGATTCAACCCAAATCAGTTCTCTAGCACAAGTTCTTTCCAGCAATCTGAAGCCTTTCTGCTATAATATATATAATAAATTAAGCATCGTAGGGTTTTAAACTGAAGGATATCCTATTGATTTATGGGACTTTCTTATAGGTTGATTAGCAATTTACGTCGATTCAATCCAAATCAACTCTCCAGCACGAGTTTTTTTCAGTAATCTAGAGCCTTGCTACAATAATATATATAATAAATTCACTTTTTGGAACAAACACCCACATGCTTCACATGCATTGATAGGTAGCGTGGCTGTGTTTTGTCAAATACAATTATCTTGAGTACTGTTTGATGACTATAAGTATTGAAGGAAGAATAACATGACGAGCACTATAATATTGCATATAAATCAGAGATGGTCAAATTAGTGGTTGCACTATAGCATGTGGGGGAGGACATAGTTGTGGCATATAGATCAAATATTCTTATATGATATAGATGTAGCATGTTGATACATGATTTGATAGACGCAAACCAAGAAATAAATATTCTCAGGTACAAAAAAAAAAAAGAGAGGAAAAATAATCATTGCCTTTCTTCATAAGCAAGAAAAGAAATTTTGATAGTAAATGAACTCATCTCAAAATGCATAAATAACTTCTAATTTAGATTTCAATGTTTTGAAGTGCAAGATAAATGGATGATCTTAGATGCAAACAAGCTTCTTTGAATGCCGAAAAACTATATAAGCTACGGAATAACTTGGTTCCATTGACATGCTCTAAGAGGGAGAAATAGGGGGAAAATGCTAAATGCCTACAATTTGTAAACAGGTAGAGCAGGGACAACAAAAATAAATAGCAAAAAAAAAAAAAAGAGAGGGATGCTAAGTAATGATAGCAATGGAGCTTTGCGTTTGATTGCTGGAAATGATGATAAGGAGTAGAGCAAGGTATTCTCAAATCAAAAGTCTAAATTATGTCGTAATAAAACAAGTATTATATAAATTATTTATAAATAATAAATACATCCTACATATCATAAACAATTATTTTGCATCATAATAAACAACTATAACGTATGAAATCACAGATATTACAAATACATTGTTATTCCCAACAACATAGCGAACATACTGGTACTAATTGAATCAAAAAATCATAATAGACGTCATACAAACACATCAAATGAGGCTAGAATGGAAAAATACCATTATTAAGATTTTTTTTAAAAAAAAAAATATTTTGGGTGCAGTCTATTTTGAGATCCGTGGCTTGGGTATGCGGTGCGAACCAAGCGACTGCCTTTTCTCCTTGGACTGAAACCCGAAACCTAGCCAAGAGATACAGAGGCGTTTTAATCTTCTATTAACCACAGTTGCGGGCGAGTAAACGGAAAAATACCCCCGTGGCGGTAGAGGCCATCAAAACGAGGCTGGAATCTTTCCTATCCTTCCTCTTTGTCCTCCGCGATCCGCGATGGCGCCTCCCCTCCCGTCGCAGCGATCGCCGTCGCCGTCCCAGCCCTCCGGGTAAGTCCCCTCCCTCTCTCCACAAAACCCTAATCCTCTCCCCTTCTCCCTCTCTAATCCCCTTCTTCCTCCTCCACAGGAGGAGTGAGGTCTCCGATCTAAAGCTCCAGCTCCGGCAGCTCGCCGGCAGCCGCGCCCCCGGCGCCGATGACTCGAAGCGCGACCTCTTCAAGCGGGTGATCTCCTACATGACAGTGGGGATCGACGTCTCCTCCGCTTTCAGCGAGATGGTGATGTGCTCCGCCACCTCCGACATCGTCCTCAAGAAGATGTGCTACCTCTATGTCGGCAACTACGCCCGCTGTAACCCCGACCTCTCTCTCCTCACCATTAACTTCCTCCAGAAGGACTGCCGCGACGAGGACCCCATGATCCGCGGCCTCGCCCTACGCAGCCTCTGCTCCCTCCGGGTGCCCAATCTCGTTGAGTACCTCGTCGCCCCCCTCGCCGCCGGCCTCAAGGATGGCAGCCCCTACGTCCGCACGGTCGCCGCCATGGGTGTCCTCAAGCTCTACCACATCTCTGCCGCCACCTGCTTCGATTCCGATTTCCCTGCCACGCTCAAGAGCCTCATGCTGTCCGATCCTGATGCCCAGGTGCGGATCGTCCACCTACACTTAGATCTGCAGCAATTACCGAGTTAATATCAGATCTTGCTAGGCAGTTTAACGGATGAAAGATCTGATTTTGATGTACTTTCTAGTATAATGGCAATTTGGAATCAATTTCGATGTGTTTCGTTTGGCAGGTGGTGGCAAATTGTCTACACGCTTTACAGGAGATATGGAATCTGGAATCTAACAACTCAGAGGAAGCATCCAGGGAAAGAGAAACTCTGCTGGGCAAGCCGGTGATCTATTATCTCCTAAATAGGTGAGATCTTGATATGCTTATCTGGCTGATTATTTCATGTTCCTGAACATTATAGGAGAACAATTCAAAATTGCGTACTTTCTGTGGCTTCCATGTCGTGGGGGATCGCTTAGCAAAAGCATAGATGCAGAAATGGCTTCAAAATTGTTTCTTTTTATACCAGGGCTGCTAAAACTTTCAAGTTTGTCATTCTTAGCTTCCGTAGGTCAACATATGAGGGTGGCACTTTAGTAGGAGCTGTCCTGTCTTTGCAGTGTGTTTAACAGGGTGGAGAAGTCAAAGCCATGCAACAAAAACAATTTCAATCAGATCTTGTATTTGGCTTGCAGATATTGGCTATACTGTTGTTATGATTTTGTAAAGAGTGTGGATTTATAATGCTGAGCAGGAGGTCATCATCTTATTTATTTTGTGAGAAAGGAATATTGCATATCTCTAAAGCTGTTCCATTTGCTATACTTATTGAAATGATGTCTGTGCATCTAAATATTATGTTTGCATACCTAATTTTGTTTGTGAATGGAATCATGTTTACGGATCATCATATCTGTTGTGACTAAAAGCTAAGATAGTTATGTTTATTTCTGTGTTTTATTGATTTCAACTTCGAACACAAATTTCCTCTCCCTCTTTCGCTCTAAATCCATGAATCATTCTTATGCCCATTTGCTGGATCATTATCTAATTATAATCTACAAAATTTACAGGATCAGGGAATTCAATGAATGGGCACAGTGCCTTGTACTGGAGGTAGTATCGAAGTATATACCCTCAGATAGCAGTGAGATATTTGACATAATGAATCTTCTTGAGGATAGACTTCAGCATGCAAATGGAGCTGTTGTTTTAGCTACAATCAAGGTCTTTTTGCATTTGACAATGTCTATGACTGATGTTCATCAGCAGGTGCCCATCAAAGCATCTCTTCTTCATTTTGCTGTTCAAATTGATTTACTGCAATGTTCTTCCTTCTGTAATTTGCTTAGGTTGATTTTGTTGTATTCTATTGTCGTCATATGGATATTATATTATAAGCTTCTGTAATGCCTGTATTTCTTATGGTTTCTGTCTTAGGTTTATGAACGCCTTAAAGCACCTTTACTCACTTTAGTGGGCTCAGGAAGTTCAGAGCAATCATATGCAGTACTAAGCCACCTGCATTTGTTGGTTATGCGTGCTCCAATGTTGTTTTCCTCAGACTACAAACATTTTTATTGCCAGTTCAGTGAACCATCATATGTGAAGAAACTAAAACTTGAGATGCTGACTGCCATTGCTAATGAGAGCAATACCTATGAAATTGGTATCATAACTAATTTCTTCTCCACACTTTTCAAATGCTTAAACAAGCAATATTTATGCATCCTTGTGAATCATCTATATGAAGCAGTTTTCTATTTAACAATGCATTCATTTGTTCAATAATGTCTTGATTGAATCCATGCCCAGTGACCGAGTTGTGTGAATATGCTGGGAATGTTGATGTACCCATTGCAAGAGAGTCGATTCGGGCAGTTGGAAAGATAGCATTGCAGCAGTATGATGTGAATGCAATTGTTGACAGGCTGCTTCAGTTTCTTGAGATGGAGAAGGATTATGTGACTGCTGAAACTCTGGCAAGTATCTTCAGAGCACGTTAAGCTGCTGTTGTATAAATGGCTGTTGAAATCCATTTTTATAATCTCAGTTATGTGAAATGTTATGACTTCTTAGGCCTACCTGCAAAATTTATTCACAGGTACTGGTGAAAGACCTTTTGAGAAAATATCCTCAGTGGAGTCATGACTGCATTGCAGTTGTTGGGAATATTAGCAGCAAGAATGTTCAAGAGCCAAAAGCCAAAGCAGCTCTCATATGGATGCTGGGAGAATATTCCCAGGACATGCTTGACGCTCCTTACATTCTGGAAAGTATTGTTGAAAATTGGGATGATGAACATGCACCTGAGGTATTAAATTTTTTTAAGTACGGAGACTGTTTGTAGAGTAAATTGTGTATGATACTTCCTAAGCCTAGCTACATTATCTATCATTTCCTTCCAGAACTTTTATTTCTGAGGACATCTTTTGCGGACAAGGGCCCCAACTCCCATGGCTCTCTCTCACTGTCTCTCATGCTTGCTTGCTCTATATATTCAGTGACATAAGCGAGATCTTTAAGATGGCATTCTTGTAAGAGAGGGCTTTGCAAACTGTGATTGGGGATTAGCAAACTGTGATTGGGGATTAGCTGTTGATGGGAACATTGTTTTTTGTGGACCATAAAGAGATGCTTTTGCATTTTTTTTTAAATTTTTCTTTCAGTGTTATGAGTGGTTTAAGACAGAAGCTATGATAGTCGTCAAACCTTTGCATTGGTCTGTCAGCTTAGGTGGCTTGCTTCTTAAGAGGGTTGTCCAATCAGTTGGAGGGTGGTGTCTGCGTGTAAAGGTGAAGACTTTGCTTGCAATGTGCACACAGATATGGGATAGGGGTGGCCATTGGGTGACTTGGGAGTCTGTAGAAGGTTAAGGCAGGTCCTTGTAGAGGTGTAAGTGTGGGGTTGTCCTTATAAAGGGTATTTGATTTAGGGTGGTTGGTACTAGATTTGATTCTGGGACTACGCATGGTTTGGAGAGGAATTGCTTCAGTTGTTATGTGAGGTTAGTGCTTTCAATTCTTCAGTCATAGAAACATGGGGTCTTTGTTCTTAGAATGGTTTCAAAAGATGTTTTTTTTCCTTCTTTGTTTTAAGGTTCCCTTGTATTCATTCCCTTTGGTCTCTTCACATTTCTGAAGCCTCATAAACACCTCCAGATGATTCTGGTTTGCTTTACTAGTGGCTTAAGTAATGTTATTATGAGGGAGATGCAATTGGTTGATTCTTGCTCGCTCTGCTATCTTGGTAATGAGAGTGCGGGATCACCTTTTCGTATTCTGCTCCTGTGGTTGAATATGCTTTTCTGAAGTTTGTTTAAGGTTCAACCTACACATGTATTGTGATATGAAAATATGCTTGCACAAAAATCGTTATTTTGCCTTTGAGGAAGTCATTGTGGATCAGTTAGCTACATTATAGTGATTCAGCCTGTTTTGCAATTTTTTGCTTCTTACCACCCTCATAGAGTATTCTGTGACATTCTGCTGATGCCCAACACTGATGCTAATCAAATCTGACATGGTAATTTCAGAGCTTATTGCCAATTCATTGCTGGTAGTCACTAATAATCACCTCATATGATAAAACCTGAGTAGTGTTGTCGATGACATATATCAATGCACAAACTAATTGAATCAGTTTTCACTGAACTAACATGGAGATGAAATTCTTCATAAATGTTGTGGACATCTAAATGCTCAATAATTTGTACTTGTCAGCCATATGTAGGTTTCTGTAATGTCCAGACCTTACCATATTATTTAATGATTTCCATTGCTTTTGCTTTGTTATCTTGTTGGTGCCTGTATTATGTGAGCCAAAGCAGACTTGCGGTCATGAGTGATTTGATACTCTTAGATCTTCTCTCTCATCTTAACAAGTAGTCATGTGGCTTAATTTTGACCCATTATGCATTCTTTCTTTTGCAGAAAATTAATATCTCAATTTCTATTTTCTTCCATGCACGTTGCATATGTGCACATGTTTCGTATTTGATAAGTAGTTATGCATCAAGGATATTTAATGCACTGGGTATCTTCTTGTGTAGGTTCGCTTGCATCTTCTCACTGCAGTAATGAAATGTTTCTTTAGAAGACCACCAGAGACACAAAAGGCCTTGGGAGCTGCTTTAGCTGCTGGTCTAGCTGATTCCCACCAGGTACTGCTTTGTTCATATGCTATGCCCCAGAAGTTGGAATACATATCCAATTGAAGGTTCTTTAAGTTATAAGAGAATTTTTTTCTGTCTTCTATTAAATTGCTAGCTCATTGCAGGATGTTCATGATCGAGCCTTATTCTACTACAGGCTTTTGCAATATGATGTATCAGTAGCAGAACATGTTGTAAACCCTCCTAAGCAAGCTGTTTCAGTCTTTGCTGATACACAGAGCAGTGAAATTAAAGACCGCATATTTGATGAGTTTAACACTCTATCAGTTGTATACCAGAAGGTAACTCAGTTTCTTTTATGCTCTATACTGTTATAATTTTATTTTTCCTTGGCTTCTTTCAACGCTTAGTTTGAAAAAAAAACAATTACAGTTTGGACATAATGAGGCATGATAATGCACTGTTATTATTTAGAAATTTGTTTTCTTTTGGTGATTAATGATTTCTCATGTTTTCATGCTACAATGCAAATGCTAAAGATAGGTAGCATACATTTTATGGATTGTCCAACTACATTACAAAGAAACAACTTAAATTGGGAAAAAAGGTCAGTTTCATGCTTAAACGGGTGCAAGTGGCAAAGTCAACGCATCCATTTATAATTCTATTAGATATTATCTGTTTCTGCTATATGAATACTTTTTTTCTTGAATCATTTTTTACTTAATTGTAAGAAAAATTTGATGTACGAGGTACTTCTGAACAGTTGGTGGAAACTTGATGATGACGTCTTTCACTTATGATCACTAGATCCCAACTCCAGTTTGGCTGACAGGCACATACACACATCTGTATATCTCAATTATTTTAGCTTAGCTTGTGTTTTAGTCACTCCATGTAATCTATCTTCAGTTGTTAATCGATATGATTGGACTATCTAACTTTTGTTATGAGCAGCATTAACCATCAACTGTTGTTGAAATCAGACAGTTGTCGTTGCTATTGAAAATACATTTTCTTTTTGTGTTGAAATGCTTGTCCTGGGCCAACTTAGTGGTTTCGATTGAATTTTCTTATATATGTTCCATTTTCATTTAAATGTTTAGCAGACTTGCATCATAGGCTGTTAAAAGTTTGCCGATTATACTGTAAACTGATGCACATTTTCTGTCATGTTTATAGAAACATATATCATTTGAAACTGTTCTCAGATGCAATATCTTGGCAGGCATCTGCTTAATTATCAAAGATGCGAGAAGCCCAGATGTAATTGTGCTATTTCAATTTATTTTAAGTGGTTGTTTTACCTTACAGCTGTAAACTAGTGTTTTCATCATTAAGAGCACCATCAAGGCAGACAACAGGCCTTTTAATGAGAATGTAAATTTATGGCTGGACAGACAGATCAAGTGCCCTTCTTATTGTTGGCATCAGGATGTTGTTGACTTGATCATGTATGTTTTGCTAAGTAAAATGGGGAAACATTGTGTCCTTGATTAGAGCCGTAGACATCTCTCTGCATCCTAAATAATGGTGGTAGCTATCATTTTGAGGTTGTACTAGGAAAAAAATTATGCTGGGGTATGGATTGTCTTTTTTACTAGTTTGGTTTATATGTTTCGCAAGCAAATTCACACTTGAAACTATTGCACCTCTTACGCTGATGAGATAGCATGCTTGGTTTGTTTGGATGTCCTGGCAACTATTTCAAAGATTGGCATGCCAGGCTGTCAAATTGTTGACTATGATTATGATATCCTCTATGTGGACCAGTTGTATAGGTTCTCCACAATTTGTGGATTTATCCAGCTCACTATATAATTTGATGATTTATCCAGCACAACATTTCACGTAATTTGAGTCTAAAAACTGGATGCTGGCTTTTCTTGTTTTAGCAAGCCCAGAAATCCCTCTTCTTGTCTGCAAGCACAGGAAGAGTATGCCCATGATGTCCAGATAAAGGTTAGATCCTCTTCCATGGACCTTTGTAACACTTGGTGCTATTCAGGAGGCTCTAATCCGTCTGCAACTGTTTCTAAAGATATTGCATACTGTATTGGCCAGCTTCATCTGATATATCTTGTTATTGACATTTTGCTGGTTCAATTACAGTCATCATGTCTCTTAAATCTCATGATCCTAAGCTTGGATGAAACTTGCAAGATAGATTAGCTGTCTTGTAAAGCTTTAAAAATTTCTTGTATCTTTTGGTCTCATTAGATTGACACCCTGTTCTGTTTCTCCAGAATATTTTTCTTTAAAAAGAATTAAACTTCTTCTACTAAGTTTCTAATTGATGTTATAAAATTGCAGCCCTCTTACATGTTTACTGATAAGGAGCATCGGGGACCATTTGAGTTTTCAGAAGAACTTGGAAATTTGTCGATGGGAGCAGAATCTGCAGATAATGCCATGCCAGCTCAAAGATATGAAGAGAATGATCTTTTATTAAGCACATCGGAAAAAGAAGAAAGTGGAGGTCCAACCAATAACGGCTCTGCTGTCTCAGCATATAGTGCTCCTTCTGACTATGATGGTTCCTTGATATCTGTTAATTCACAGACACAACCTGAGACGGCAATTTCAATCCCTGGCTCGTCAGCATATACTTCACCAGCAACCTTAGCCATTGATGACCTTCTTGGTTTGGGTGTTCCTTCTGCCCCAGCACCTCCAACCTTGAAGCTTAATCCGAAAGCAGTTTTAGATCCGGCTACTTTCCAGAGGAAATGGGGCCAACTTGCAATATCCTTGTCACAGGTTTGCTTCCTTTAACTTAAGAACCATGTCCCCTATTAATCATGTTTTATATTGATAATTTCTTGTAGAAGTCTACATATACTCTTTTGTGTATTGCAGTATTAGAAACATGAACAAATTGTTTTTACTGGTTATGTTCTCTTCCATGTCACCCGTCAAGGATGCTTTATCTTTTTATCTATTCTAGAGGTAAGCAGAAGGTGCTGGGTAGAGGATCTTGATCCCCTTCCCGGCTTGTTACTGTAAATCTATTCAGATATGTTATAGGTGTTGTCTTCCACCACTCCCTAATAAAAGAAAAATAAGAAGAAAATAATAAGTGTCACGAAGGGCTTGTGTCATTCTTAAATATATGCTTTTGTAAAACAAGGCGTAATCCTTGTTGTGGTTGGTGTTATTAACTTCATCATTTGGTTCCCAGCAAAAAGCTACTTGATCCTATTAAACCCAGTCCTCCCTCACAGAGATCTTACAAATTCTTCTTCTCATGATTTCTGTCCTGGTATACTTGCTCTCTCTCATTTATATAGTTGGATTCAAATTGTAATGCCCCTCCTCCCTTAGCAGCTTTTGTTTTTTTGTTGCAACCTGTGTGCAACCAAATCATTTGAATTAGTTGTGTGTTCCAATGTTGTTGTGACATAATATTACAGATGGAATGGTCATAAATATTATTCCAAATGTGATGAAATGAATCTTCTTTTATGTTAAAAAAGAAAAGCATGTACATATGCATGCACAGCTCTGTGTGAACCTGGTCATTTTTGACCTGCTACTTATGGTGGTTCTTACAATATGTGTATATGCTTTTCTTTGCACACCATGTTTGGATTGCGAAATACATTCTGTTATTAGAGACCGTTTCTCTTTTTGTCATTCCAAAAATTTTGATAGTGGTAAGTAAAATGCATAGAACAGTATGAAACTGACTGACAGGGATGGTTTATTAACATTGAAATACACTCTTTTAGTTTTGTGACAATTTTACATCTTTGATGTGTCTTCCATCATAATTACCCACAGATTTTCGTTGCCTAAGTTCACGTTAGCCACGTGCATCTCCCAGTTTTTTGCAGATCCTATTTCAGTCTATTGAACCCATGGGTCTTTCTACTTGGCTTATGTAACATTTGCCTAGTAGAATTTATAAGAGTGGTAACATGGTTCTAATATTAAAATTCAATAAATTTAAGCTTACATATGTTATTCATTAGCGATCCCCAACATTTTGTGAATGCATATGTGATTTCCTAGAAATTTTTATGAAACATGAAATTGTGGTAAAACTGAGATGGATACTTAAGATGACGAAACTCAGAGGCTGTACTAATTAAGGAACTCACTCAAATTGTTGGCCACCTAACATAACAATTGCATCATAAGATTGGACGGTTGATGGCCATTAGGTAATTCATATAATATAGAATTCATCAATCATCACTCACATAAATGTATATTTTCAATCTCATTTTTACTATCTTTTTGCATCATGTCTGAAGGGTCAAAAACCTGAAAAGAGTATAAACATAACCCTTGTCTTTTAAAACCCTAAAGAAAACTGAAAAATAAATGCAAAAGTCTGGGTGACAACCGTATGTTAGATACTTACATTGCTCTTTTGAGACCCAAGTTTGATGAGCTATCAAGCTTGGAAGAACGTATGGCATGTTTGAACGTAAATATTTTCTTTTCAATTAATGTGAATCTCAGCCTTGCTCAACCTTTTGTCCGGTTATGGTCCCCAATTCCCTCCCCCCCCAAACCCCTCCTTTTTTCTACGGTTCTGTTCCAATGATAACCTTGATGCCAGCATAATACGACTCAAGCCAACATCACCTTGGCCCCTTCGAGTGACCCAAATATTCCACGCAACCTTATTGCTTTAGTCCTGCCTACATGCATTGCATTTGCACCTAACCTTGCTCCCGAACCATGTCTTGATTGCATTCAGTGTTCTGGTGCCAAACCAACTAACAGTGGGTGGTTATGTCAATTTATGATGTCTTACAGAGGATCTTTGTGCATTTTTTGTTCCATGAGTAAATTTTGGTTTTTGTATTTCAAAATCCTTTTGAGATATGAGATCTGACATACTTGCATTTACTTTGCAGGAATGCTCCATGAGTCCTCAAGGAATTACAGCCTTGACAGCACCTCAGGCCCTCATCCGGCATATGCAAGGCCACTCTATCCAATGCATCGCCTCTGGTGGTCAATCGCCGAATTTTAAGTTCTTCTTCTTTGCTCAAAGGCTAGATGGATCATCAGCTTTCTTCCTTGTGGAGTGTATTATCAACTCGTCATCAGGAAAAGCACAGATAAAAGTTAAGGCTGATGATGGGAGTGCATCAGAGGCGTTCTTCACAATGTTTCAATCAGCTTTGTCAAAATTTGGGGTAGCCTGATTAAATTTTGTATTATTCTGTTCTTTTCTCTCTCTCTCTCTCTCTCTCGCTTGATGCTGTTTCTGCTGGTTTAGTAAATTATGTGGTGTTAATGTGAAACTAGTTATCTTGCATGGAGTGGTCTGAAATCTGAGTAACCTCATAAGCATTCGGTGTCTGGGACAGAATGCTGGATATTTAAGATCCTCATGGTGAGTGCATTTTTTAAATCAATAACATAGATAGGCTTGGCGTTCTTAATGGTCAGTGGGAGATCAGCAAAATTGTGAATGTTTAGGCATACGAACAGCAACAGTCTGTATGTTGAACCTCTCTGAATGTCGTTAATAAAGGTTCACCGATGGTAAGCTTGCAGGCATTACCGAGGTTATTATGTCCAGTTTATGTAATTCTGCTGATTGAGAATGCTCAGGACAAATTCATTGTCCATAACAAGAAGTTATACATGTGAACTGATGTTTTATGTGAAATGCTTTTGTTTGTAGAACTTATTTATCGACAGTTCATAAATCACCATCATTGATTACATGGTTTCCAGAAAGGCTGAGGAATGTCACACAGGTCCAAGAGTTCTAATAGCACCATTGTTCTGTTATAATGGAGTCCTTGGTGAAACTGTTATTGGTTGCAACAACACTCAGTTAAGGTTCCTCTCCCCGCCCCACCCCGTCCCCATGGAATTCGACAGGTATAAAGGTGTTATTTGGCGTTATAACAAAAATAATGGTTAAATAATGGAAAAATAATTCTATGAATGGCCCCAATACCCATTGACATGTTTATCAATTGAGTGAACAAAAGCATTTACTTTTCCAGTGGGTTTTGGCTATTGAATTTTGATAATATTATTGTATTTGTTTAACTGGTAGATGATGGCAGCCATCTGATTTTATTTGCCATTTCTATGTGAATCTACGATCTCGAGGTCAAAATGGAGCAATGTATTATTATTGTACCAAGGCCCACTCTTTAATTCAATATCTGCATGGAATCAAAAAGTGACATTGATGAGAATTGAGGGGTGTTTGGTTCGTGATTGAATTCAGAATCGAAATTGGAACAGTCTAATTCTTTGAAGTGTTTGATTTATGACCGAAATGAAAATTTGAATTCATAGGAAAGAGTGGAGATTGAGTTTTAGATAGATTAGATCATTTCATTTTAGAATCAGAATTGGAATGGGACTTCTCCGAATAAGGCACATGCTCAAAACTCTCTGAACCAGCTGGAGGGGAAAAAAAAAAAGGAATTTAAACAGCACATCTATAAGGCAGTCCACGTACCAGGTCTTAAACCAAGTTACCCTGACCAAGTTGTAGAAAATTCAAGTTCTTCCGGCTCTTTAATCAATTATGATGAACATAAGAAAGCCTTTGCATTTGGAAATATATGGAATATCATTGATCTCCCTTCCTGCCAAAACTGAATGAACGCCCTCTTCTAAATCTTGCATTGTGATGGTAATCAACTTTGCTCCATCCATACAGTTGCAATCAAGCCTAAGATTCAAATCCTCTGGAGCATTCATGAGCAGAGGATCTAGCGAGCACTACACTATCTGCCTGTTGCTGCTCCTATGTGCTCCCTTAACATTTCCGGGACAGCTTGGGCAGTGCAAATGGGATGCAACTTGTATCGATGCACAAAGTCCTCTTGACTTGACATATTTGTGCATAAACTTCTTGCAATACGTGATCTTGGGTACGTCAGATGTGGAATAATGTTGCTTATATTATTATTTCAATTAAACCTAATTTGATTTGATATACTACTACTCATAATGCATACGTATACCAACATTAACAACTTGACGGTCATACTGTGTTTTAAGATTGGCATCCATGTATCGATGTCAACCGATTCGGTTGGCAAAATTGATGAAAATTGTTACCTAACTCTCCTAGAAAAAGCAACTAATAGCTTATAGATGAGTGCATCTTCTCATGGCCCCTCACTAAAAATATCAATATGCACACTTTTCAGTAAAATAGGATAATGAATGGACTATGCCTTCAATCTTCAAAGAAGTTTCAGTGTCGTACCATTAATTCTCTGTTATATATGTATTGCGATAGGATTAATTCAAGTATGACTCTCCGGATAACAAAAATCAGATCCTGCACCACCAGCTTTCTTACAAAGCTGGCTCATAGCATGAGCGAGATGACGAAATGTAGGTCTAGATCCAAGTTTTTCTCCACTTACAAGAGGATATCCTAAGAAACGATACAAGTGGATGGCAATCAGAAACCTGAGCATCAAATTAGTAAGCTAATTTATGCATATTTTACATAACATCTTTGTCATCAATCAGGATAATGTTACTCCTAACATTTTTCAACAGGATCAGATAGCAGCCAGGATACCAAATTGTTGCATTGCAATCTTGCAAGTCATGCAGCACTGTGCAAACCAGGAATACTTTTCTCCATAGATCATTGAATTGTTACCAAATCTTATTGCACTTTATCACACATAAGCTGGTTGCTCAGCTTGCAGAGAGACCTCATTTTCGCACCCCAGGTCATAAATAGACAGTTCAGGTCTTCAGGAAAATAATCGATAAGAAAAGGGCGCACAGAGAGAGAACAAACAACAGGGAACCCTCAGAATTCAAGGGAAAATACTGATAGGCCCTTTTACTTCCATCCTTTCTCATCCACCCATTTTGTGACATAGTAGGATGTAACATTAAATTTTAGAAACAAGGGGATGATAGTGAAAAGATGCAGAACTTTTTCCCTTTCAGGTTTCATTGAACTTCTTATAAATCCTAAATCAACAGAAGATTCCTTGCTGTTTAAAAATCATAGGGGGGGAGGTAACAAAAGCTCTGGAACCACATACATGAAAGATCATAATAAGGAAGCAACTGGGCAAGGATCAAATTGCGAGAGAAGGTTGCATAGTTGATTTATCTTTTTAAGGTGAAAAAGTGGAAGTATATAACAGATGAGCATTCTTTCTTTATGTCCATATTAAGTACACAGTGTCTAATTTCCATACCCAGCATGAGAAAAAGAAAAGCACTCATAGCTAACTTTTCAAGTTTTTCATACTTAATATATGATTTCATTTAAAGTCTTTTCTTAGTACCTGACACAGAACATAAACAACATTATGTTGTTTTACCACCAAAAAAAAAAAGTTTCATTTTGGCACAAATTTGGAACTTTTTCTGGGTAAACTGGTTTGGATTTAGTTGCAAATTTATCAGAAATATGAAATGAACAACAAACTTTGGTAGGAATCAGCAGAAATGATTTTCCAGTACTTTTTTCTTCATGCCTGGGTTATGAAGATAATTCTTCAGTTACTCTCTTCCTTAAGCCAGAGATCAGGTGAGAGAAAGTATGAATCCCACATAGAAGTTTACCATGCATTAAGCCAGTCCATCAATCAACCAATAAAAGGGAGAGGCTGTCTGACAAAAGGGAACCCCACATCAGCAAAGTGAACAAAGAGACTACAAACACTTTCAATCTAGGTGCAGGTGATTTTAATCATGGTGTCATGTCAAACAGAAAAAACAAAACCTAGTGAATGCCTAAGTTAACCATTTGTTATTGTCCAACAAGAAACATGTTTGCTCATACTGTAATCCACAGAAGAAAAGAAACCTTAACTTGTAGAGGAGAAAGATATTCTTCTAAAAAACAAGAGGAATATTAAAAGTAGTAGAATAAGATACAGAACCATAACTTTTAGAAGAGAAAGGTGTTCCTCTCATAAACAAGAACAATACGGAAAAGAAATCATGAAAAGGAGCAGTCTGTCTATTCTGAGGTCACCATTCTAAACACAACAACAGCTTTCACCGATACCCCATTCTAAGAAGATCATAGTAGCACGATTTTTCACAAGGCAGGAATATGCCATCTTTGAATGCTTAATTACCATAAGGTATGGAGCAAATTGCTGAAACATGACAAAACGAAAAGTACCAGGAGAGTGATGCCGTGATGATATGCTAGTAAAACAACAAGAGGAAAATCAATTGGATCGGTGCTTCTACCTTTTGCTTGACTAAAGTTGATGCACATACAAAGAATGAACCTCTTATAAGTCATCAAATTATCAAAAAAAAAAAATAAAATAATGGAGAAGATAAGCACTCTTGTGCAGAGGTACCCAGCATCATGACGGAATTCAAACTCTAGCAGTCTTCAATATCATCGGTCTCTGGCAGAAACAATTAACATTCTAACATACATATAGATATATTTCTGCTTCATTACTTGCACCCAAAACACATCACTCGTAATGAAAATTAAATCAGATTGCTTATGTATTGGCTAAAAGTTACTCAAATCAGTTGAAATCAGCCAACCGACAATAAGGTTTGTCTTGTCTCATACTTGTTGAGAAGCATTTGTATTTTTTAATTCATCTAAATATTTTCGATTCAATAAACAGTAATTAAGCCATAATTCATTAAAAAAAAAAAAACTTCAAAGAAACATATAAATGTTTTCACACACACACACACACACACACACATATTTAATTAAAAAAAAAAAAGAAACAGAGGAAGAAAACAGTAACAATCATATAACACCATTAAAAATCAACCACATAAAAAGAATCTTCAAAGAAACATATAAATGCTTTCTATCAGCCAAACATCCATTCTAATATTTTAACTGCAATACCAACAAAACCATACTTCCAAACAAGCTCCATATTATCATTACGGATTACAGATGGAGCAAAATTCTAATTTAACTAAGGTACGCTAGTACACTATGGATTCTAGCTATTCACTCCATTAAAAGATGAATTATATCATAAAGATAAGAAGCAAAACCCTGAAATTTCCAGTATTTCCCAGTCGATAAAAACTATCTCAAAAACTACATAGAAAAACAGCTTTTTGGATCAAAATTACTCAATATAAGCGTATAGACCTGGCATTATCAACTGTCTCCGACTAATCTACTCCAACCTACGAATGATCCCGATGTTCCCAGCGATCCGATATGGGAATTGGAGGGAGCTGCGGGTTCAGACGGGGCTGAGTAGCTGGGAGAGCTGGGGCTTTGGCTTGGAGTTCATGCCGATGATGATGATGAGGGGGATGAAGCCGTAGTGGGTGATCACCTTCGCCTTCTTCATCGCCCAGGTGCTCCACTCCTTCACGCACCTCCCCGTCCATCGCCCGCCAGAGCCCCTCGATCCCCTTGCGGCCTTGCCCTTCCCCTTCGAAGAAACCCTAGACGCCATGGATGACCAAAACCTCGGTCCTCGAACGGCCGCTCCGACAAAAACCCTAGTGGCACTTGAGGGTTGCGGGCCTCGTGGTTTATGAATCAAGCTATCAGGACCGCCCCGTGAGCTTACCACCCACGCTAACGTGAAAGTTGCTAACGAGACCATCTAATTAGGGTGGCACTTAACAACAGAGTCGAAGGACTTTGCCGGTTTTTTTTTTAAAAAAATATCATTATTTAAATATTAATTTTTAAAAATATTATATTTTTTTATTTTATTTTTGAAAATATTATTGGACATGTAAGTTTAACTGAGAATTCACATGTCCAACATGTAGGTTCGAATGACATAGCCACCAACTTAGCTAAATTTAAAAATTTAAATAAATCTGCATGTTAAATATGCGGGTTCATTAATTGCACTAAAACTGTATTTTGATCATACGGATTTAGTTAATTTTTGAATAATTAAATATGCATATTTAATATATAGATTCATTAATTTTTTTGAAGTTGCATTTTGAACATGTGGATTCATTATAGTTTTGAATTGTTCGACTGCTTTTTTTTTTCATTTTGATTTGCTCTTTGTCAGGCCAGGGGAGGGGATGGCGGCGGCATGAGATGCAGGAGGCGCTCAAGATCGGAGAGGAGAGGTAGGGATGATGGTGGTGCCGGGCCACGATCGTGCGGGGTGCAGGGTGCGGGAGGCGCTCGAGTCGAGGTGGGTTGGCGGCGCCTCCGATTCGATCGGCCAGGGAGGAGAGGGGGGACGGCGACAATATTGGACAGCAGAGGATGGAGGGGGCGCCGACAGGGTGCGGATTCTCAGAGAGAATGGTGGGGGTGTGGCATACGAGCGAGCTTCACCACCGCTAAGAGAGGCATGGAGAGGGGACAACGGGAGGGGGGAGGTTGCTGCGAGAGGAAGGAAAGGGCAAGAGTGAAAATGAAAAGAAAGAAAAAATAATAAAAAGAATTGAGGAAGAAAAAAAGAAAGAAAAGAAAAAATTTTAATATTTTTTTATTATTAATTTAAATATACTATCTATATAATAGTATATTATTTTTAAGATAAATTTAAAAAAAATAATATATTATTAAAAATATTATTTTCTTAAAATATTATTTCTTAAAAATGTTTAAAAATGTTATTAAAATATTATTTTCTTAACATATTCAAAAAATTTTAAAAAAATGTTATTAACATATTATTTTAAAAAATTATTTTCCTAAAAATTAATAATAAAACATTCTTTTATAAAAGAAAATAATATTTTTAAAAATAGTTTATTAAATAAATAATAAAATAATAATATTATTTTAAAATAATTTTATTATATTTAATATTTTAAAATAAAATATTATTTTTTTAATAATGTTATTATACATATAATGTTTTATTATTTTTATTATTATATAAATAATATTATTATATAAATAATATTTTTATTAATACTTTAAATAATGTTTTATGATTTTTAAAATACTATTTGTATAATAGCATATTATTTTTTAATTTTTTTTGAAAAACTAATAATAAAATCATAAAATATTATTTAAAAATGATGTGATAATAGTAAAATATATTTTATTATTTTTTAATAATAACATATTTTTTAAAATAATATATTTAAATTAATAATAAAAAATATTAAATTTTTTTCTTTTTTTCCCTCTCTCTTCTTAATTTTTTTTCTTTCTTTTTGTTTTCCTCCTTTTCCTTTCCTTCCTTCCACAGCAAACCCCGCCCCTCCCACGCCCCCCTTGGCGGCAGCGAAGCCCACCCGCACGCTGTGGCCTTTACGGCTTCGCCCGACCACCACCATCTCCCTCGAGAACCCACACCCCATCGGCACCCCTCCATTCTCCGTGGCCCGACATCGTTGCCGTACCCCCTTCCCCTCCCTGACCAGCCACACCGGAGGCGTCGCCAACCCACCTCCCCTCCCCCAGCCTGGGCGCCTCCCACATCCCGCGCGACCACATCCCGGCACCATCGTCGTCCTCATCTTTTCTCTCCGACCCTAGCGCCTCCCGCACCCCGTGCTGCCACCATCTCCTCCCCTGGCCCCGGCGAAGAGCATATCAGAATGAAAAAAAAAGCAGTCGATAATGCATGAAAAAAAAAAGCATGTCGAATATGCGATTTTATATCCAAAATCACATTTTCACATGCGATTTTGCCACGTCACCGCAACCTCATAAGTAGGATAGTTTCGAAAATAGATTTTAAAAAATCATATTTTTAAAATTAATTATTTAAAAAATAATATTTTTAAAAAAATCTTGGCTTTGTCGACTTTATTTTTCAATTTTCTATTCACTTAACCCTTGTCACACCTAACAGAGTCAGCATGTTTTGTCCATTTTTTGGGATTGTTCTTTTACAAATAAAATATTTATCTAAAAATTTATATTTTTAAATAATATTTAGATAAAAAATAATTTATTTATATTTTTTATATATAAAAAATTATTTTAAAATTTGTTATCCATGTTTTTTTACATTACTATTTTTCTAAGTTATTAAAATTTATTCATATTTTTTATAATATCTCTTATGCTTTTTAGATTTAAAGAAAATAGATGGTTGAGTTGTTGAGCATTAAATGATAGAGATATTAAAAATAAAAATAAAATATTTTAGATATAAAATTTAAAATTTATTTTATTGATCGATGAAAAAATAATTTAGTTATCTCCTAAATGGATAAGATTTTATTTCATTTCATGGATAAATCTATCAATAAAAAATAACTTTTTTATCTTAAAAATATAAAAAATAAATAAATTGATCAATAAAAAAATAGATTAATTTTTCTATGATATTTATCTATAAAAGAATGATTTGGCCTCTTTTAGATATGATGAATAGTTTTTAAAATTTTGATCTAAAAATAACTATCAGATCAATGGATTCCATTATAGATATATTAATTATTTATTATTTATATATAAAAAAGTAAAATTATATATTTTTGTATAAAAATTAAAATATATAATAACGTGTACATACTTTATTGAAATCCTTTCATGGTTGTCTATGAAATATCTTTTGAACAATTGATATTCATAAAATATGAAAAATAAGTTTTATAGAAAGATAGGCCTTTCCAAGCTTTACATGAAACTTGTTGCATATAAAATTAGAATTTATGATATTCCTATTGAAAATACTTAATTGTTCACGGATAACTCATAATTTTTAAAATTTTTCTATATTTTTTTCTTTTATACCTCTCAAAAGATAAATTTATTTTTTTTAAGATAATAATAATGTTTAGTAAAATAGAACGAAGCAGAGGTTCCTATGACACCTTATTTAATTGATAAATCAGATAAATTAAATTATTGAAGATATAGAATAAAAAAACATCTATAATATTATTTTAAAATAATAAAATAGGACCCGAACCCGTTCGGATTGGTTCCTGCCAGCTGGCGGATCCGAGTCAGATTTTGGCACCCGTAAGGTCCCCTATAGGCCATAGAAGTACCAAGAACTCAGCCAATTCTATCGTTCTTCCTTTCCGACCTCACCAAGGCTTTCGGCACAGCGGAGCGGCAGCGAGAAGGAGAGTGTAAGAGTTGGGAGGAGGAGAAGGATGGGGGGCGGGATGGAGGTGAACAAGAACCGGTGGATCGAGGCGTGGAACGCCGGGAGGGAAAACCTGGAGTTCAACTTCCGCTGGACCCGCCGCAACCTCGCCATCGTCGGCATCTTCGGCGTCGCCGTCCCCATCCTCATCTATAAAGGCATCGTCAACGAATTCGTACCGTGCCCGATCTCTTTCCTCCCCTATTGTTTTCTTTTAACCCTAATTTGTCAACACCCTCTCAGTTTTTCTAGGTTGAAACCCTAACCCCAATCTTTTTAGTTTTAATGGATCAGAATAAAATCCACTTCCCCATTTGAGTGATTAGCTTCTTTTTCTTGTTTTTTTAATTTGTACTGTTTAATTTTAATGGCAGCACATGCAAGATGAGGATGCTGGAAGGCCGCTGAGGAAATTCCTCTGAGGAATATGAAAATGGGTTCTGCTTTCTTCTTTGTTTAATAATGGCAAATATCGTGTTGTTGACGACTTGGCTTTTCGGAATGGTTAGATAAGCGTGATAGCCTATCGCTACCATATTTTCTTGTACCTTCTATTCAAGTACTGTTGATGATGATGGTATGTTTTCAGATCGAATCAGTTTTTCTCGTTTCCAAATCCCTGTAGATCTTTTGTGTCCACTTATTGGGATAGCATGAAAATTTATGAGCGATAGGTTCTGAAATTTGGCACAGAAGCAATTAGGTTGTGACCAGGGAGTCAGGTGGGCTGTAGCCTAGATCGGTGGAGTAGGATACGCAGGTGCATAGGCATTGCAGTGCATGTCCTGGAGTTGTGGCCTTGTGGGAATGGCATTTGCTACGTGGAAGCTGTTGGGAAGATCCTGACTGATGGAACTTATTTATTCTGTTATGTGTTAGGAGAAACATGGGAATTTGATATTATTTAAGAGTTTTTAAACGTGCTTGCTCTTTTTAACCCGATAGCGAAATTTTAATGAGGATCCTGTGGTATCAATTGTAGATCCAATTGGACACACAGGAAAGTGTGGGTTTAAAGTCATTCAGAAATCACAAGTTGCAAGGCATGTTGCATCTGAATCATAATAGCCTTGGTAGGCAATGCAATGCAGTTGTGATGTTTCTAGGTGTCTCAACATCTTGACAAGAGTGGATGGGGTGGATATCAAAGGAAAGTGTGATTTTATAGAGTGGGGATGATGGAGAAACATCGTTATGTAATGCTAGAGACATGCAACATTGGGTAACATTTTGGTGAAGCATCACCTTGAATAAATCCAGAATCATCTGTGATGGATTGCTAACAACAAAAAGGGATTTTACTTGTTCCTTGGAACATCCAGCTGTTTTGGTAGAAGAACATCGCCCAACTATGACAAACAAGATGATGATCTTGAAGCTTCTTGAGTCACAGTGAAACATGTTGAAGACATGCAATAAACATGCAAGGTTGGTCTTGTTCAGGAATACTTGCCATCTCAACATCCTTTTGGAACAACTAGTTGATGTGTGAGGTTATTATTCAATGATGACATGATGGCTTCTTGAGATGATTGCATGTCCAAAGGCCAAACATGTACGTCAAGATCAATTCACATGAATGACTTGTCATTTTCTGGACTGGTCATAAGATGCTGCATGATGAGGCTTCATC
Organism: Cocos nucifera; assembly: GCA_006176705.1. Taxonomy (NCBI): domain Eukaryota; kingdom Viridiplantae; phylum Streptophyta; class Magnoliopsida; order Arecales; family Arecaceae; genus Cocos; species Cocos nucifera. The sequence goes on along the minus strand of QRFJ01000007.1, from coordinate 4,240,730 downwards.
TTGAACTCATAAGGATTCAATGGTTGGAACCATGGAATTTGATGCACAGCTGGACAAGTATTGCAACAGCAGTGGTTGATTTTACCAATAGCTGAAAAGGGGTGCAGTTTTGTTTTTGTTTTTTTTTTAATAATAAAGATCTTGCTCTTATAGTTAAGTTGCTGTATTTCGAAGAGCAGTTTAGGATTGATCGGGTGATAAGAAGATGACTCTTTTTCATTTTCTTAGTGGATCAAATATGTAACTTTAGTTTCCCTTTAAATTGACGTAACCAGTTCTAGGAAATCCTTTTTGAATCTTGTTATTCATTTTACCAGTTCCAGGAAAACCTTATTTAGTTGAAATTGCCAGTTTTATGCCCTTAGATTTTTATGTAGTAGTGATGATTGATGAAGCTTTAGTTTTCATGCAGAAAAAAAAGAGTGGATTAGTTTAACAAGATGAGTTATAGTTTAGGATATGAAGTTCACGCAAAGTTCTTTGAGGTGCTAATTGGTGTTGATTTGGCTGAAAGAAATGGAGCTTGTTGGTGGTGGAGAAAGCCTAATGTTAATTTGCTATGCACTATACTTTTGAATATGTTACCGTGGATGTCTGGATGGACTTTTGCCCTGACCCGATTTAGATTATTAGTGTTGGTGTCCCATCTCTCCATATGCAGATTGTGAATTTAGAGCTTCAACATGGTTTATCATGAAGATTATCTCCATCCATCCATCCATACAACCTATTGTTAGTGTTGGAGGCCCTTAAAATTTGTGCTTACTCACTATACTTGCCAGTATCTCTTCTTTTGTTAAAAAAAAAGGAAATTTCTTATTGATGGTTATACTGATGAAAATGTTGTAACTATGGATTAAACTCTATTGTGCTTTTATTGATGGTTTTTTGGTGGATGAATGTTTCTTATCTTGATGATTTCTTGTAAGTAATAAGTATCCTGTTATATGTTCTGGTGTATTTGTTTAGATACGAGGTAATGGAAAGGTTGAAATTGTAGTTGTCTGGTTTCAGCCACATCAATGACAGACTTCATACTAATTTTAAATTTAGGGTCCATTTTGAAATTTCATTGTTTCTTTCTTGGCTGTCTATGCCCCAAAGTTTACACAAATTGGTCCCAGGATCCATTTTGAAGTTTTGTTGTTTCTTTCTTGGCAGTGGATGTCCAAAAGCTTAACAATTAGTCAAGCTTTTATCAAATTTTTGTGATTATTTTGTCTGTTCTTCCTGGCTGATGCCAGTTCATTCAGATAAAAAAGGTGGATGTTAATGTTTGGTTGATAACCAGTCAAAAAGTGCATATCTTTTTTTTTGAAAGGTAACCAGTCAAAAAAAGAGCATATCAAACCATGAAAAAGGTTTCTGATTTGATATTTGGAATGCTAGGACATATACAAAATTATATCAGAAGTAATCCTAAATAGGAGTTCTTTTGTCATAAGGGGATCCATAAAGCCAACCAAGAATAAGAATAGTTAGGGATTCTTATTGTTATTTATCCTAGTTAACGTCAGTTTCTCTAATTCATCAACTATATAATCTCTTATCTCTACGGCAATTCTCTGTCACCCTTGATTACATCGAGTTTTGTTGAAATTTGATGGTTAGCAGCTATAATCTGTCTCAGAGAAATTTTATGCATGAGTGTTTGGTCAAGATTGCACGTAGTTAGAAAGCTGACCATTTAGGATATATTTAGGTAAAAGTTTGATCCCTTCCCGATTATTTGACTCATCGTTGTTAACATTCTTGTCTTGATCTCTTACAACATATTTTGCCACCATGTCTGACGTCGCCCTTAAAAATGTGAAATAGCCTATTTCTGTTTGGTGTTGCAGACTATCCCAAGAAGAGGTTTTCAGGATATGCTTGACAGTTAGTAATGTCCATGCAACAACTCATTGTTGAATGAAATGTTGGGATGTTCTCTTGTCATTCCATCTAATTAAATTTCTCGATCATGTTATGACTGAGATCCGATAATTATTACTTCTGGGAAAGTAAAGAAGGGACCAACGAGATCTAGGAGATGTTTTTCCTTTTTCGGTCATATTGTGGCAGCCATAAGCCTTCATGGGATTGGAGATAAGGAAAATGTTCCGCCTTTTGGATTTATGTAGTCCCTCGTTTTAGTCCACACCAAGCCATAGAAATGTTTTTTCGTTTTTGTAGAATTTGATTTTTCTTTAAACATGCTGTCATTCATCGCAGCTTTCCTTGTTCGGCCCGAAGGCATACAGTGTGCCGCACATGATGAGGCCTACCATTTTTCCATTACAAATTACAGATCAATCATATTTTCGAAATCTTAGGTTTCTCTAAAGGTTGACCAGGTTATGTTCGGTGCTCTTATCGGAATCATCGACATTCTAGAAACATTTATTTTGCTGCAATCGGCTGGGAAGATTGTATTCTCCTGGGCTGTTAGAATCCCGTCACGCCATATAAAGAGAGCAACCGTGAGAACCATGCTAGATCCGATTTCCTTTTTATGTTTTCATTCAATTATTCAATTGTCCCAGGCAATTTTCGTGAAACATCCTACGTGACGCCTATCTATGATATTCGAAAAAGCTATGGCCCTTTCGTGTGCTAGAAAGAGTTGTAGATTTTAGCGTGTATTTGTGTTTGTTATTATTTTCAACAAGTCATACAATTGCGAAAATATAAAGCTTTCAATAAGCAGCAAAATCGAAGGTTGACACCGCTATACTCTTCTTTTTATTCCCATGGGTGTTCAGAACATTGTTCAAGCGTCGCCTAATTGGAAGCATGCATAAGCATTGTTGAAGATCCACGCCAAAATCTGCCACCAATGATTGGACAAAAACTCCAGTTATAGATTAACATTATATTAAAATCTGATGATAGTTTCATCGAAGCCAAGTCCAACAATGAAAAATTTTTGTCATGAAGCGAATGCTGCTTCTATTTATTAAATTATTTCATATACTAAATATTTCCCGCTGGGTCGTTTATGTGTTTTGATTTAATCACAGATTTGGGACTAGGATTAAATATATAGGTCTGTTCTGTTCTTACGAGCTGCAATTAGTTTTTTAAATAAAATTTAATTTGGAAAACATATCTTTTCTATTTCCCACCTTTGTAAGGGATTTTTCAAATGTATCCCTTTCTACTAGCTTCATCAAGTTAGCACTTGTGATGACTTGACTAGGCTTTGGAGAATGGCATTTCTAAGTCAAGATCATGCTGCTAGTGAATCCAGTGCTCCAGCCAGTGAATATGGTCAGAATCCTTCCTTATCAAGCAGTGGAGACACGTTACATGGAGACAACTGAACTGAAGAAAGGCAACCAAGGCTTCAGTAGTGGACTCTAAGACTTCGTTAAGCAATTATTGTGAGGTCCTTTCTTTTTTCAAATGTTTTTTTTTTTTTTTTTTCTTTGGGTTCATATAGGCTGGTCATTGCCGAGGCAGTTCTGAGTTGTCCAGGCGCTGAAAGAGAGGTGGGACGTGGACGTGGGCTGCGTATGTTTCACGGTGCATGTAGACGTTTTCAACTTTGCTCGATTCTCGTTTTTTATGGGGCTCTGATTCTCGGTCCCCACTTTTATAATGATTTCAAATTTGATATATGCATTATTCATGAAAAGGTTTTTTAATGTCACCAAATGCCTTGACTGGATTTAACATTCGTGTGAACAAAATGTTATCTAGCTGATGAAACTGAACTTAGACATGCTGGACTTAGAAAGAGTATTTCAAAGCTCAGTTGTATGCTTTTTCATTTTATTTTTTTAATCGGGCAAGAATCATTTAGAGGGCAGAAGCGGTTCCTTGCCTTGTTCATTCCCATGTATGGGCAAATCATTGCAAAATTCAAAGATAATGCATTTGGAAGCTAGCCCATGACTAGTAACTTTTATGATCCTCTTTCTATTCAATGATAATAGTTATAATTGTTGGAACTAAAACTGATAACGTGTCAACTGAAAACTTTTACGAAAGCCAGACTAGAATGTTGAACAGATTCACATTGTAAAGATGATCTTTTGAAACAAGGAAATAAAATGAGAAAAATATGCGTTAGTCGGGCCTACGCTTGTATAATTTTTGGTATTAAATGATGCTAAATGCAAGAGAAAGATGTCATCCCATGACCCAACCGATATTTGATAGAATCTTCATCTAATATGTCACAGACCATATCCTGTTGCATGTTTCGAGCCGCCCTCATTAATTTCTTTCTACAATTTTATCTCGCTAAACATTTAACACTATCATGATCAAATAAATCAAGATAGGAGTAAAAGTGGAGATAGATAACCACAAATTAAAAAGGCCAGACAAACAAGAGAACATAGAAACCGAGGGCACTTTATCTCCGGGTTCTACTCTACAGCTATTCCCACCTGGTTTGACCAAACCTGCCGCTAGTCTCCCTCTCTTCTTTTTTTTTTCTTTTTTTTTTTTGAAACTTTTTTTTTTTTGAAACAACAAGGGGGAAGTGAGACGCTTCCCCATTTTATCGAAATGTAGTATTTAGTATATACAATATTATAGTGGTTCAAGTAGAGATCTGTGCTTTAACAGAGAAAGCCTTGATCTTTCATCCCTTTTCACCACCTCCAACACCTTCCCTCCCCCCTCCCAACTATTTTATCCTATACAATTACCTATCGTGAGTAGTTATGCCATCCACACTGGTTTGCAGTTTGCATTGTCCCATCCCGTTAATGTTCGTGACCATCTCCCTAAGGTGGGCGCAAATAAATCACTATCCAAAATTGCATGAGTTACTTTAAGAATTAATCTTATTATAAAAAAATAATAATATTAATATAAAAATTATTGGTGCAGAATCTGGTTGACGCCGGATTGAGCTGAAGTAGGGGAGGACGAGATCGCCGACAGTGATTTGCAAAATAAAGTTCCATCCAGAATCGATGATGGTGGCTCCGGCAGAATCCTCCAATGATCAAATCAGCTCTTTTGGCCAACAAAAATGGAGTGCTCAGGAATGAGAAATAAGCTCTTAGCTTTAGAGGGGAGAGAAGAGCTTCGAAAAAATATATCTGAAGGGTCCCTTTTTATAGGCGGAGCTTATAGCGGGTTGATGGTGATGGCCATACCATCCGATCGCGGGCCGCTCGGAGCCGCATGGAGTTCGGTATGGAGAGAAAGGCATCGTCAGGCGGATAGTGACAGCCATACTGGCGGATCGTGGACCACATGAGATTGATTACGGAGAGAATGGTGTGCCAATAGTGGTGGCCATGTCATCCGGTCATGGGCTGTAAGAAACTTATTATGGAGGAAAAGGTGCCGCCAGACTGGTAGTGGAGGCCATACCGCCGAGGTTCAATAGCCGTAGGTGAAGAACCTTGGTGTATATTTATTTCATAAGAGCTCGGACTCCTAAGGAAGATACGTCTGAAGGGGATCATCCGAAAGGAGTTCGATCGAAGGGAATGTCCGGAAGGAGTTCGGTCCTTGGAGGAGTCCATCTGCAGGAGCGATCCGAAAGAAGTTTGGCTCCTGGAAGAGTTTGATAGAAGGAGAAGTTCGGCAAAAGTTTGGCTTCTGTAGGCATCCAGTTGGAGGAGCGTGGAGGAAGTTTGGCTCGCATGGAAGTCCGACTGAAGGAGTACGGAGGAAGTTCGACTCTCATGGGAGTCCGATTGAAGGAGTACGGAAGGAGTCCGACTCTCATAGACATCCGATTGAAGGAGTATGGAGGAAGTCCGGCTCTCATGGGAGTCCGACTGAAGTTCGATCGCTGAGAAGTTTGATTGGAGCTCGGCCGCTGAGGAGTTCGGTCGGCTGAAAGAGTTCGACAAAGACTAGGCTGCTGGGGAGTTTGGCTAGGACTCGACTGCTGGGGAGTTTGGTCGGTTGAAGGAGTTCGGCTATGTCCGCTGAAGCTCTTTCGTTGCTACTGATTGCATTAGGCTGAGCATCGAACTGAACTTCGGTAGGAATAAGATTTATCCCCAATAATAGTGCCCCCCACTTCCGAGTTCGAAACTCGAAGGAAGAAAGTGCAGAAAAGGCGACTGCCAAAGTCCTCTTCTGGGCTCTGTGCCGGTTCAGGTTGAAACTCGGAGGAGATCTCATCTCCAGCCAAAGTTGATGTTGAAGTTGAAGCTCGGGGGAGATCTCATCTCCGACCAAGATTGAAGTAGATCTCATCTCCTCCTGTAGCCAAGGTTGACTCGGGGGAGATCTTATCTCCTATAACTGAGGTTGAAGCTCGGGGGAGATCTTATCTCCTATAGTTGAGGTTGACTCGATCGCTCAAGAGAGATTTTATCTCTGATCGAGGTTCGAGCTCGGTCGCTTGGGAGAGATTTTATCGTTGGCCGAGGTTGGCTCAGTCGCTCGGAGAGATCTTATCTCTGACCAAGGTTGAAGCTCGATCGTTCGGGAGAGATCTTATCTCTGATCGAGGTTGGCACGGTCGCTCGAAAGAGATCTTATCTCTAGCCAAGGTTGGCTTGGTCGCTCGAAAGAGATCTTATCTCTGGCTGAGGTTGACTCGGTCATTCGGGAGAGATCTTATCTCTAGCGAGGTTGACTCGGGCACTCAGGAGAGATCTTATCTCTGGCCGATATTGTCACGGTCGCTCGGGAGAGATCTTATCTCTAGCCGAGGTTGAAGCTCAGTCGTTCGAGAGAGATCTTATCTCTGGTCGAGGTTGGCACAGTCTTTCGAGAGAGATCTTATCTCTAGCCGATGTTGACTCGGACGCTCGGAAGAGATCTTATCTTCTGGCCGAGGTTGTCACGATTGCTTGGAAGAAATCTTATCTCTATCCGAGGTCACTAGAGATCTTATCTCTAGCTGAGGTTGAGTCACTCGTAAGAGATCTTATCTCAATCGCTCATGGGCGCTCGAAAAGCTTTCGAGATTTCATCGAAGAGATCTCTAGCCGAGTTGATGCGGTCGCTCGGAGATCTTATCTCTAGCCGAGGTTGACATGGGCGCTCGAAGAGATCTTATCTCTAGACGAGATTGACACGGGCGCTCGGGAGAGATCTTATCTCTAGCCGAGGTTGAAGGAGATTCTGTTTCTTATAGACTTTGAAGCTCGATCTTGGACTTTGCTCACGTTAGGACGAGGTTCTCCTCCTATTTCTAAGGGGCTATGGGGGAACATAATGTTAGATATATGTGCACTAGAAGCCAAAATTGGCTGACACTTGTTATACACTTCTAGGGGCAAAATTATAATTTTGACTATAATTAATGAAATGGGTTATTTTCTATCACACATGTGTATTTAGTGTCTGTGATACATCCTTTGAGTTAATGGTAATGATAATTCATATTTTCAAGAGTTAAAAATTTAAGACATGAATAATCATTATTAACTCATAAACAGCTCCCGACCATAGGATCATCACGAGGATGGTGATTGATCCGGAAGGTTGGTGTACGATCGCTTCTCTTTAGTAGATGAGTCTTGAGTCTACGGTGTGGAGACACCCGGAGCGAGAGTATAGGTACTCGTTAGAGAACGAGGGCACTGAGCGTGACCACCTCGAGTAGTCATTAGGAAGTCTACCTTCTCGTCAATGACTGACTCGATGCTGCAGTAGTGTGTCTGGTTCTTTGACCTGAGATGCATCGGCAGTTCACCTTGAGGGTGTTATAGTTTGACTACACCATTACTCGGTCTCCTAGCCATATGGAACCCTGAGGTGTATGTTGGCTATAGCATGTTCATTGTAGGAACTGGATTGCATCAAGATGGGAATCTATCTACCTCGGTGGTAGAGGAGCAGCCCTATGATGATCATGAGAATCAAGTCCAGAAGCCCATGGCCATGGCAGAGTGAAATAATAGAAAGAGTTTCTATTTAGATTTTCACATGGACTCGAATCGAATGATTACATCATATGACAGAGACTAGGGTTTGACGAGTTCACCTTAACCCTAATCTGATCGGGGCTCAAGATAGAAGAACTGAATCACACAGGTAGCTGCACCAAGAGGTTCGCATTCAGCTCTGATGGGTTGCCACCATATACTGCTAGGTGTCACTGGTGGATTTTGGGAGCAATTAGAATGATTTAGATGATCGATCATTCTAGCTGTTCGAATCAGAAGAGTTCTGATCCATCGAAAGGAAGTTTCGATGATGTCTATGATAGAGATCATGACATATCCCATTACCATACAGAACTGAACCTAACTGGGTCACACAAACAAGGGTTTGAATCTGGTGATCATCAATTGAACTGATCTAGTTCAATTGATCTGAAATGAGATTCAATTAGGTTCAAGAAAAATCGTGCTAGCACTCGATTGAACCTAACGTTCTTCTTTTACTATCATAAATAAGTTGTCCTGACTGAGCCAAAGGAGTTTGTGCTCAATCAGAGGCCTTCATATGGTCTGACTGGAGGTTGTCCAAGTCAGAATAGGTTGTCTTATTTGTAAGACATTACCTGCCATTTTTGCGTCACCTGCCATTTCTTGTTCTTTGACTTTGGTCAAAAGTCTACTCTTTGACTGGTCAAACGTTGACATTGACCCTTTGACTTTTGACCACATGTCATACACCTATTGGAGAGCTGGTGGGGGCTTGTCCCCCTGCCAGAACCTGGCAAGGAGAAGGGCGCACGCCAAGGGTGGCGTGAGCCCAAGTAGGAGGCGCCTAGGAGTCCTTGTTGGACAAGGACTCCATCTCCCTTTAGGATTCCAATCAGAGTTCTACTAAGAAACCAGTTTGACTGGTCTTAGGCGCCCTCTAAGGAGGAATCCAGGGGTCTCTATTCCAACCAATCAGATTTAGATCTGATTTCACAAAGGGTTGTGATTGGTTGAGAGGAAGAGGAGTTGGATCACAAGAGGTGTATAAATAAGACCCTGCGCCCAACCCTAATTCCAAGTAAGTCAAAGTGAATTCAATAGAGATTTCCCACGTCCAAGGCTGCCTCTCCCCTCCTCCATCGCCATTACTCTCTTCTCCCTTGCTTCTCCACGTTCCAAAAGGGTTTTGGATTTAGTTTGGTGCTGATTCAGATCAGGAAAGGCGACCAAAAGCAAGAAGGCTGCGCTGCTGCAAAAGGACGACTGCAATTTTCAAAAGAAGTTTTGAAAGATCCTCCAGATCAGATCCAGATCTAATTTTTGGAGGTTGTGATAGAGAGAGAAGAGGATCTCCAGATCCAACCCGAGTGGATACCGGTAGAGGCCAGCGCTTTGCGTGGCTAAGATCCAGAACCTTCGCCTGCAATCAGGATCATCTACAGGGTAATAGGTTACCCAAATCAGGTAAATTAAATTAGATTTAATTATCTTATTTTATTTTATTTATTAAAAATAATAAGAATCAAATCTGAAATATATCAAGATCTGATTAAGATCAAGAAAAAAATTTTTTGAAAATATCTCTTGATCTAATCAGATCTGGTACGACCTGGACCGGAAAATCAGGATTTTCCTTCACATAAGGGCCGTTTGTCAGGGCTTTTCCTCCATCTTCATCTAAAATAAACGGAGACCTCGACTTTGCTCACGTTAGGATGAGGTTCTTCCTCCTATTTCCTAACGACTGCAAAACATGGGGGCAACATAAGACCGTTGTCAGGGTCTCTCCCCCATTCGTCTAAAATTGAACGAGGCCTCGACTTTTACTTGCATTAGGGATGAGATTCTTCTTCTATTCCTAATGGGACTATGGGGCACATAAGGGCGTGTCAGGGCCTCTCCCACCATCTCGTCTAAAATAATGAGGCTTGACTTTGCTCACGTAGGATGAGGTTCTCCTTCTGTTCCTAACGGACTGTGGGGGCACATAAGTATCATCGTCAGGGCCTCTTCCTCCATCATCGTCTAAAGTGAATGAGGCTTTTGACTTTACTCACTTAGGACGGGGTTCTCCTTCTATTCCTAACGGGCTGTGGGAGGCACATAAGGGACTATTGTCTGGGCCTCTCCCCCCATCTCGTCTAAAATGAACGAGGCCTTCGACTTATTGTACTCGGATTAGGATGAGGTTTTCTCTCCTAAGTTTCTAATGGACTGTGGGGGGCACATAAGAGCCATTGTCAGAGGCTCTTCCTCCATCTCGTCTAAAATAAACGAGGCCTTCGCAGTTTTGCTCACGTCCTAGGACTGAGGTTCTCCTTCCTTGTTCTAATGTTGACTGTGGGGCAACATAAAGGGCCGTTGTCAGAATCTCTTCCTTCCATCTCGTACTAAATAAAATGAGGGCCTTCGACTCCTTTGCTCGCATTAGGATTGAAGGTTTCTCTTGTTCCAACGGACTATGGAGCATATAAAAAGCGTTGTTCGACCTCTCCCTCCGTTCATTTAAAATGAAGAGGCCTTCTACTTTGCTCATAGTAGGACGAGATTCTCCTCCTGTCCTGAATGGGACTATGGGGGGACATAAAAAGCCATTGTCAAGGCCTCTCCCTCCACTCGTCTTAAAATGAAACGAGGCCTTTGACTTTTGCTTCACATAGGATGAGTTCTCCTTCTATTCCTAATGGACTGTTGGGGGTACAATAAAGGGCCATTGTCAGGGGCCTCTCCCCCCATCTGTCTAAACGTGAATTGAGGCCTTCAACTTTGCTCGCAGTTAGGATGAGGTTCTCCTTTCGTTCCTAATTGGATATATGGGGGCACATAAGGATCATTGTCCTTCGGGCCTCTGCCTACGTCTCGTCTAAGAGATGATAGGCCTTTCAACTTTGCTTCACGTTAGGACGAGATTCTCCTCCTATTCCTAACAGGCTGTGGGGTCATATAAGGATCATTGTTAGGATCTTTCTTTCCATCTCATCTAAAATGAATGAGGTCTTCGACTTTGCTCATGTTAGGATGAGATTTTTCTTCTATTTCTAATGGACTGTGAGGACATATAAGGACTATTATTAGGGCCTCTCCTTCCATCTCGTTTAGAATGAACGAGATCTTCGACTTTGCTCATAAGGGAGGTTCCTCTTTCCTAATGGACTTGGGGGCACATAAGGACATTGTCAGGGCCTCTCCCTCCATCTCGTATAAAATGAGCCTTCGACTTTGCTCACTTTAGGATGAGGTTCCTTGTTCCTAAAGACTTGGGGGCACATGCTCACCTCTTCCTCCATCTCGTTAAATGAACGAGGCCTTTAACTTTGATCACGTTAGGATGAGGTTCTCCTTCTGTTCCTAACGTGGCCACTTTCGCTCGTTTTTTTTCTATCATCACGTAATTCTTGTATCAGAAAATAATAATGCTGAAATGAAGGAGTTTTATTGAAGAAAGATTACTAGTAATACATCCTCGAATTTTCTGAGTTTCAAGATCGTGGAAGTACTATTCCTTCGAGCTTCTTTAGGCGATAAGTTTTGGACCGAATGACCTCCATGACTTCATATGGGCCTTCCCAATTTGGGGCGAGCTTCTCCTGGTTCTAAGGCTGAGAGACGGTGACTCGTCGAAGCACTAGGTCCCCCACTCTAAACGTCTTACCTCTAACTTTGGAGTTGTAGTACTGAACCACCTTTCGTCTGTAGGCTATCATCCGGACATAGGCTTCCTCCCTCTTATCTTTTAGTAGGTCGAGGTTGACTCTGAGGTCCTATGGGTTGTGCTGCTCGTTGAAGGCCACGACCCATGCTGATTGGAGCTTAAGTTCAATCAGGATAACCGCCTCTATGCCAAAGGCCAAGGTTAATGGAGTTTCTCCAGTTAGCAGTCTTTGCATGATTCGGTACGCCCAGAGGATGTGGTAGAATTCGTCCACCTAGGCCTCCTTTGCTCTGTCGAATCTCGTCTTGATGCCCTATAGCAGAGTTTGATTGATCACCTCAGCCTTTTCATTGGCCTGTGGATGAGCTATCGATGTGAAGTGATGAAAGACGTTCAGATTTTCATAGAACTCAACGAATCTCGCCCCAGTGAGCTGCCGCCCATTATCGATTATGAGAGTTCAGGACAGACCAATCTGGCAAACTACCGACTTTCAGACAAAATTCTGTACCTTGGCCTCGATAATCTTTGCTAGTGGTTTGGCTTCGACCCACTTGGTGAAATAATTGATCGCGATCAGGAGGAACTTCTGCTGTCCGGGCATCGTCGAAAAAGGGCCAAGTATGTCCATTCCCCATTGTGCAAATGGCCAAGATGTACTTAGCGGAGTAAGCTCGAAGGTTGGCTGCTTTTGTACGTTTGCATTCTTCTGACAGTGATCGTATTTCTTAACATACTCCACAAAATTATGAAGCAAGGTTAGCTAGTAGTACCCTTGCCGAAGTAGTTTTTGCGATAGGGATCTGGTTCCTACATGACTTCCATAAAGTCCCTCGTGCACCTCCCATAATGCGAGGTCGGCCTCTAAAGATCGGAGACATCTTAGCAGCGAAAGTGAGTACGACCTCTTATATAGCCTGCCCTCGTACAAGACGTACCGGATGGCTTGATTTCTGAGTTTCCGAGCTTCTTTCGGATCATGAGGAAGGACTCCCTCTTTGAGGTAGACGACCAACGGGTCAATCCGACTTAGCTCAAACTCCGTCTATAGGATGATCTGAGATTTCTCTAGACTTGGGCACTTTAGAGTCTCCAAAAATACTTCTTTGGGCAGTTCGGATGGGGCTAAAGTAGCCAACTTGGAGAGAAAATTGGCTCTTACATTTTCTGCCCTTGAAATCTATCGAATGTCGAAGCTGTCGAAGGCCGGAGTCAAGTCCTTCACTTTTTCAAGGTATTTCACCATGCTTTCCTCTCGCGCTTCGTAGCTGCCATTAACTTGGCCGACCACCAACTGAAAATCATTGTAGACTTGAAGTCGATCTATTTTCAACTCTCTTGCTATTTTAATCCAACTATCAGTGTTTCATATTCGGCCCCATTGTTGGTCGCAGAAAATTTGAAGCATAGTGCGTATTCGGCGACAACTCCCTCAGGACTGATTAAGATCAATCTCGCACCAGCTCCAGTAGAGTTGGACGAACCGTCCACGTGCAGAGCCTAAAAGCCTTCGAGAAAGTCGACTCTTTCCTTGGAGGGGTTCGACCGTGATAGTAGGGCACCGATCTCGATCTGTTCAAGCTCGGCTTCAATTGAAATAGTGCATTCTAGCACAAAATCGACCAATACCTGAGTCTTGATCGATGGTTGGGGTCGGTAGTTGATGTCAAATTCCGTGAGCTCGATTGTCCATTTTGCGATTTTTTCGGAGGCATCCGTTCGATGAAGGACTGCTTTTATCGGTTGGTCCATGAGGACTGTTATGATGTGCTCTTAAAAATAAGATTGGAGTCTCCTGACAGCAATTAGAAGAGAGTAAGTTAATTTTTTTAGTCTAGAATATCTGATCTCCGCATCCCTCAGGATCTGGCTTACGTTGTAGACCGATCGCTGCATCTTCTCTTCTTCCTTGATCAGGATTGCCACTAGGGCCACCGAGGAGACCGCTAAGTATAGGAATAATTTCTCTCTAGGTTCAGGCTTTGCTAGAAGTGGGGGTGAGCTGAGGTAGTTTTTAAGCTCCTCGAATGTCCGTTGGCATTTCGCCTCCAGTAGAAGTTTTTTGGTTGCCTGAGAACTCGAAAGAAGGGCATATATCGTTTGGTCGATCTTAAGATGAAGCAATTTAGGGACGCCACCTTTTCGGTCAGACGCTGGACTTCTTTGATCATTTTTGGAGCAGTCATCTTCTGAATGGCTCGAATTTTTTCGGAGTTTACTTCAATCCCGTGCCTCCATACCATGAACCTCAGAAACTTTTCGGAGGTCACACCAAAGGCGTACTTGGTTAGATTCAGTTTCATCTTGTGCTTCCTGAGTGCGCTGAAAGTCTCCTCAAGGTCAAGAAGGTGGTCTGTAGAAGTTCGGCTTTTGACGAGCATGTCATCCACGTACACCTTCATGTTGCGACCGATCTGCTCCTTAAAAATCTTGTTGATCAGTCGCTGGTATGTTGCTCCTACATTTTTGAGTCCAAAGGGCATGATCCTGTAACAATAAAGACCACAGTCAGTAACGAAAGTGATCTTCTCCTCATTCTTAGGTACCATCCGTATCTGGTTATAATCGAAGAAGGCATCCATGAAGGTGAGGAGCTCATGACTCGAGGTCGCATCCATCAGTTGATCAATCTTGGGTAGGGATAGCTATTTTTTGGGTAGGCCTTGTTCAGCTTTTTGAAGTCGATGCATATCCTCTACTTGTTGTTCGTCTTTCTGATGAGAATCATATTTGAGACCTAGGTCGGATAATTAACCTCTCGGATGAATCCGACTTTGAGGAGCTTATCTACTTCTTCGGTGATTGCTTTCTGCCTCTCCAGAGCGTGGTGGCGCATCTTTTCTTTTATCGGTCGATGCTTCGGATCAACAACCAACCGATGTTCCATTACCTCAACGTCGATTTCCGACATGTCCGCTAGAATCCAGGCGAAGACATCCGCATTTCTTCTGAGGAAGGCAACGAGTTGCTCCCAAACCTCATCTACCAAGTTGGAACCGATCTGCAATGCATGCTCCTTGTTCCCATCATTTAAGGATATAGAGATGAGATCCTCCATAGGCTCGCCTCGCTCCTCGGTGAGGTCATCATGGACATTCAGTCCATCAACCAGGTAAGGGTCGGATCGCTTTTTTTTATGTAGAACGATTGAGTAGCAGTGCCTCGTCAGAACCTGATCTCTTTTGACCTCTCCGATCTCGTGACTCATCGAAAACTTCATCTTCAAATAATAGGTTGATACCACCGCCTGAAGTGCATTCAGACTAGGTCGGCCGAGAATAGCATTATAGGCGGACGGGGTCCTCATGATCAAAAAATCGATCTACGCCTTAGCCAGTTTCGGGCGTTGCCCTACAGTCACAGCCAAAATTATTATGCCCTCAACTGGTACGGCATTGCCAGTGAATTCTATCAGCGGAGAGTTCATAGGTCCCAGGCGGTCATCGAGTAAGGATATTTTCGAAAAGACATCGTAAAATAATACATCGATCGAGCTTTCATTATCCACCAAAATGCGGCGTACATCATAGTCGGCAATATTCAGAAAGATTACAATCACATCATTATGCGAAAACTGATCCTCCTGGGCATCCGCCTTGGTAAAAGTCATGGGTTCCTCGATCCTCCATCTCTTGATCGATCTCATGGATCCACTGGCCTCTCCTTGTTGAAATCCCCTCGAGATGGTATCGATGATGCCGAGAGGCGGCTGATCTTCTTGTTGGTCCTCCCTCCTTGGCGGTTCAGGCCGTGGTAACGCCCTCGATCGATCTTTTTGCTCTGCAGGCCATCTCTGTAGGAATTGACCAAGTCTGCCTCGTTTGATGAGCTCTTCCATCTCGTCCTGAAGTTGGATGTACTTCTCAGTGTCTGACCGTGGTCACGATGATAAAGATAGAACTTGTTGGGATTACGCTTGCTAGGATGGAAATGCATCCTCTCCGATCTTAGAAGTCGTTCTCTAATTTCCATCAGCACTTGAATTTTCGGACCGTTAAGAGGGGCGTAGTTGTAAAATCTTTGTTGGGGAGAACCTCAGCGCGCCCTTCCGTTGGGGCTTTCCTGCCTCCGAGTTCGGAGGGGAGTTCGGGCTTGCTTGCATCCAGACGAAGTCGAGAACGTGGTCGAGCTTTGCTCGGCTTTCCTTCGACGAGCCTGCCCGGTCCATCAATTCGTTGCTCACCATAGGCTTCATCATCCTTGGCCTTGACGACTTTTCAGCCCGAGCTAGCATGTCAGTAAAGTCCTGAGGTACTTCTTTTTCAGGGAGAACAATAAATCATTCTTTTGGAGGCCATCCTTGAGAGCGGCCATGGCGACTGATTGGTCTAGGTTCCAGACCTCCAATGCGACAGCATTAAATCGAGTGACATAAGCTTGGATGGATTCTCCCTTCCTCTACTTGATGGTCAGTAGAAAATCTGAACCTCGATGCGATCGTCGACTGCTGACGAAGTGGGCTGCAAACTGATGGCTCATCTGATCAAACGATAAGATGGTATTTGGTTTTAGTGCCGAGTATCAATTCTTTGCAGCTCCTTTGAGGGTGGAGGTGAAAGTCCGACACAAAATAGCGTCTGACGTGCTGTGGAGCAACATCGTTATTCGGAAGACTTTCAGATGGTCGATCGGATCGGTGGTCCCGTCGTAACTCTCAAACTGCGGGAGCTTGAAGTTCGGTGGGATCGATTTCTGCATAATTTTTTGCAAAAAAGAAGGATCAGTACAAATATCATTACCGTGTGAGGAGGGAGTGTGACGGAGCTCTTCGATCCATCGGCTCATTTCTAAGAGCCTTTGATCCAAGAGGTCTTCACGGTTGTTGATCTTCAGGATTTTTTGGTGAAATGGGTGCGAAGCTTCCCCCTGGGTCAAGTCGTGGTTCGAGTAGGGGCCCTCCATCCTCTGCTTTTCTTTTTCGAGGATCAGAGGTCAGGTGGCCCAAGTTGGCTATTCCCGGACCGGACCACAGTGCTCTAGAGAATCCTACGCCGACTGAGCTGGTGCCGCAGCCTGCCGATGCATGGTTTGCATTACCTTCATAAGGCCACGAACCTGCTGGACCAGCAGGTTAAACTGCTTCGCATCCACCGTGGCTATAGGTGGAACCTGGGTTGCCGGGGCTGAAGCGGGGGTAGATGGATCTGGACGGGATCGGATCGTGGAGGTTGCCGATCGTCGGGTCGAAGCTCTCCTTGGAGGCATTTCTCTTGGAAAAGAACTCTAGAGAGGAAGAAGGGAGATTTCAAGAGAGGGAAGAGAGAAATCATCGCTGAGCACTCCTTCAAGAATAAGGAAATCTAAAAAATAGAGGGTCCTTCCTCTAGCGCCAATTCTGTTGGTGCAGAATCTGATTAATGCCGGATTGAGCTGGAGTGGAGGAGGACGAGGTCGCCATCGATGACCTGCAAAATAATGTCCCATCCGAAGTCGATGGTGGTGCCGAAAGGACCCTACGATGATCAATAGAAATGGAGTGCTCAGAAATGAGAAGTGAGCTCTTAGCTTTAGAGGAGAGAGGAGAGTTTCGAGAAAATATATTTGGAGGGTCTCTTTTTATAGTTGGAGCTTATAGCAGGTTGATGGTGATGGCCATACCATCCGATCATGGGTCACTCGGGCCATGAGTTCATACGGAGAGGAAGGCATCGTCAGATAGATAGTACAGCCAATGATGGGTCGGGGCCGCATGGGGCTGGTTACGAGAGAGTGGTGTCGCCAGTAGTTGGCCATGTCGTTCGATCGTGGGTGCATGGGACTTGTTACGGAGGAAAAGATGGCATCAGATGGTAGTGGCGGCATACTTCGAGGTTCAACAGTCGTAGGTGAAGAACTCGCATATATCTATTTCAGGGAGCTCGGACTCCTAAGGGGATACGTCTGAGAGGATCATCCGAAGGAGTTTGGCCAAGGGATGTCCAAAGGAGTTTGGCCTTGGAGAGTCCGTTGTAGGAGCGATCTGAAGAGTTTGGCTCTAAAAGAGTTCGACCGAAGAAGAAGTTCGGTAAAAGTTCGACTTTGTAGGCATCTGACTGGAGGAGCGTGGAGGGTGTTCGGCTCCATTGAAGGAGTACAGAGGGAGTCCGTACTAAAGGAGTACAGAGGGAGTCCGACTCTCATGGACATCGACTGAAGGAGTATGGAGGAAGTTTGGCTCTCGTGGGAGCTCGACTGAAGGAGTACGGAGGGAGTCCGGCTCTTATGGACGTCCGACTGAAGGAGTATGGAGGGAGTCCGGCTCTCATGGGAGCTCGACTGAAGCTCGACCGCTGAGAAGTTCGACTGAAGCTTGACCGCTGAGAAGTTCGACTGGCTGAAGAAGTTCGGCAAAGACTCGACCGCTGGGGAGTTCAGCCGGTTGAAGGAGTTCGGCTAAGACTCGTCCGCTGAAGCTCTTCCGTGGCTACTGGTTGCATTAGGCTGAGCATTGAACTGGATTTCGGTAGAAGTGGGATTTATCCCTAATAAAAATAAATATATTTTCAGTCATTATTGTTTAAGCCTAAAAGAATCAATTGAAATAGCCTGCAACCTATATGAAAAAATTCTAGATGTGCTCTTCGACATCTTGAAGCAATATCTTGATTTTTCTAATTCTAATTCGAGTATTTCTAATGAAAAAGGATCTCATGAGTTTTCGGATGATGGACATTACCTCACCAATCAAAGACAGTATCTAAATTAGTTGTAAAAACTTGAATGTGGATACATGATATCTTTGAATAAAGCTTAAATTTATCAAATCATCAAATATATTTTTATTACTTTATTAAAAATTTATCTTCAATTAAAATTTAAATTAATTAAAATATATAAAATAAATCCTAATATAAATTAGTATAGATGATGGATTTAATTGAAGAAATCATCATAATATTTATATCCATGCTTTACGTAGAGCCGAGGAGTGAGTTTATCTTAATAAAATCTTCCTGCCAGTGATAGAGGTCCAATTATAAAATAAAAAAACTACCTGCTTGGCTACTTCCCTACCATTAGGCTCTCTTACCCAACTTCGAATAATAGACAACCTTTCTCGCTATGTCTCAGACTAAGGTAATATTTTGATACCTTCTAGTACCTTTAAGTTAATTTCAGTTACAAAGATCCTTTTCCAGAGCTTGGATTGATTTAAGTTGACCAAAGTCCTATAAATCAAACAGCATCTCGAAGCTCTTTTGCAGTATTTTATCTAGTGATTGGTAGACAAATTATAATAATTGGAAGCTATTTTCAAGAAGAAATTATTGCGTGCAGTGGATGCACGATCATATTGGTGCATATCACTGTTCATCAAAACATGCTATTGTAGGTTCTATTCATCTTGCACTGCACTAATATATTGCAGTAATTGGTGACATACTGAAGATAATAGTTGATGAAGACATAATTAATAATATTTTAACATAATAAAAATTATAATTATAATTCTTATTTACAAATAAATAAATATAATTTTTATTTTACTCAAAAATATGAGATTTATTTTAGCGCAGCTGTGCACCCTGAACCGGATGCTGAAAGTATAATCGCAAACACAGCTAGAATCATATGTAACCTCAATCTATTCTATTTATATATATTAGAACGGAGGCTTAAGCTTCCGTACGATACATGAACTTTAGGAAAAAACAGAGAGAGCACCGTATATCCGGAATCAATTTTTTTGCCACGCGTCTATTTTTCTACGCACACCATCCGTAATGTATGTTTTGCCAAGTCACCAAGCCACTGTATGACATGTGGATTTTAGGAAAAAAGAGGGAGCGCCGAGTGTCCAGAATCAATTTTTTTGCCACGTGTCTATTTTTCTACACACACCTTCCGTGATGTATGTTTTTCCAAGTCACCTAGATTAATTCGGGTTTGTCGGCGGACTTAAAACCAAAATCGAGAAAATAAGTGCAGAAAAGCGAGCAGGAAAACACCCATTTGATTTGGCGGAGAGCCTGGCTGCCTGCCTACCCCGTGGCGCGTTGGCGGTGGGAGATTGCCGCAAGTTCGATCTTGGCTTCGCAACTGGCAGCTTCGTATCTGGGCCGCCGATGCTGTAGTCCATCGAACAAGATTTGATTTCTTGGAGTGTGATGATGTTAGTGAGGTTTTCCTTGATGAATTATATGTAAAAAAATTCCCATGATGAAGGACGACCTCAAAGCGATAAATCATACCTCTAGGATCTATGGGATTAGAGAATTATCGCGGCCATCAACAGATATGCATGCATCAAAGATATACATCCTTAAGCCATGATGAATCATTGTTTTCCATGTATTCTGCTGCTTAAGGACTTCATTTGTGTTTGTATTCCCTTCTGTATCTGATGACATTAAGTCATATTTCATTTATGGTCCCTGTGACTCGGGGTCCTGGGAGGGGCGATCTGAAGACGGGCATATCTTTGACATCTTTTTTGCACCAAGTGGCTGTCCCAAGATTTGGACATGAGCCATCGCACCTGCATATATATTAAAACGGAGGTAAAAGTCTCCGTTTGATATATGGAGTTCTGGAAAGGGGAATGGAGCTATGTGTCCACAGATAACCTTTTTCTTTTTTTTTTTTTTTGTTCGGACCAACCACCTTCCGCCTCTATTCTTCCCGTAGCTTTTCTCAACGCCCTTCTCTCTCTCTCAGGCCTAAACCCACGCTACTAACCATCGCCTAAGCTTTTCTTGATCGATTTTCAATCAGCAAAATTTTTTTGGATCTAAAAAATAAAAATAAAAAAAATATGAATTTTATGGGCTCAATAAATTTATTAATTATCTCTAAAAAATTAAACATAAATATTTTTTTAAATATAATAAATTAAATAATAATAATATATATTAAGATATCTTTAATTTAAAATCTTATCATGTCCATCAGAAGAAAAAAAAATTTTCTCTCAATCCTCGATGACTACGGCTACGATTAGTCTCGTGACAAAATCCAAGAGAAACTAGTCCCCGAATGAAGAACATCCAAATCGTCGGCGTGCTACCAGTGATCAGCCATACTGGCTAGGCCCACAAGAGAACTAGCTCTAGTTCAAATCATTTTCATCAGCTGAATAATGCTCAAAATAATAATTACAAGAAAACCAACACTGAAGGTCCGATGACAGTCCTTATACAAGCATTAACTGGATTGGTACAGTAAATGGAACGATAAGAAAATAGAGGAGGCCAGTCATCAAGGTCGGAATGAGGAATAGCAAAATTCAAGAGACTAGCACCACCAACTTTTGAAGGCTCTACGGATCCCATCGAATCATTAAAATGGCTCAAAGAGATAAAAAAAGCCTTCGCCAGTATGAAATGTACTGATCAAGAAAAGGTCCATTTCATCATTTATCAGCTACAGGGAAAGCATTTGAATGGTGGAAAGCCATCAAGAAACAACGAGGGACTGATGGGCTAGTTACTTAGAACATTTTTTATCAGGAGTTTATGGATATATACTTTCCTGAGAGCCTCAGATTTGAGAAGGAAAGTGAGTTTATCATATTGATACAGAAAAATATGACCATAGCACAGTATAAGGCTAAATTTACTGAATTATCCCGCTTTGCTCCAGATCTTATGGCAACTGACAATATCAAGGCTCGAAGATTTAAAAATGGATTAAAGCCCAGCATTCGTGTGGGAGTGAGACCGATGTAGTTGACCACATATCGAGAGATTGTCAATTTAGCAAAAATTATGGAGTAAGAAAATAATAATATTCAACAGGAAAGGAAGTGACAATAGAAGAAGAGATCAAAATCTAGCGGTTATCTCGGCAAACAACCCAAGCGCCAAAAAATTTGGCAAAAAGGTGATCAGTCAAAGAAACAACCTCGGTGTGGCTGATGTGGATGCATCCATCTGGAATAGAATTGTCGCTGGTTTTCTGGAGCCTGTTTTAATTGTGGCTAGCAGGGCCATAAAGCGGTGAACTATCCTCGATCACAAAACTCTGGATATCGGCAGCCTTTTTAGAGTACACCTAGACTACCTACTTTTGGAGCACCGACCACTCATCAGGGTCAATCCTCAAGATAAGCAGGACCACCAAAATCAAAGATCCAAGCTCGTATTTATGCTATAACTCAGCAGGATGTGGAGACATCAAATGCTGTAGTAGCAAGTATCCCAAAAACTCCTTATAACTTCATTTAAAATTAAGGTTATACAATCTTTTATGCATAATCGTAATAATAATAATAATAAAAAAATTAATTCATAGGTATTATCAAAGTTGAGACTGCACATGCTTGTATTTTATTTGATCCCGAGGCTACTCATTCATTTGTTTCAACCAAATTTGCTAAAAAGATTGGTCTTAGGTCTGTGCTCTTGGAAGATGAGATGTATGTATCTACTCCGAATGGAAGTATTATCGTGGTAGATATATTTTGCCCTTCTTGTATTGTGAGCATTGGAGATCATGATCTTGCATCTAATCTGATGGTTCTAGAAATGAGAAATTTTGATGTAATCCTAGGGATGGATTGGCTTGCTTCATATTATGCCACGATGGACTGCTTTAGGAAGAGAGTGACCATTCAGATTCTAGGATAGGTACCACTCAATTTTTCTGGCAAAGGAATGAATGCCCCTATAAAAATTATATCAGTCATGCGGGCTTGCAAAATGTTAAGAAGGGGTTGTACGGGATATTTGGTCAGTATTGTAGACACTCAATAGGAGAAGATCAAGATAGAAAATATACCTATAGTAAGAAAATTTTTTGATATTTTTTCAGAAGATCTTTCAGGATTACCTTCTGATAGGAAGGTAGAATTTTCAATTGATTTGACAATCAGTGTTGGACCTATCTCTAAAGCTCCCTATCGTGTGGCACCGGTTGAGTTGAAAGAGCTCAAGGAGCAACACCAAGAACTTCTTGATAAAGGCTTCATCAGGCCTAGTATCTCTCCATGGGGTGCTTTGGTACTTTTCATTAAAAAGAAGGATGGAAGTATGGGATTGTGCATTGACTACCGGGAGTTGAACAAGTTGACCATTCAGAATAAGTACCCTCTACCAAGGATAGATGATTTTTTTGACCAACTTTAGGATGCTCAGATATTTTCAAAAATTGATTTTCGATCTAGATATCACCAATTAAAAATTAAGGCGGATGATATATCTAAAATAGCTTTTCGGACTCGATACGGATATTGTGAATTCTTGATTATGCCTTTTGGATTAACCAATGCTCTTACAGCCTTTATGGACATGATGAATAGGGTGTTCAAGCTTTATTTGGATCAGTGTATGGTAGTATTTATTGATAACATTCTGATATATTCTAAGAGTCTAGAAGATCATGAAAAGCATTTGAGGATAGTATTACAGACACTGAGGGAGCAGAAGCTATATACAAAGTTAAAGAAATGTCAATTTTGGCTAGAAAGTATTTTCTTCCTCGGACACATAATCTCTAAAGAAGATATATCGGTAGACCTAATGAAGGTAGAGGCGATTATGAACTGAAAACAACCTACTAGTGTAATAGAAGTTCACAATTTTCTTGGACTAGTCGGATATTATAGAAGATTTGTAGAAAGATTCTTTTGCATAGCATTGCCCTTGATCCAGTTGACTCATAAAGGAACAAAATTTGAATGGACAGAAGAATGTGAAAAGAGTTTTCAGAAACTAAAAAGATGTTTGGTATTAGCTCCTATCGTTACCCTACCATCTGAGAAAGAAGGATTTACTATTTTTAGTGATGCCTCCCAAAAAGGATTAGAATGTGTTCTTATGCAAAACGGAAAGATGGTAGCTTATGCAATATGGCAACTTAAATCATACGAACGGAATTATCCAACTCATGATTTAGAGCTGACAGCAGTAGTCTTTGCCCTAAAAATATGAAGGCACTATTTATATAGAGTATCATGTAAAGTTTTTACAGATCATAAGAGCCTCAAGTATATCTTTACTCAAAAGGAGCCGAATTTAAGATAAAGGCGATGGTTAGAGCTGATCAAGGATTATGATCTGACCATAAATTACCATCCAAAAAAAGTAAATATAGTGGTAGATGCTTTAAGCAAAAAATTAGTAAGTGGTATAGCAATGCTGATCACTTCTCAGAGGCATATTTTGCAGGATCTAGAAAGATTGGATGTTGAGGTATGATCGCATAAATCTAAAATCCTGCTCACTGTACTTAGGGTGCAACCCATTTTGATTAATAGAATCAAAGTGTCACAGATGGATGATTTGGAACTTCAAAAGATTAGAGATAAAATACAATCTAATATGACATCTAAATTCAGAATTCATGAGGATGGAACCTTAAGATTCGGCAATAGGTTATGTGTTCCAAATAATGCAGAATTAAAAAGAAAAATTATGATGGAAGCTCATAACTTTGCATATACAGTATATCCTGGAGGTACAAAAATGTATAGAGATCTTAAAAAAAAATTTTGGTGGAATGGTATGAAAAGAGAAATAACTCAATATGTAGCTCAATATTTAACTTGTCAATAGGTGAAAGCTGAGCATCAAAAACCTACAGGACCACTATAATCCCTTGAAATATCAGTTTGGAAATGCGAGCACATAATAATGGATTTTGTTATAGAATTACCAAGAACTCTACGAGGGTATGATGCTATTTGGGTAATTATGGATTGATTGACCAAGTCAACGCATTTTCTACCCATTAAAGTCACATTTTCTTTGGAAAAGCTAGCTTAGTTGTACATAGAAGAAATTATAAGATTGCACGAAACTCCAATATCCATTGTGTCAGACTGAGATATGAGGTTTGTTTTTCAATTCTGAAAAAGCTTACATCAGGCCATGGAAACTAAGTTGAAATTTAGTACAGCCTTTCATCCTCAGACTGATGGACAATCAGAAAGAATAATTCAAACTTTAAAGGATATGTTGAGAGCATGTGTAATAGACTTAAAGGGATCTTGGGATGAACATTTATCATTGGTGGAGTTCGCCTATAATAATAGTTATCAAGCTAGCATCTAGATAGCTCCCTTTGAAGTTCTGTATGGAAGAAGATGTAGGACTCATATATATTGGGATGATGTCGGTGAGAGAAGACTTTTGGGATCAAAAATTATTCAATAAACAGTACAGAAAATTTAGCTTATCAAAAAGCGGATTCTTTCAGCTTAAAGTTGGTAGAAGAGTTATGCTGATAATAAAAGAAGAGAACTAGAATTTTAAGTGGGAGATCACGTATTTCTCAAAGTGTCTTCCACTAAAGGAGTGATGAGATTTGGAGTTCGCAAAAAATTAAGCCCTAGATATGTGGGTCCCTTTGAGATCTTGAAAAGAGTTGGAATGGTTGCCTACCGTCTAGCCTTACCATCCTCTCTTATCGGAGTACACAATATTTTTCATATTTCTATGTTAAGAAAATATGTACCAGATCCTAGCCATGTAGCGGAGTTCGGACCACTTCAACTCAGAGAAGATTTATCTTATGAGGAGCAGCCGATACGGATCGTTGATAGAAAAGATCAAATTTTTAGACGACGTACTATTTCTTATGTCAAAATTCAATGGAGCAACCATACAGAATGAGAAGCTACCTGAAAATTGAAAGAAGAGATGCGAGCCAAATACCCCCATCTATTTTTCGATCCAGGTATGTCAAATTTTGAGGATGAAATTTTTGTTAAGGGGGGAGAATGTGAGAACCAGTCCATAAAAAAAAATAAATAGAGAGACTCCTTGGAGTCTTCTTCTTTCTCCCGACCAACTCCTAAATGGAGTCAGAGTCCACTTTGGGGAGGAGTTTTACTCCTCCCCTTCAACTCTATATAAGGACCGAAGCCTTCTGCCCCTCCTCCAAAAATAAAAGAAAATAAAACAAAACAAATCCTAAATTTCTTCCTAGAACCCTCATGAAGAAATCCCAAATCCTAAACCCTAGATCCCTTCCTAGAAACCCTAATCCCAATTATAAAATACTAGATTACCTGTGTGAGGGACTTTGGGTGAAAGAAAATGGGTTTTGATCGTCGATTGCTGCTGTCACCACCACCGTCGCCAGTAATCTCTTTTCCTTCCCCCTTCTTCTTTCTAGCTTTAGAGTAGAACTTTCATCGGTGGGATCCTTGATCGGCACCTTCGGTCATTGTCGTGCCACTTCCTTCGCCATCTTTCTCCTTTTTCGGTCGCTCGGTGATATCTGAGAAGAAGATCGTGGTTCGGTCTTGAGAAGAAACAGAGGAATCGGGAGAAAAGAAAGAAAAAGAGAAAGAGAAAAAGAAAGAAAAAAGAGAAAGAAGAGGAATGGAGAGAAAAAGGAAGGAAAAGAGAGAGAGAGAGAGGGTTTAGTTGGTTTTGGGTGTTTTGTTTGGGTTGAATCCAATTTAATTGAATTTGGACCAAATAGATCTAAATTAAGAATTTATTTAAATTGAATTCGAATTAGATTATAAAATTCATTAGTTATTTTAAAATTTTAAATTAAAAATTAATTAAATTATTGAAAATGCTAGAGCTTTCGAACGTCAGAAGATCATCAGATCTAGAGATCAGTCTAAGACGATCGTAGAAATTTTGGATCTGATCAATAGATAAGTTTTCTTTTATCTCCAGATTATTTTTATGTATATATATATATTTTAAAATTAGATCCTTGTATATAAATAATTAAAAATTATTAAATTTTAAAATTATAAAACTACTAATGAAAATTGATTTGAGAAAAATTGAATCAAATATGATGTCATTATTACATGTAATAATTCTGAAAGAGAAGATTTCTTGAAAATTGCATGGCCCTTTGCTTAAAATTATGTGGTATTCAAAAAGAAAATTATATCTGTCCATCGATATATGAAATTTTGAATGAAAATTACTTTCATTGCTCTCTAAAACATATAAAAATTGATACTGTAATAAAAATAAATATTTTTATTTTTATTTATTTATGAAAATTGGTTGAAATAGGGACTCCTGAAAATGGAAAAAAAAGAAGGAAAAATGAGAAAAAATATAGAAAAAATCAACAAAAATAAAGAAAAGATAGAAAAAAAATTAAGGATAAAAACTTTCTCCACATAAATGATCATTTTTTTCAATTTTTTTTTATTATATTTTATTATCTTTTTGAGAGATCCACGGGAAAGGAGAGCAATTGAGAGAGATTACAGGAGTTTCCTAGGTTTCAATTGAATTTTTTCTAAAATATATAGGATTCTATACGAGTTGTGGTAGTGTGAGTTGGTCCGTCAACAAATTTTCAAGTTATGGGCTCTGCTCTCATGATAATGATGTAAAGGGGATCGTTGGCAGATGGTATTTGTGGTAGAGACATGATAGAGATAATAAAATGAAAGCTTCTGTATTGGCAGAGCCTTCATTTAAGATTTATATCTTGTTTGCTCTCGCGAATGAATTGAAAGATGAGGCCAGTGATCTAAAGGATGGATTGAAGAAAGCCTAAGCCTCCATAGTAGAGTCAAGGTTTAGACCATGGATGTGTGAGTGGACGCTATACTCGATATGGATGAAAGCAAGGATTTTTGGAGTTAGCCCACAAGAAATCCAAAGAGAATTTTAAATTTAAAAAAATAAAATAGCTTATAATCTACATATACATTAAATATATTTTTTTATTATATTAATATATATATAAAATATATATATTAATATATTTATAAAATAAAATAATTTTTTAAAAAAATTATATTTCATGAATGTGGCATATATTTTCCAACACCGATATCCAACTACCTAAGTAGCTTAGCACGTGGGGCTCTCCGAGAACGCCTAAAGACTTTACCCACGAATTGACCAATGTCGTGTTCAAGATAGCCGGTTGCCGGCTAAGCCCTTACAGGCCACAGCTGTACTCTACGTGGTAATTTTGACGAAAAACGGTGGTAGTTTAGAAGATCGAATTATATAACCTTTCGGTCAGACGGTTTTCTTTCATTGTTTCTGTCTAATATATTCTTTTGATTCCAATTTTCCATCAAATTTAGGACGCCGCGATCTCGCTAATTCGTTACGGGCATCATTCTAAGGCTTTGCATCGTGTTGTAGGAGAATCACTAGATCGCCAAGGGCTCCAAGGCCGGATCCGTCCTCGGCGATTTCGAAACCCTAATCTCCATGGCATCCCGCAGGAGAATGCTTCTCAAAGTCATCATCCTCGGCGATAGCGGGTTAGTGTTCAAATTCTTTTTCCTATTCGATTATATATTAGATGCTAAATCTTGAACTCTATGGCTTCTTTTCTTGTTCTGCTAAAAATGGATTCTCGATTAATGATTCTGGTTTCTTGTAATCGTCTATAGGGTTGGGAAGACGTCACTGATGAATCAGTATCCTTGAACCGCTATCAAGTTTGCCGCCTTAATTATTTTGAAAATTCTTATATTTGGGTTATCTACGAAGGCTATCTTTAGTTTTAGATATGTCGGGTCTGACCTTGAACGATGGAAATTAGATATGTGAACAAAAAGTTTAGTAACCAGTATAAAGCGACAATTGGAGCTGATTTCTTGACCAAAGAAGTCCAGTTTGAGGATAGACTGTTCACATTACAGGTAACTCTTGATCTCTGAAGTTTTTTTTTTTTTTTTTTTTTTTTTTTTGCAGGTTACAATATTCATTCACTTCAGATATGGTCGTGGTGTTAGTTTAAGGTTGGTCATGATATTTAATCTGGAACATATGTTGCATCTCTGGCTTTCTAAATTTTGTTTTAGCGTAATTCACTTTTAGATGTGTGGAAGAGTTATGCTCCTAAATTAGGGGGATGAATTATAGTGTTGCTTTATTGATGCGATCGAGATATTGGATATTTCTGTGCAAAAAGCAACCCACATATCTTGGAACAATTTTAGTGCTGCTGATTCAGTTTTGGAGAATCATAAATTATCACCTGAGCATACAGTTTAGATGCTTTATGGGTCTGTTGTGATTCTTGTGCTTTTGATTGGATTCATAGCTCATTACATTTGGTGACATCAGCAAGCAATACTTGCAGTGCGATCACAGCTTAAGAAAGAGTATATCATTCACTAAGCTTATAGAAATGCACACATTGTGTCGAGTCTAAGTTGCCGCAGAAGTCAGATTAGGACTTTATTGGTGGTCAAAATGTTTTGCCTGTTGGCCTCCGAAGTTTATATGTATCCATTTGAACCCAAATTCTGTGCCTTTACTAATTTATTTGTCTAGAATGTATGATGTGAATCTCCTTTGAAAATTGATATTTTTTGGTGAATGTGTTTATGATACTTTTTATTTCTGCTATGAAGGGGTCTTGTTGACGGAAGTATCCAATTTTAGAAGGATTCTGGTATATGTTTGAATCAAAAAGTTTTTAGTTGCTATTATTGTAGTTTAGTGTGAAACTAAAATCCAGTTTACCGTGGTTATCTAGTCCTGGTAATTGTTGGAGAATAGTTTTAGGCTTAGTCACCAACCTGAGTATTATGGCCTGAGGCAGTTAGTTCCTACTTGGCCTTCTTGACAGGTTGGTACCTGCCTTGGGAATTATGCAGGCAGCGCAATTCATTAAGGAATTGAATGATATGCCCCACAGGAAAGGAAACATTGGTGCAGGAGCAGAATAAAGTAGCAGGATTTACTGTAATTTTGTCATCTTGTGGTCCTTTGGGATTCTTAATGTTCTAAGTTGTTGATTGCTATTTCAGGTGACACTAGATGGATGGAGGAAATGAAGTTTCTTGGACATTTACCCTATGCAGAGAATGCTATTGAGATTTTGATATGAATTTTAATTTTACACCCCAAGCATTTCCGTCTATGGTTTTCTTATAAGTCAATCTTCTTTTTCTTTGTTGATTTCTGCCTTTAAATGAGGCCAAGGATTTGTATTGAAGGGTTGTCGAGGTGATCTTATTGAAACTTCTTTAAACCTGACATTCACATTTGAAATGATGTTGTTTTATCCAATATCTCATTATAAATCAGAAAACTTTTTATACCTGGTTGGAATGTCCGAAACACTACTGATTCATTTATAAGCGGTAGAGAACCATAAATGGAAGAGGAGAAAAATAAGAAGAGGAAGAAGTGGAGAACATGGGGAATAAAAGGTACTTTGGTTAGATCATAATTTTTGAAGCAGTAATATACAAAGCTTGTTTCTAGATGCATGAGTGCTGTGTTGTTATGGAGAATTACTTTAGACATGTGCATGTGCTCACACACTTGCTCATATCTTTGTATGCATATATCTGTATATGCATGTAAGTATCTAAAATGTGGTTGAATAAATGATTAAGTTTTGAATGAGTTCAATTTTTTCAGCATCTGATCTTTAGTTAGAAATTTTTATCGTAGATCAAATTCATGAATTTATGGTTTTTGAGTTCCTAGATTTATTTATGAACAAACAAATAATAAGAAAAAAGAAGCAGGGAAGAATTAAAGAGTTCATTTCTTCATAAAACGTAGGAACATCAAGGGAATATCTCCTCTTAGTAAAGAATGAATTCTTTTTTAGAATGTGTGTAAGAAAGTTGAAAAACTTGTATCCATTTGACAGTCATGACTAAAAGAGTTTGGAAAAATAATAGACGAGAGAACCAAAGATGATTCATCTTCCTAATTTTGAAATATGATTTCTTTATCTCAATAAATATGGAGGGAACTGTTTGTTGAAAACTCACTCTCTCAGGCTTCTTTTCATGATTGAGCGGACCACCACAGCCAAAATACATCTTCACATAATGATTGCCTAATATCTAAAAACTGGATTCTTACATTTTACTTGATAATCTAATTACTCATGGTTATTCATTTTCTTTGCATTAATCATCCTTACAAACCAATTAACTGTCACTTGTATTTGTCCATCTTTCAAGTTTCCCACCACTTTGGAGGTGTTGTTTGAGTATCTCTAGATTTTCCATGAAGGGGTA
Organism: Cocos nucifera; assembly: GCA_006176705.1. Taxonomy (NCBI): domain Eukaryota; kingdom Viridiplantae; phylum Streptophyta; class Magnoliopsida; order Arecales; family Arecaceae; genus Cocos; species Cocos nucifera. The sequence goes on along the minus strand of QRFJ01000007.1, from coordinate 4,210,429 downwards.
GCAAGTTTTTTGTGGGTAAGCAAAGGATAAGATATAAATATTGCTTGATTGGTAGGCCTTGTGTCCATCCATGGAGGCTTTTTGCTAGAAGATTGAAGGACACCTGGATGGTTGTCAAGTGGTTACAGAGTAGTTACAAAGCTTCTATTAGTAGAATAATTATTAGATGATGGTCATGTTGGGATCGACTGGACAGAGTGCTCCGGAGTGATGCACAGCGGATATGATAGTTGCAGAAGAAAGAAAAAAATAAAATTGCAGAAGCACAAAACATATGAAATTTACGTGGCTCGGAGTCTCTTGCTCCTACATTCACGGTCGCACAGAATAATATCTTCACTAAAATCAAAAAATTTACAAGAGATAAAGAAAATAAAAAGAATCACTTTTTTCTCTCTCTCTTTAGGATGCAAGAACATCTCCAAACAGGAAGAAGAAAATTCTACCTAGACACGATTTACTTACCTGGTGATCTTCTAGATTGCACACAAAAACCTTTGCCTTCTTACAAGAAGAACTCTTGCTTTCTCTCTCTTTCTTTCTTTTTCTCTCTTTTTCTCTCTTGAAAAAGTACTCTTCGCTCTCTTGGAAGAGCTCTCGGATGCTCTGTGCGTTCTGCCAAGTCCCCTCTGCTCACAGGCTATTTTATGGCCAAAAAATAGCTTCAAATCAGGTCAAACACGGAGAATAGAGTTCAATCTGGACTCAAATAGGCTTTTGGCCGTTCGATCAATCCTAGATCAAGCCTATCAAGCCTTGGACGAACATTGCCTGTTCGATTATGCATCCGGTTCATAGAATTTTACCGCATGAAATGCTTATGAAACGCAGGCTGGTCCATGTGGACCCTGTGAAACCAGGGGGAAACGCCCCTGGTGCAGCCGTGTGGGCCTGCCGTGGTCGGCCTGCGCGTGCCTGCACGCTCGCGACAAGCTAGCGCGCATCAGTGTGCGCTCGCAAAGGGTTGCAGTCCTGCTGGGCCGCACGAGCCCGCCTGGGCTGTGCACGCCCGTGCTGTGCCTGCCAGGCCTGCTGGCGCTCGAGCTGTGCCAGCCAGCGGGTCGAGCCCGCTTGGCCTCCTTCCCTTTTTTTTCTTTTTTGGGCTTTTTTCTTTGGGCTTTTTCTGGGCTTCTTGGTTCTTGGGCTCCTTTTGTGGGTGGATTAGGCTCCACTACCCAACAACTCTCCTACTTGAAGACTAAGATATCCGAACATGCATCCACCTAAAATAAAAAAAAAACAAACTTCCAAAATAGGTTAGTATTCTGTGTGGTACCTCCACTAAACTTTGGAGGCTAATTGAGACCATACGCAACCCTAATTTCTTGATTATTGAATCTCTGATGCTATTGGTCATGTAGAGGGTACCTGGCCTGCTGTCTCATGCTATCACCCTAGCATCTTTGGTGATCTTTCAAGAGCCACCAACAAAAATTGTAACGTACCCTTCAGCATCCAACTACCCTATTGAAATCAGATTCCTCTTTAAATCTAGGACATGTCTGACATTTTTGAACTTCCATGACGACTGATTGGGCATTTTTATATATACATCACCTTTTTCCACAATATCTAGCGGTTCATCATCATCGAGATAAATTTTTCCGAAATTTCTGACAGTGTAATTTATCACATACTCTTTTTATGAGATAGAGTGAAACGAAGCTGTAGAGTCCAAGATCCAAGACTCCATTGGACTATCCATGCTGAGGACTAGGGCTTCAGTCATTACCTTTGTTATTGCATTGACGGATTCTTTGTTCTAACCTTTGTTTTTCTTTCTTGCCCAGTAGTTCTTTCTGGTGTACTCTTTCTTGCCGTAGTGTCGACAGCCATCACCTTTTGGTCTTAATTGGCTCTTCTGCTTGGACTGTGTAGTTTTTTCTCTGCTTTCTTGAGTAATCAAGACAGAACGAGAGTTCTCCTTTGGATTCTCTCCTCCTGATATCTTCACTAAGAATCAGATTTTGGATCACTTCAAATCTCAGCTTGTTTGAGCCACAAGAACTACTCACAGCAGTCACGGTGGCATCCCAACTCTCAGGCAAAGAAGACAGTAGAATTAAGGCATGAATTTCATCCTCAAAACTAATATTAACAGAGCTTAATAGACTCGTAATCAAATTAAATTCATTGATGTGATTAGCAATAGACGCACCTTCGAGCATCTTCAAATTAAATAGACAACGCATAAGATATACTTTGTTGGAGGCCGAAGGTTTCTCATCAATGTTCTCAGAACCGTCCCGAATCGGATGGTTCGCGGCATGCCGAACCAGACCGACGGAAAACCGAGATGGTTCTGGCATGGAAAATGGCACATGCCGATGCTGGAGAGGAAAGAGAGGAAAATAGAGGCAAAGAGAGAGAGAGAAAAGGAGAGGAAGAGAGAGAGAGAGGAGGACATCATCGGAAGCTGGTGGCGGTTCTTTGCGGCCGTCGGAGGGTGGCGGAAGCTGCTGCGGCTTGGTTCGCCTAATAGGACTACCACAACGAGCAAGAAAGAGAGAGAGAGAAGAGAGGAGATCACCGGAGATGGGAGGATGGAACGGCGGAGAGGTTGTCGAAGGACGCTGAGAGGCTGTTGTGGCCATCGGGCGGCGGAAGCAGTGCGGGCGGCGTCGCGATTGCGGAACAAGGCTGTCGTCCTTGTTCATGCGTGGCCTTTTTTTAAAAACGGGGATTAACAATGAAGCCGACAAATCATTTGCCGGCTTTATTTAAGTTTTTGTTTTTTAAAAAAACTCGTGAAACAGGGGCGTCACGTTTGTTTCACGCCTGTGGTGCCGCACGTGTGGATTGCATCGTCCGGTGGCCACGACAGCCAGTCGGAGGCCGTTCGACGGGCCATCCGATCGAACGGCCTCCGACTCCTTCCCCTCCCTCCTTTTCTTTCTTCCTCCCTCTCTCTCTATTTCTCTCTCTTTCTCTCTTTTCCTCCTTTCGGTTCTCTTGCTTTTCTTGTTTTGATTCACATCGGTCTGATCCGGTATGGAACCATACCGGACCGTGCCGTCGGTTGGTCGGAACGGCCATCGATATCGGAACTGAAAACCTTGCTTCTCATACATGTTGGTTAGAGCCTTCATCAAATCAGCCGTCGTTTTTTCTTCAGGATTTTGAACACAACATTCCTGGCCAACGTCAATCTGATAATTTCCAAAGCCTGGCGGTCCAACAATTTTCAATCTGCTTGTGACATGTCTTCAGGTTTCTTTCCTTCAAGGGGTAGATGAAGTCTCTTTTGATGCAGATAATTTTCTTCTGATACAGATAATTCTCGATCTGCATCTTTCAGAACCTGAAGTCTTTTCCATCGAACTTGTTGATCTTGATCTTTCCTTCATCTCCCGCCATCGCTTTCACTTTCTTTCAAACCTGATACTGCTCTGATATCAGTTGTTAGGATCGACTGAACATAGTATTTCGGAGTGATGCATAGCGGATACGGTAATTACAGAAGAAAGAAGAAAATAAAATCGCACAAGTATAAAATACAGGAAATTTATGTGGTTTGGAGTCTCTTGCTTTTACGTCCATGGCCGCACAGAATAATATCTTCACTAAAATCAAAAAGTTTACAGAAGATAAAATTAAAAAAAATCACTCTTTTTCTCTCTTCAGGATGCAAGAATCCAAACAGGAAGAAGAAAATCCTATCTAGAGATGATTCACTCACCTGATGATCCTCTAGATTGCATACAAGAAGAATCCTTGCCTTCTCTCTCTTTCTTTCTTCCTCTCTCTTTTTCTCTCTTGAAAAAGTATTCTTCTATCTCTTGGAAGAGCTCTCGGATGCTCTGTGCATTCTGCCAAGTCTCCTCTGCCCATAGGCTATTTTATAGCCAAAAAAACCGCTTCAAATCGAGTCAAACATGGAGAACAGAGTCCAATTTGGATTCAAATAGGCTTTTGACTGTCCGATCAACCAAAGATCAAGCCCATCAAGCCACTGATCAAGCCTCGATGAACATTGTCTGTTCAATCATGCATCCGGTCCACAGAATTTTCTGTGGACCGCATGAAATGCTGGTTGGTCCATGTGGACCGCATGAAACTTGGGGAGAAACGCCCTTGGTGCAGCCGCGTGGGCCTGCCTTGAAGGGCCGCCGGCCCGTGCGCGTCAGCGTGCACCCGTGAAGGGCCGCAGCCCCGCTAGGCTACATGAGGCCGCCTGGGCTGCGCCCGCCCACTTGGGCTGTGCACCCGCGTTAGGCTTGCTGGTGCCTGGGCCGTGCCAGCTAGTGGGCCGAGCTCGCTTGTTCCCCTTCTTCCTTTTTTTTTTCTTTTCTTTTCTAGGCTTTTTTCTTTGGGCTTTTTCTGGGCTTCTTGATTTTTGGGCTCTTCTTGTGGGTGGATTAGGCTCCACCACCCAACAGGTCATTAGATGCAAGTATTATATGGGGAGGATAATATTTGCAATTAATTCAAACTTTGGATGATTTTGAATGTATGGAAGGATACAATGAGGAATAGAAGAATCCTTGCATTGAGTTCGTATTAAGGTGGGTACTAGATACTCTATTTTAACCAGACTGATGAAAAGGCATGTATCTTTTGCCTTTATTTTCCACAGTTTGTTATTTGATTCTTCCAATCCTGAAGGTGTGACTAACGTGTGAACGGTGTTTGAGAGTTGTAGTGCCCTATTTTAAAAACCTTCCTTTTTGAGGTGCTAAAAGAGGTTGATCGACTACTGCACAAGCTTTCTTTTGTCAGGATATGCATAAGACAATGGTTCTATTAAATTTTGGAAATCAGAAACCTAGAATATCTCTCTGATAGATACTAATGGGTTATGTTCAGGGGCTTAAGTGTAAAAGAAAAAAAGGGGTACAAAATTTTTAAGTTCCAGGAAAGATGGAAGTCTTTGGCTAAGTGCTATTTTTTAGGGAAGTCTATCAACAATTAAGCTTGCTAAAGAGAATAAATGTGGACCAAAAGAATCATTCCTTTTGTTCAGTGACCTAGTTTTCTTTGTCAGCATAGGTTAGGTTTGCAACCAACCCGACCTGACCAGAGTCAAAGCAAGCAATAGGCTGCTTGGGCACACGCTCATTTTATGGAAGACTTGTTCAGGCTTGGCTCTGGCTCGAGCTCGAGCTGAGCTTGAAGGAAACTGTTCAGGCTCAGCTCAAATGCTTGAGCCGAGATTCTTAATGAGCTGAGGTGAGTGGAGCCTTCATACATTTTAGATACCTTTGATGTTTGGGCTCATCTTGTTTATGAGCTGAGTTATGAACTGTGTTTAAGCTTGCCTGTTTCTGAGTTTTCTGACTGAGCCAAGCCCAAGGCAAGCTGTAAACTAGCCGATCTCAGTCTGCTCATAAGTAGCTGGAATTGTTTGCAGCCCTAACATTGGTGGACAATACTGACAAGGAAAATGGGAGGATCTTTTAAAGGTATTGCATAGAGGGAAATCATCTTTTAATATTTTTCCCTTTGCACCGTAATGCTTCTAGAAAGGCCAATGGGGCTTTTATGATCTTGTGGCTGTTTCTTTTGGTTTAAAGTTTGTAACCTTCTTGTCTTGCTTTTTTGCCTTTCCATACACTGGATGTTCATTTCTTTTTTGTACTATTCTCATGCTAATGAATTTTTTCTTATTTTTGTTCTAATTTATTGATTCCTTCTATTGCTTTTTCAGAACATTTTTCTCTATAAGTGGTTAGCCACTTAGCCTGGTTATGCATGAAACTTCTTTATGTATTGGGTAGTAAATCTGTCAAAGAAAAAAAACAAAACATTTTAAAGAAAAGCTTATATTAAAAGACTAGAGAGTTATAGCTAATAGGGTATTAAGGTCTTAGTCGCATCAGACTCAGTTTTATCATTGCATACTCTCCTTTAGAGTCAGGTGCTGGGTTGCTTGGGTTACCTAAAGTGGTAGTTATCTGTGGAGATGGTTTTGAATGACAGACAATAAATGGTCACTGAAGAAATGAGGTTGTTGCTTGCTTTACAGTTTGCCCATTAAAAGAATGGAATACATCTCTAATATTTTTCCTGGGTTGGTGTTCTTGAGAGGCTTGCATTTGGCCAGTTTTCAGCTTAAATTGGTTTCCTCAATTACTAAATATGCTAATCTCATACTAGGACTTTCAATTCACAAAAAAAAGTGCCAAACATTAGTAGTCCTATCTCGCTTTTGTTGAGTTCATTATAGCTTGAATTACAGATACCTAGTACATTTTGTAAGTAATATAAGATAAAATATAATGGCTGAATCTGGGAGAGACTTAAGTGGTTCTAACCACATTCTCTTCATTCTCAAAGTCCCCATGGTGGTGCCATCATATAGTCCTTTTCTCTTGAAGAGTCCAGTCTTCACCTTTACCTCTTTCTCCTGGAAATCATCTATTCAACCTCAATCTCCTTCAAACTTTGCCTCTTTCACCATGAAAATCCTACTGTGCAATCCAGCCTCAATTACGTGTCCTCAGCTTTGCCTGGGTCCTCTCTATCTTCATGATTGTGCTTTTGGTGTTGATTATCTTCTAGTTTGAGGGCTGACCTGTTGGGATGGTTGCTTCACCTTGTGACTTGCAAAGATTCTCTTATCTGATCATTGGCATCAGTGGCCTCCTTTTGCCTGATCTAATAGGCCTTGAATGTTCTTATGTTAGGTTGGGGTTTTCTAGTTGCAATATCAGGGAGTGAGGTAGGAGATGGATAACTTGCAGGAGAAACCCTAGATGAGTCAAACCTAAGCTAGCCAAGCTCGAGCTGGGAATAAAGCGAGTGAAGTTGAACCTGGTTCTTCTCAGCTCATATGGAAATCTGAGTGAGCTTCAGCTGGCTTCAGCTTCCTTGCATTCAGCTCATTTAAACCCCTGTTCTTCACATTGGTTTCCAAAATCACGTGGTATTGCTTGTACAAATCAGTTGGTGGATCTGGCTGCTTTAAATGTTTCTTGAAGAAAGTATTGCTCGGCTAGCAATTCAGTATTCTGGTGGTGATTGAAAGAATGCATGTACCTTATTAGCATATCTTGCTTTTATCGATCCACTCTTGTCCATATTCCAATCAAGACATGCACTTTTTTCTTATCATTGAGCTTTCCATGTCACACTATCAAATTATTTTACCATATTTGTTTTCTTGGTATTTTGTTTTGAGCTCGGTGGTTTGAGAAGGTGCAACATCTTTCTATTGATTTTGATGACTGCATACACTGATAAATCTGTGGCCAGATTTGGGACACAGCAGGCCAGGAAAGGTTTCAAAGTCTTGGTGTGGCATTCTACCGTGGTGCAGATTGCTGTGTTCTTGTTTATGATGTCAATGTCATGAAATCATTTGATAACCTGAACAATTGGCGAGAAGAATTTCTTATGCAGGTGACAAATCCTTCCCAGTTCTGAACCAAGCTTTTGCACAAGTCAAGAACTTGCAACTGAAGTTCCAGTTTTTTTGGTTTAATTTTAGGCTAGCCCGTCCGACCCTGAAAACTTCCCATTTGTAGTGCTGGGAAATAAGATAGATGTGGATGGTGGCAACAGCAGAGTGGTAATATGATCTGTCTTTTCTTTGTTTATTCAAGATTACTGAGAAGTACTTTCTTCTGTTGCTTTTGTCTCTCACTGCAGGTGACATTTATCTGGCATTTTTTTTTAATTTTTGTGGTTTAGGTCTCGGAGAAGAAGGCTAGAGCATGGTGTGCTTCAAAGGGTAACATTCCCTACTTTGAAACATCTGCTAAAGAAGGATTCAATGTGGAAGCTGCTTTTCAGTGTATAGCCAAGAATGGCCTCAAGAATGAACCGGAAGAAGAAATGTAAGCTTTACTGCTAACAAATAAATTTCTATATGATAATTTCTTTGAACATTGAGATAGTTTTATTTTAACAGGAAAAAAAAAATCAATGAAATATATTGAGGAGGTTAATAGTCAAACATATTTATTGGCATAAAGGGAAAAGGGTGCTTTGGTGTTTGGTAGTGTTACTTTGGGGGTCTTAGGATGCCTTACTTTTTTTCTGAAGGCTAGCATGCTTGGACCTTTAGCCAAGTCATTGGAATTGCTTCCCTGTGTGCACTAGTTATTTAGTTGGAAGGGCAGGACCCTTCAATCCTGCTCATATATGGAAGTTTTTATCAATTTAATAGGCGATTCATGGTTATCCAAGTTTTGCAGGCATTACTAGTTTCTGATCTTTATGTTGTCCTACCATTCTAGCACCTGCTTTTGATATCCAGTTAGAGAGGCAATGCATCGGCATGCTTTCTTTGTAGCTGTCTTTTATATAACATTTGAGGACATTCCAGATGCTCCTGTTTATTGCTTTACACCATACAAACCAAAATACGGACTTAACATTAAATGTTTATAGACACATATATGTATGCATGTGTATGTATACATATTTTGTATGCATGTATGTGTATATATGTGTGTGTGTGTGTGTGTGTGTCTGCATTGAAGTAATTATGTATGTTTTTTTTGGTACAGAAGCACTCATATATATTGAATAGTTAATAGAACAAGAAAACTATATGTACGCTAATATGGCTATGGCCAATGGTAGAGCAATCTACCTCTGCTCTTGGTTTGCTGAGACATTTCTTCAGCTGGACGCTTATTTGCCTTTTCTTAACAAATCTCCTTTCATTGCTTTTGCATTGGTTTTTTTTTTTTCCTTTCTGGCATTTTGTTTAAAGATCAAACTGACACCGTCTTTCTATTGATGAAGATACCTTCCGGACACTATTGATATGGCTGGTGGCAGTCGGCAGCCAAGATCATCAGGTTGTGAATGCTAGACGAAGACAGATAGCTCTAGTTTTCCTCCCCATTTGTTATGCAGTTGCAATAAATTCTGGAAAGGTTATTTACTGCACTCCGTATTTTATTCCATGTTCCAAGGGCGAAATTTGGTGCTAGCTGTTCGGTGGAGGTTTCCCCTTTTTCTTTCGTGTGTGTGTTGCATTCCGACCGTGTAAAAGATGTGCCTGTTCTTCGGCAAATTGACTCGAAACTTTGTGCTGTATGTTGGTTTCACTGTATAGTTGGCCTGGATATTTTGGGAATTGGAAGACGATTCTTTTCATGTGGATGATATCGTATTGTTACCGCGATAGACAATCATTTGAATCATCCCATGCATATACAGGAGCTTTTTGTGGAAGCTGTCCCTGGGAGGGTGTGCAGAGGATGATGAGGTTAGAATTTGATTTATTCCTGGAGAGGATTGAGGTTGTTTTTATTGCTGCGTGGGGGAGCAGCCACCATTTCAAAAAGGCAAGCATGGATCAGCGAGGTCTGCCTATTGGTAGGTGCCAATCATTGTTGCCCTTTTCCTTGGGCGGGTTGGCTTGGTGGAAGAATGAGGAGGAATATAAGGTTTTTAGCTCAGTTATTCCACTTGTTTTTGCTAAAAAGTCATTTGATCACGTGGATTGACTTACTTTTTGTAGAAGTAAGATATTTCAGAAAAAAATTAGTCCATCATAAATGGTCTATTTTTCTGTTGCAACTAGACCTACACAACAGGCTGATTAGGCCGGATCTGGGCGGATCATTTAAAGACTTTTGTTAAATGTCTGGATTCGGCCTCATCCGCTGTTTGGGCTGACTTTAAAGGACCAGGCCCGCTATTTACCGGGCTTTTGGACTTTGGGACGGGACCACGGGGGCGTTGGGAGTAGGAGGGGTTGGGTTGGGGGACCATCAGGGCAGTGGGAAGAGGAGTGCAGCGGGTGGGAAGGCAGACGGTCGGGGCCATGGGAGGAGGAGGTGGGCTGGGTGCATCGGGACGGCCGGACTGGTGGGGAGGAGGAGACGAAGGGGAGGAGAGGTGAGACGGGGTGGTGGGAGGGATGGGGAGGAGGAGAGGGGGTAGGGAAGATATATATATATATATATATATTATATATATATATATATATATATATATAGAAAGGTGGAGGAAGGGAGGTGACGGGTGGTGGGAGGGATGGAGGAGGAGAGGGGGTAGGAAGATATATATATATATATATATATGATTCAGTATTATATTATATAATATATATTGTATATTTTATACAAGTATCAGGTTTGGGCCGGATGAATATAATCCAAGCTCGACCTGGCCCTTCGGGCTTAAAAATTAGCTCCGGATCTATCTGAAATTGTTCGAGCTCGGACTGGTCGGGCAGGCTGGTGAACTTTTGAGTAGATCCGGTTGCAAATAGATAATCCTATTAATGGAGAACTAATTAATTTGTATAAAATGGTGGAATAACTTTATTTTCTCTTTAAAAATAGTGGATTTAATTTAACTATTTTAGATTTTTATTTCACTTTAAAGGGCTCATTCTTTTATGGATAAATATTATAAAAAAATTGATCTACTTTTTTTATTTACTAATTTATCCATATTCTCATATTTTTTAAAATAAAAAAATATTTTTTTTAAGATAGCATTTATCTATGAGGATAGTAGATAATGTTATATCTAAAATATCTATTCTCATTTCTAATATCTCCATCATCTAAAATGCATAAGGGATATTATTGAAAATATAAATAAATTTTAACAACCTACTTAAGAAAATAGTAATATAAAAGAACATGAATAATAGATTTTGGAGCAACTTGCCCATGCATAAAAAAATATAGATATATTATTTTACCTATCTAAGTATTATTAAGAAAATAGTTATTTAGAAAAATATAGATTCTTAGGTAAATATTTTACCTACAAAAGAACGACCCCTAAGGGCCTATTTTTTTATGGATAAATATTATGAAAAAATTGGTCTACTTTTTTATTGATCAATTTATTCATGTTCTCATATTTTTCAAGGTGAAAAAATTACTTTTCTATGATAGCATTTATTCATGAAATGGAGAAAAGTTTTATCCATCTAGAAGGTGGCTAAATCATTTTCTCATGAGCCAATAAAGTAGTGTTGTCCAGTCAAGAGGGGGGGAGGGTGAATTGAGTTTTTAATATTTTAAAGCTAATATAAAGATATCAAGATTGAATGATGATATGCAAGATGTGTGTGTGAAGCGATTTAGGTTAGAGAAAAATATAAAAGATTAGAGAGCAATAATTTAACAAACTAAGGAAAGAAAGATAACAAGCATACCATAAACAAGCAAGATTTATAGTGGTTCGATGCTTTTCTTGCACCTACATCCACTTTCCAAGCTCCTACTTGGGAATTAAAAATTCACTAACCGTATTCAAAACTGAATCCAATATTGGAAACCTCTAACCCTAGCTATCCCAAACTAGAACACTTATTTTTCAGGTACAAGCCAATCCAATACAATCCTATTCAAGGTTAGGATCAACCTTTCCAAGTTTTGGAATCCTTCAAAACTTGAATCAAAATAATAAAGTAGAGAAAAAGATTTAATGACAATCAAATATAAGTTTAGCTCCTTTTGTGAGCAAATAAAATCTTAAGAATACTTTTCTGAATAGTGGAAGAAGCTTCTTTGATTTTCCTCAAGGTTGATGGAGACTTGAATGAGCTCTTGAGAGGTTGGTGAACTTGAAGATGAAAGCTTCTTTTCTTGATGAATACTTTTTGCTTAGGACTGATAATTCATTTATCAATCTCTTGTGTTTTTCCTATTTAAAGTCTTTTAAATCTTCAATAGGTGGAGGAGAGAATCTTGAGCAAGATTTGTAGCCGTTGGAGACATTAAAGAAACCATTAAAACCTGTCAAAATAAGAAAGAAATAGTTGTTGTAGAAAAATTTTTATTGCAGAGGTCGACTCATGACACAAGAGTTGACCTCGAGGTCGACCTCTGAGATAAATTCAGAAAAAAAGTCGTTCTGTATTTTTAGCCTTTGGAACAATAGAGGTCAACCCTTAGCACAGAGACAGTATGCCAAACAGCCTTTTTCAGCAGGGGACGACCCAGGGGTCGATCCTTTTGCTTCAAACTTGATTTTCTTCCAAAATAAGCATCCAAAAATCATGGGACTACCTCCAAAGGATTAAAAATATTCTTTACTTGTTCTTAAGGCTCTCAGATCAAAATTTGATAAAATTATGATTTTGCTCTTGAAATATAAATTTTTTTTTTTCAAGCCAAATTCATTAGTAATCCTTTCAAATGCTTGGTAATGATCAAAATCAATTTTTGGAGCAACAATCTTCCCCTTTTTGATGATGATAAAATATTTGAGCATAAGCAAAAATAAAGCATATAGAAACATTGATTGAGGGTTTCAAAAATTTTGAAGGAACATGCTACATCACATACTAGGATATTATATTTAATTATTTGATCAATATGGCATTAAGAGTAGTTTGATGATTACTTATAGTCAGGCATTTAAATGATTTGCAAAAGTATTTGACTTACTTATTTCTTTTGTCAATTTTACTTTTATTTTATTTTTTTAATCAATTTTACTTATAGTCCAATTTTATTTACTCTACTCTTCTTTTTGACATCATCAAGTAAGATCTTAAAGAATTTTAAAATTTAAAAATAAAAAAGCCTCCTCCTTAAGTTATTTCATATGTTTTCCTGTTAGAACAAGAGTTTATAACAAAACTTTCAATTTATAATATAATGATCATAATGAAATTTAGCCAATTCACAAAGATTTCATTTCACATCATTCAAATGACATCATCACATATTTACATTCAAATAATTATCATAACATTAAGTTATCAAAATATATAAGTGCTAAATATACAAAATATAAAGATATCAAAAGTATTCATGAGAATTAAGCCATCAAAACATACAAAATTCATGGATATAACTATCCATGACCTAAACAGCCAATAGTACCAATGCCATAAGTTTGATTCAAAAAAAAAAAATATAACAAACTATAACTTAATCAATAACTCATAGAAACAACTAAGAGATACTAGATCATAATCTAATACAAAGATGACTAAACTAAATCTAATAGAGATCATAGCTGGAAGCATCTGAATCAAATGAGGTATCAGAGATGTGATGAGGTGTGTCAAATGACAGATGTATCAAATTTAAAAAATTAAATAAAAAATTTAAAAAATTGAATCAAATAAAATAAATCAACTTTCCTTTAAAAGCTTATCATTTGAAATTTCTTTCTTTACAAAAAAATTAGCTTAAACTCAAATATCAAAGGCTCTCCTCTTTTTTGAATGAATATAATTTTTTGAACAGATTTTTAAGTATGTACTTTTAAGCTTTAAGAGGATTAGAGCTTTTTAAAGATTTGAATAATAAAATTAAGTACAATATCTAATTTATTATTCATTTTTTTCTTTTCTTAAATAAATTTTAGTTAATTAAGCTCGAAAAAGATATATATTAGAAATGTATTGAGCAAAATAAAGATAGTATCAGAGCAAAAATGATTTTACAAAGATTTCTAAAGGCACATTAAAAATTATGTATTATATTCATATTTTAAATAAATTTTAAAATTAGAATTATGTATTAAAATTAATTTTTTTGAAGTGAGAATATATTTCAAATTAGTTTTAACTCCAATTAGTTATCAAAAATAATTTGGCAATCAAATCAATTGAATTTAAACTGAATAATCACATGAAGGCTTAAGTTAAAAGGATCATAAAACTATCAAAGTTCATTATTCTTAACTCAAATTAATTAGAAAGTTTAGTCAAGGCTAACTAGATAATATTTAACAAACAAACATCTTTTTTCTTATTTTTTAAGAGTAAATATCAAAAAATTCATCACATAATATTTTCTCTTCCTCTTTTTTATAATTATTATTGGATAAATTTATCTTTTAGCTTTTCTTCCCCATTTTGAAAGAATACAACAAATTTAGAATGAATATATATATATATATATATATATATATATATATATATATATATATATATATATATATATATATAATTTTATTTATGAACAACATGGATTAAAAATACATCTCTTCCTTTTTGAATAATATAAATGTATTAAATAAAATTATTTTAAATTTTAAAATTCAAGAAAGATGAAATATTTTAAAAATTAAAGATTTTAAATAGATCATTCAAAGTAAATTATAAGATATATTTAGTTTTTCAGGAATCATCTTTTCTTTTCTTTTATTATATATATATATTTTTTAAGATCAATAAAATATAATATAAATGGTAAGCTGTCTGATATTAATTGATTAAAAACTAAAGTTCTCTTTTAAGATCAAAAATAATTTCTTGATATCAATTAATTTTTAAAAAGAATAAATGATATGATCAAAATGTGTAAAATACAAATAGTTGCTTAAAATGAATCAAATGATCAAAATCATTAGAATGCTCAAATAAATTCATGAGATAACTAAAGTATAATTATTTATCCATGATTTTTCTTATTAATTTCAAAAATAATTTTTTTTCTTATAGTTAAGAAAAAGATAAGAAGGATGGATAATTTTTAACTTAAAGCAATGAAATTAAGTTTTAAGAATTGATCCAAAAATATTAGTAGAGAATAAGTTGGGATCAAAAAAAAAATATTTAAGCAAAAGGATCTAAAATTCCCAATTCTCTTCTAATTTCATAAAATTTATCTTCACTTAAGGCCTTAATAAAAATATCAGCCAGTTGATTTTTGGTTCAAATATAATCAAGAATTATGTCATTATTTTGAACATGTTCTTTTATAAAATGATGTCTTATTTCAATGTATTTTAACCTAGAGTGTTGGATTGGATTTTTAGTTAGATTTATGGTACTAGTATTATCACATCTTATGGAAGTTTTGTTTAGTTTGATGCCAAAGTCCTCAACTTGTTGCTTAATCCACAAGATTTATGCATAGTAACTTTCGGCTGTAACGTATTTGGCCTTGGCCATAGATAATGCTACCAAATTTTGCTTCTTGCTAAATTAAGAAATTAAGTTAACTCCTAGAAATTGGCAAGTTCCACTAGTGCTTTTTCTATCTAATTTACATCCAACAAAGTCTGCATCTGAATATCCAATTAAATCGATTGATGAATTCTTAAAGTACCATAGACCTATGGATTGAGTTTCTTTTACGTATTTAAGTATTATTTTTATAATATTTAAATATAATTCTTTTGGATTAGATTGAAATCGTATACATAAATAAACACTAAAGATGATATCTGGTCTACTAGCAGCTAAATATAATAAAGAACTAACCATGCCTCTATAAAGTTTTTGATCAACTCTTTTACCTCCTTCATTCTTGTTAAGCTTACATGATGGACTCATAGGAGTACCAATTGCTTTGGAGCTCTCCATCCTAAATCTCTTGAGTAGTTTTCTTATGTACTTGCTTTGAGTGATGGAGATCCCTTCTTTTGTTTGTTTGATTTGAAGTCCGAGGAAAAATGCTAGTTCACCCATCATGCTCATCTCGAACTCCCCCTGCATGAGCTTAGCAAAATTTTGACATAAAGTTTTATTAGTAGATCCAAATATAATGTCATCAACATATATTTGTATTACTAAGATGTCATCATGATCTCTTTTAATAAAAATGGTTATATCTACATTTTCTCTTGAAAATCCATTATTAAGCAAGAATTTACTTAGTCTGTCATACCAAGCCCTAGGTGCTTGTTTTAAACCATATAATGCTTTGTTTAATCTAAAAACATAATTTGGAAAAGCATGATTTTCAAAACTGGGATGTTGTTCTACATAAACTTCTTCGATAATATATCATGTTGGGGATAAACCCCGCTCCCGCCAAAGTTCAGCCTGATGCTTAGCCTAATGCAACTGGTAATTATGAAAGAGCTTCGATCAAGAATTCTCCTCCAATGGTCGGACCCCAGCCGAACTCCTCCAACGGTCGAACCTTAGCCGAACTCCTTCAGCGATTGAACTCCTCCAACAGTCAAACTCTTTTCGAACCTCTCTTTCAGTCAGATTTCTAAAGGAGCCAAACTCTTTCCGGATTTCTCCTTCAATCGGATTTCTCCATCAACCAAATTTTTTTTGGATTTTTTCTTCAGTAGGATTCCTCCAGGAGCCGAACTTCTTTCAAATTTCTCCTTCAGATGGATTCCTCCAGGAGTAGAACTTCTTTCGGACCTCTCCTTCAGTCGGATTTCTACAGGAGCCGAACTCCTTCCGAACCTCTTCTTCAGTTGGATTCCTACAGGAGCCAAACTCCTTCTGGACCTCTCCTTCCAAACTTCTCCTTTAAATGGATTTCTCTAGAAATCGAACTCCTTCCAGACCTCTACTTAAGTCGGATTCCTCCATGAGCCGAACCCCCTCCGGACTTCTCCTTCAGTCGCATTTCTCCATCAACCAAACTTCTTCCAAATTTCTTCTTCAATCGGATTCCTCCAGAAGCCGAACTCTTTTCAGACTTCAGCCAAACTTCTTTCGGACTTCTTCTTCAGTCGAGTTTCTCCATCAGTCGAACTTCTTCCGAATTTCTATTTCAATCGGATTCCTCCAACCGAACTCCTTCCGAATTTCTCTTTCTGTCGGATTCCTCCAGGAGCCACTATGTGTCCAGACTTCTCCTTAGGTCGGATTCTCAGGAGCCAACTTCCTCCAGACTTCTCCTTCAGTCAAGTTTCTCTAGAGACGAACTCCTTTGGATTTCTCCTTCAGTCGAATTCTTCCAAAGATGTGAACTTCCTTCAGAGTTCTCTTCAGTTGATTTACTCCATAACGCGAATCCTTCCGATATTTTTTAGTTAGATTTTTTCATATAAATCAAACTTCTTGCGAATTCTCTTGTAGTCGGATTCTTTCAAGAGTCCGAAACTCCTTCCAGACTTCTTTCAGTCAGATTCCTCTAGGAGTCGAACTCCTTTTGGATTCTTTTCTAGTCAAGTTCTCTTAGGAGCCGAAACTCCTTCTGAATTTCTTCCTTCAGTCGAATTCCCAGTAGCATACCAAACTCTCTTGTCGAACTTTTAATCGAACTTCTTTCGGACGTCTCCTTCAGTCAAATTTTTTCATCAACTAAATTTCTTCCGAATTTCTTCTTCAGTTAAGTTTCTCTAAGAGCCGAACTTCTTTCGAATTTTTTCTTCAGTCAAATTCTTTCAGGAGCCGAACTCCTTCTAGACTTCTCCTTCAGTCAGATTTCTCCACCAGTCGAATTTTTTTTAAATTTTTTCTTCAGTCAAGTTTTCTTTAGGAGTCCGAACTCCTCTGAAATTGATGTATGTCAAAGCTCTTCACCAACCAACGTTTACTTCCTCCGAACTTCAATTATTAAATCTCAACGAATGGCCACATCATGTTAATAGATACCTCTCTTCGTAATAAACTCTACGTGGCCTAGAGCGGCCCACTATCAGATGATTATGACCATCACTATTAATCTACTCCAGACTCCATCATTAAAAGGGATCCTTCAGATATGTTTTCTCTAAGCTCACTTCTCCTTCCTAAAACTCTATTGAATTCTTGCCTGAGCATTCCATTTCTGTTGATCAGAAGGGCTGACTTGATCGTCGGAGGATCCTATCGGAGCCGCCACCACCGACTTCGGATGAAACTTTATTTTGCAGATCACCGATGGTAATCTCATCTTCTCCAACTTCAGTTCGATCCGACGTCAACTAGATTCTGCACCAACATATCCATTTAGAAAAGCACTTTTAACATCAATTTGAAATAGCTTGAAATTCATAAAGCATGCATAAGCGAGTAAAAGTCTAATTGCTTCTAGTCTAGCAACAGGTGCAGAGGTTTCATCAAAATCAATTTTCTCTTCTTGATTATAATTCTTTGCAATTAGTCTTGCTTTATTTCTAATTATATTTCTATTTTTATCCAATTTATTTCTATCTACCCATTTTGTACCAATTATTGGATAATTTTAGGTCTTGATACTAAGGTCCATACATTATTTCTTTCGAACTGATTAAGTTTTTCTTGCATTGTATTAATCCAATTATAATCTTTTTTGGCTTCATCAATGATTTTGGATTCAAAATGAGAAACAAATGCAAAATGATTGTATGCATCTCTAAGTGAAGAGCGAGTTCTTATCCCATGTGTAGGATCACTAATAATTAATTCTTTGGGATGATTGTGAACATTCCTCCATTCTTTTGGAAGATCATTTGTACCTTGAGGTTGTTCTTATTGTCCTTCACCCTCAATTTCTTACTTGTCTTCATGATTTTTTTCATTTTGAATTGTTGAATTCTTTAGGATGATCTCTTTCATTCTTTCTATAAAAAGATTTGCATCATCAATACCCTCACTCTTTCTTGATGGAAGATCATTAGTCTCATCAAAAACAACATGTATTGACTCCTCTACTACTAAGATTCTTTTGTTAAAAACTCTAAAAGCTTTACTAGAAGAGGAGTAACCAAGAAAAATAGCTTCATCGAATTTTGCATCAAATTTATCTAATTTTTTTTTATTATTGTTCAAAATAAAACATTGATAACCAAAAACATGAAAATATGCAATGTTAGATTTTCTTCCTTTCCAAAGTTTATAGGATGTTTTCTTTAAAATTGGTCTGATTAGGGCATGATTTAAGATGTAACATACTGTGTTAATTGCTTCCGCCCAAGAGTATCTTGGAAGGTTGCTTTCACATAACATAGTATGGGCTATTTCTTTTAGAGTTCTATTTTTTTTTCTACTACTCCATTTTGTTGGAATATCTTAAGTATTGAAAAATTATGGCTAATTTCTTTTTCATCATAAAATTTTTCAAAGTCTTGATTTTCAAATTTGGTTCCATGATCAATTCGAATGCTTTGAATTAAAAATTCTTTTTCTTTTGTAACTTTTCGATAAAACCTTGTGAAAACATGAAAAGTTTCATCTTTATGTGCTAAAAAGAAAATCCATGTAAAACGTGAGTAATTATCGATAATTATAAAATCATAATATTTTTCACTTAAGCTTGTTATTCTTGTAAGACCAAACAAATCCATGTGCAAAAGTTTCAAAAGCCTAGAAGTTGAAATAATGTTCTTAGATTTGAATGAAACTCTTGTTTGTTTACTTAGTTAGCATGCATCATAAATTTTATCTTTTTCAAAGTTCAATTTTGGTAAATTGATAATTAATTCTTTTTTGATAAGCTTTGAAAGTGAATGTATACTAATGTATGCAAGTCTACGATGCCAAAGCCAACTGGTCTTATTAATTTTGGCATTCATAGCTACTAGACATTGCATGTTTATCATAGAAAGATCATTTAAATCTACCATATAAACATTACCATACCTATGATCAACTAACTTAATGCCATCCTCATTGGGACTAGTTACAAAGCACAATCAAGATTCAAAAATAACTTTGTAACTCTTGTCACAAAATTGACTAATACTTAAGAGATTATATTTTAAACCATCTACTAATAAAATATTTTCAATATACTTAGAGAGAGTGATATCGAATTTGCCTATACCAATGATCTTTTCTTTGCCATTGTCTCCAAATGTGACCATCCCTCCATTTTTAACATCAAGCATGATGAATTGGGACTCATCATCGGTCATGTGTCTTGAGCATCCGCTGTTAAGATGCCATCTTTAATTTTTTTCTTTGGATGCAAGACATACCTACATGCAAAATCAAGTCCTTACTCTAGGTACCCAAGTTTTCTTTACATTTGAATTGTTAGAGAAGCATGTATAAGATTTGTGTCTTAATTTACTATATTTAAAGCAAGTAACATTTAAAAATTTATTGCTTTATGAATTTATAAAAATATTTTTAAGAAATTTTTATTTTTTTAAGGAGTTATAGCCTAGACCGATCTTATCATAAACAGTCTTTTGATTTTTAAGAATCATATGAAGTTTATTTGAACTCAAAATAAATTTTTCAACTATCTATTTTAAATTATCGATTTTATTTTTTAAATTTAGATTCTCTTGAATTAAGACTAATTTTTCACTTAGGATAGTTTTATTTTCTTTTAACAAGACTTGATTTTTCAATTTTAGATCTTTATTTTTAGTTCCTAACTTCTTTAAATCATCTACTAAGTCATAGAAGACTTTTTGAAGTTCTTCGAATGTAAATTCATTTGAGATTTCAGCACTTACCTCATTCTCATATGCTATAAGGCACAGGTTGGCTTATTCATGAGCTTCTTTCTCTTCGGAGCTTGAGTCGTCACTATCACTTTATGTTGCCACCATAGCCTTTTTCTTATATTTTTTGGAAACCTTTTTAAGTTGAGGACATTCAAACCTAAAGTGTCTCGGCTTCTTACATTCATAGCAAATAAGGGGCTGCTTCCTATCCTTTTCCTTGCTATGCTCTCCTTTAATAGGTAGCCTCTTCCTCATCCCTTGTTTTTTCTTCAAAAATCTCTTAAACTTTCTTGTGATGAGGGCTATTTCTTCTTCTTATTCTTCATCTTCCATTTCATCGGATTTCTCCTCTTGTTGAGTGGTGGGTTTAAGGCTTATTGTCTTTCTTGATATTTTCTTCTTGATGTTATTTCATGCTTAGCTCATACGTCATTTGTGATCCTAGAAGCTCCTCCAAGAGTAAAATATTCAGATCTTTGGCTTCTTGGATTGCAGTCACTTTGGTCTCCCATGTTCTTGGCAAAGACTTAAGAATCTTCCTCACAAGGTCACTGTTAGAATAAGACTTGCCATGACTTTTAAGACTATTTATTGATTCATCATGCTCCATTTTGAAAAGTTTATATTTGTGCACAAGCATGTTATTTTTTGACTCTTTAATTTAATTAATACTTTCATGAGTTACTTCTAACCTATCTCATATTTTCTTAGCCGATATACATGTTGAAATATGATTAAATTCATTAGCACAATATAAAATATTCATGACTCTTGCATTGAGTTGAGCCATTTTTTTATCAATCTCATCTCATTCCTTTTCGAGTTTGATTGATTCCTCACCATCAATTATCTTAGTGGATGTGTGTGGTCCATTAACTATGATACTTCACATATCATAGTCACGTGCTTGTATGAAAATTCTCATCCGAGCTTTCCAATAGGTATAGTTTGACCCATTGAAAGATGAAGGTCAATTTGTGGACTGCCCTTCGGCTAGAGAAATACTAACTTGGGTTGCCATAGATCTTTAGCTTTTTGATAGTTAAATCAAAGTAGGACTAGAGCAACGGACTCTGATACCACTTATTACCCAGCTATGCAACCCAAGAGGAGGGTAGGGTGAATTATATTTTTAATATTTTAAAACTAATTTAAAGATATCAAGATTGAATGATAATATGTAAGATGCGTGTGTGAAGCGATTTAGGTTAGAGAAAAATATAAAAGATTAGAGAGCAAGAATTTAATAAACTAAGAAAAGAAAGATAGCAAGCATACCACAAACAAGTAAGATTTATAGTAGTTCGATATTTTTCTTACACCTACATCCACTCTCCAAGCTCCTACTTGAGAATTAAAAATCCACTAACTATATTCAAAACTGAATACAATGTTAGAAACCTCCAACCCTAGCTATCCCAAACTAAAACACTTATTTTTTGCATACAAGCCAATCCAATACAATCCTATTCAAGGTTAGGATCAACCTTCCCAAATTTTGGAACCCTCCAAAACTTGAATCAAAACAATAAAGTAGAGAAAAAGATTTAATGATAATCAAATACAAGTTTAGCTCCCTTTGTGAGCAAATAAAATCTTAAAAATGCTTTTCTGAATAGTGGAAGAAGCTTCTTTGATTTTCTTCAAGATTGATGGAGACTTGAATGAGCTCTTAAGAGGTTGGTAAACTTGAAGATAAAAGCTTTTTTCTTGATGAATACTTTTTGCTTAGGGCTTATAATTCGTTCATCATTCTCTTATGTTTTTTCCTATTTAAAGCTTTTTAAATCTTTAATAGGTGGAGGAGAGAATCCTGAGCAAGATTTATAGCCATTAGAAATATTAAAGAAACCATTAAAATCTGTCAAAATAAGAAAAAAATAGCAATTGTAGAAAAAATTTTGTTGCAGGAGTCGACTCATGACACAGGGGTCGACTCATGATTGACCTCTGAGACAAAATCCAGAAAAATAGTCATTCTATATTTTGAGCCTTTGAAATAGTAGAGGTCTATCTTGGGATTGATCCTTAGCACAGAGATAGCATGCCAAACAGCCCTTTTCAGTAGGGAACAACCTAGGGGTCGACCCTTTCACTTCAAACTTGATTTTCTTCCAAAATAAGCATCCAAAAATCATGAGACTGCCTTCAAAAGATTAGAAATTTTTTATACTTACTCTTGAGGCTTTCAGATCAAAACTTAATAAAATTATGATTTTATCCTTGAAATGTAGAAATTTTTTTTTTCAAGCCAAATTCATTAGTAATCCCCTCAAATGCTTTGTAATCATCAAAATCAATTCTTGGAGCAACAAGTAGGTATTTAATTTTATATTTAAAATATTTCATTCTCGTTTCTAATATTTTCATCATTTAATGCTCAATAACTCAACCATCCATTTTCTTAAAATCTAAAAAATATTATGAAAAATATAAATAAATTTTAATAATTTATTTAAAAAAATAATAATATAAAAAATAAATAATAAATTTTAGAATAACTTATCATATATAAAAGAATATATATAAATTATTTTTTTATCTAAATATTATTTAAAAAAATATAATTTTTTAGATAAATATTTTATTCATAAAGCAACGGAACCGAATATGCTAGAGACCAGCACAAAAAGTTGAATCCAGAGCCTCCTCCTAAGTGGAGGGATGACCACAGGTCCATGCAAGAATTAGATCATATAGACACTTCGGTTAATTATGTGAACTCTCTCATCTTTCTTCCAGCCAGAAAACCGCATGCAGATCAACTCTTTAAGTCATTCAATCATTCAGAATAATTCTTAAAACAATCGAAGTTTATATACCGTCATGTTTGTTTTCTGCTACCTTTTTTAAGGCAATTTCAAGCCATCCACCTAATTTCCGTCTGTTTGCCAGAAAATGCTGAGGAAATTATGATGCACTATTTTCCTTCAGTTTCCCATCCGTGGAAAAGAGGGTGCATCAGTAACAGCGCCACGATTTAGTACTCTAGCAAGGGAATGGTCATATGTACCCCAACCCGTGGAAGGAAGCTCGTTTCGCGAATCTTTACCTTGGGTGCCGCAAAGGCAACCACCCTGCCATAGGGAGAGAAAAAGGACAAGACCGTCGTTTCGCCCGGGGGAAAGATAAAGGGTCGGTAGTTGGATCGACGTTTGCAAACCTGAAGTTGGGGTTGTTTCGAGTGAATGATGGAAGAGGACCTTGGTGGGGTGCTCGACGGTGCCGCCCTCCGCCCTCCGAGACTCGAGGACGCGGGCCTGGAGGACTGCGCCCTTCCTCCCGAATCCATCATGGAAGCCTTCTGCCGCGCCGCCATCTCCCTCAGGCCCTGGATCTCCAACGCCACCGCAACGGGAGAACAGGACGAGAAGAGCGACGACGGCGCTTGCGTCCAAGACCCCGGCCCAAGCAACGGCGAGATCCCGGACGCCCTTCTTGGCGGTGGCACCATCGAAAACACCCTATCGCATCTCTCCTGCGGCAGCGATGGCGGCATCGCAGATGAGGAGGAGCGAGGGAAAGGTGGTCGAGATAAAGTCGTAGTTGTTGGGGGTGATGGAGAAGGCGATCTGGCCTCCGACCGGCTTGTGGTTGTGGGTGGGGAGAAATCGGAGGTGAGAGGGAAGAGGTCTTGTGTTGAGGGTATCGAGGAAGGAGTCTTTGAAGGGGAGAAGAAGAGGGAACATGACAAAGGAAAAGAAGAATTGGAGGAAGGGGATGGCGATAGACCCATTCTGATCGAAGCTCTCATCTGAGATGGAGAAAACAAAATCAGAGGTGAAATGCCCTTCTCCTTTTCTCGGTTGTAACAAATTTCATAAAAGGTTCCTTGTATCACTGAAGGTTTTGCAGATTTTAATAGTTAATTTCTGAATCGCGTGAAGTGCATGAGGCTTTCTGTCTACCTGTTGTTGTTAAAACACGAGGATTGGACTCGAATCAATTTGTACTTTCTATAAATAACTGCTCTTAACGCATTTACCTGGGGAAAAATTCGGGATGTCGGATTTTGAAGACAAGGATTAGATTTTTTTAAGGAAATTTAGAGGGAAGGGATTTTTGAGACTGGATTGTTTTGGTAAATTTACAGATAGGTTATATTTATGGGCACAAGTATTTGAAAACAGTTTTTTTCTTTTGGTTTTATGTGAGTTAAAACTGGCACTGAGATTGATAACAATTTTTATCCTCCAAACTGATGCTTTTTGTTCCCTTGCTTTATCTTTTCGAGTTGCTTATGAAGAATAAGTTATAGGATTCTTGTCTGCGGATCATCACCAACTTTCGTTGACTTTCTTCTCACCACCGAGCCCTTGCTCGGATGGTACACTTGATTCTAATTCATATCAGCTCTCTGTAGGTGGGGTGGATATAAGGTAGAAAGGTGGGGATTAGCCTCTCCAAATCTCTTATAGAAAACTTTCTTCGCTTCTCAGTGACTCTGCCGCCCTCCCTGTTGCAGCTGATTGGTTACTTAGTGCAACATCATTTTCATTTGCCGTTCATAGGATTAGTGCTTTTGTACCATAAATCATAACACTGGCTTGTTATTGAATTCCATTTCTAGCCATTTTCTTTGTCCTAAAATTCATGCTTCTGTGGGTCTCCAGATAAATTAATCAAAACTGTTCTAGGTGTAAATTATCATTCTTTTTGCCTGGAAATGATGTTACTTTCTATAATCATCAAGATGTCAGACTACAGGGAACACTGTCAACTTTCACAAGTTCAACAAAATGAGGCTACTAAACCATACCTTGTTCTTCACTTCTTCTGCTAGTCTATTGAAAAATGTATCTAGCACCAATTAGATGGTCTAAATGCTGAATTTAATATGCCCGAGGTTGTTGATGTTTAAGCTGTGTCTTCTGTTCTTTTGCTGCTGTTCTAGGAGCTGCCCACATCTATCAGTTTAGCTATATTAAAGATACTTGTTGGTGAAGGTTGCAGCTCATGTATACTAAAAAGTGGCATGTGCAATGCATGTGTTTTTTTAACTAAAAATAAAATTTATATAAATAAATAAATAGTAAATACATGCTAAAAGGAGGAAATGAATCTTTGATCCTTTATTCTATTTATTAATAAAACTTATATAAATAAATAATAGATAATTTCAAGAAGAAGGAATCTTTGATTTCGTTGTTAAAATTAGTGGAAACACATGAGATAGGAAAAAGTTGGTAGGAAAATGAGGATGGTTAGACAAGTCTTACACATGGAGAAATGGAGGGAGTTTGTGTTATATAGTAGATTAAAAGCACTGAAAAACAACATATGAAATGCAGGAGAGATTAATGATATCCATCGGTTCCTGTTGGTCCAGAATGAAAGCTATACCTACTAACAGCAACTACTTCATGTCATAGTTTTGCTACTCTTTATAACTGTATGTTAACTTCATACGGAAGTTGCAGGGTAGGAAAGCATGGTATCACTTGTTAGAATATTACTTTCAAGGCAAAATAATTGAAAGGAGGAAAGAAGCAATGAGAAAGACATTCTTCCTCATGTATGTCATTTGCTCGTAAGTTCATTAACTGAAAAGGAGATCTGATATCTGATCTCAGGTTATTTAGATGGGTGAACTTTTTTGTAAATTGTCATGGAAGCCAAGGATTTGCCTTGAAACTTATATGTTCCGCTCTTTTTTTTCTTTTTTTTTGGTCTGTGACCTGTTGCTTTGCTCCTTTAGCTATTGTTTGAGGATGATGCATTGCCTACCAGCACTCTGAATGAACTACTAATATATGTGGTTTTTCCTCGTTATCTTACTGACATGAAAATAGCTAGTGAAGATAATTTATTATTTGGAATAACTTACTGATATTAAGAAAGGAGGTTTTACTTGTTAACTTTCAACTTTCCTACAACTTTACACTGCAAGTCAAGTTAAAGTTAAATGAGGGATGTTTATGACTGGGTGTGACCCGATAGTGTCTCTTCATGTTTAAATTTATATTGCCTTATGTTTGGTTAGTCCGGTTGATCTGTTAAAAATTGAAAAAGAGATATCTAATGGTAACCTGGATAATTTAAAATGTTTCATCAGTAGATATGTTACTAATTATACACATTGTAAACAAGTCACATGCATGTAATGTGCATCATGCAGGCATAGCATCACCTTGCCAAGAATTTAAAAAAAGGGAGCATACATGCTGCTACTGTTTTCCATCTTGACTCTTGAGTTTTACCCAGATATACTTGAAAACACATTGAGAGAGCTATTTTCTTCAAAACAAACCATCTTACAAGGTCATTCTTCATTTCCCATTAATGTGAATCAATAGTTTATGTGAAGACAAAAGGGGAAAAAGAAAGAACTGGGAAGGGGGCTGTTATACACAGGAAAAAGATCTTTCTACCATGCCAATATTCCCATCTCTCGTTCCTTTCATACAAATGGTAGGTGCTGTGACAATGATATAGCCACGAATGATCGTCTTACCACTAGATTCTGCCATGC
This sequence comes from Cocos nucifera, assembly GCA_006176705.1. Classification (NCBI taxonomy): domain Eukaryota; kingdom Viridiplantae; phylum Streptophyta; class Magnoliopsida; order Arecales; family Arecaceae; genus Cocos; species Cocos nucifera. The sequence continues at coordinate 4,184,016 of QRFJ01000007.1, read as the reverse complement.
TGCCTTACTTCAGCGGGCTTTAGCATTTGTTACAAAATGGATAGTCCTACCCCACCCCAGGAAGAATTGATATGCGGGTCTCCTAGAAAATTTCTTATGAGTTCATTAATATTCACCTTGTCATTCTATCCTTGAATAACATACCAAGACATCTAAACATGACTTAAGTTGCTAATTTTACATATTTGTGAGTTAGCACTGTTCTGTTCTAGTGAGCTTTGTTAGCCCAATTCACCAATGATATGATCCAACTAAAGTGCAGTTAGGCACAGTTTCAGTCAGCCTAGGGGATCTCTATCAGCAGGTTCGCTGTTATCAAAATTGAACCATCACTGCCCCCCACCCTCACCCAAAATAAAATAAAATAAAATAAATAAATAAATAAATAAATAAAATCAAAATCAAACAAGAGATAAAACATCGCTGGACTCTGTGCTGTCATTGGTTCAATGTTATCACAATTTTTTGGTAAGTCAGCCTTACATGCATTGACTGGTCTTGTTTGGATCTGATTGGATACAATGTCAGGACCAGCCATGATAGCAATTAGTGATGGCATTTTTGTATGAATATGGAAAAACTATGGAATGTAAATAGTACATTCTTCTCAGATTAGTAGAACTTCAAGGACTGAATATTAAGCTTACTCTTTTTTTGAGTGACAGAATCAGTTGTGATTAGAGCAGTGGTTCCTCTCTTTTTATTATTAATTCAGGTTGTATCACAGTCATTCTTAATTATATCCATTTGTTATTTCTCTTATTTGTTCCTCATTTATTTCCTTCATATCAATAGCTTGGTAAATTTTAAATCCTCTTACTTGAGGCGTGAAAGAGAATTCTAGCATCTCTTATGGATCTAAGTCATGATCAATTACAAAAAAAAAAAAATATTTGAAAATATGAGAATGAATGAACTAACTATACATATTTTTCTCTCTTGACATCAATCTCCGGGTTTGGAAGGAAGGTATTCATAATGCATGATTGGGAGAAGGTAAAAAATATTTGGATAGGTCATTCTTTTTTTTGGAAGAGGGCACTGTTCTTTTGGTGTGCTCTCTCTCTCTTGATGGGTGGGAGTGGATGGGGTATATAGATTTTAATTCCATCTTGCATCCTTTAGATGGTGATGTATTCTAGTATCTATGTTGTGGAAGGACATAACATGTTCAAGTGAGGATGATGAACTCTACAGGTTTCAGTCTATCCTCAATCGATGAAACTGTAAACACAATCTTTCTTACTAGATTGTGAATAATACTACACATGGTGCGCTCGAATTTGCATGTGTAGATTAGTGTACATCAATCATTCCTGTGGGCAATGCCTATCTATTATGATAAATTGATTGCTCATGTCTGCAATAGTAGGACAGCAGGCAATTAGGATTTCTAAAATTGCTCAAAAGAGAAATTCAGGGTTAATATGGGGGAGAGAATGGTCAGTGCCAACTTATAACAGCTCTGTTATGTTTTCTAATCAGCTTTTGCTTGTCCAAGATGCACAATGAGTTCGGTACATGTTGCAACTTTCATAGAGTATTGCTTCCATGCAAAAATGTGATCTGGATTTCATGGTTAATATAATGTAATTTTAATATTTTAATGGCTAAGGTGATTATTTTAGGGACCCTTTTTATCTTTTATAACTTTTTTTCTTTGATGAAGCTGCTTAGGCAACAGCCTATTATGTGGTTATAATAATTGTCATATAACATTTATTAATTAAAAATATTATTTTAAATTCAAAATTACATACCTACTCAATTGATGTTAGTGCGTTATCTTCTATAAAATAAAAGAAAATATTGTTTTACTGTTTTTATTCACTATTCTCTTTGTAATGACTAATAATAGATTAATAATAGACATTTATTTGCATAACTTTATAGTAGTCAGTGGCTAAGTCAAAAATGATCGTTCCATGTTGCAATACTGAAAAGTGGTTTGATGGAAGGACCTTTATGATAATGAACTAGCTTAGTTATTAAAAAAACTGTAGTAATATGGACGTTGATAATTTTTGAATATCTAATGTTTTATTTCCACAACTGAAGAAATTTTACCTTTAACCCTTTTTCTTTGGTACAAAATTTTACCTTTAACTTGATGATCTAATATCTCCTACCACGTGATCAATTACTGTTTCACCGACAGATAAAATACTAAGAAAAGTTGATATCTTCTGTTGTGACTTGTGAGGTAACTTGATGCGAAGTGCAACGCATGCAACCGATGCCATAATAGCATCAATTACGTTTTGGTTCATTTGTTTTTAAAGTTCCATAGCCATTGTTTTTTCATTCCCTTCTTGTGGAATGGTGATGACCTGTGAGATAATTTAACTCATCCGGTGCAGGGCTCAGTGGTATCTGGGGAAAACGAAGAAAGTTCAAAGCGTAGTTTATCTGACAAGCAAGCTGCCTTCGAAACAAAGAATTCCAAACTTCGGGGGAAATGAATGATGCAATCTATAGTTGATATTAAAAGCAATATGCCTGGATATTAGATAAAAAGGAGAAACAAATCAAAGAGAATTTCAAACTTCAAGGAAAATGAATGATGCAATCTATCCTGGATTTGGTACGCTTACCTGACAATTTATTTTTCTGGTTGATAGAGCACCTAATTTAATAAACTTGTAGATCAAACTTGTACTTCCACAAGCAACGCTAAAACAAGCAAAAAAAAAATTCAACAGCTATTGTTGCACTTATTTGAGGTTTTGAATCAAGATTGGGGTTTGCACTAATTGGCTCTCCAAATAATTCGGTGGAGTATCATACATTTTACCATCCCACTTGCTATACGTTTTCTTTCCATTTCTTATTTCTTCTCAATAACTTTTCCCATGTGTTGTGCAAAGGTTTCAATAACAATATTGTCATGTTATGGATGACCTTCAGGAAGTATGACAGCCACTATTCACCTCAAAAATATTATTTTAAATTTTATAACATCGGAACGATCATTGTTATGATGGTTGTCACAATGGTGTTATAATGTAAAATAACAAACAGTAACCAAAAAAAAAAAAATCCCATTTGATAAAAGAATATTAATTTTTTAAACTACAAAAATTGATTAAAAATAATTTCTATCGAAAAATATATGTGAAAAATGCCTCTAAATGGTGTATTATTGAATGACCATCCTCTTTTTATTCCCATCAGTATTATCATATTCGACAATATTAGAGAGGAGTCCGAGACTGCTACAATGACGGTTATTTTAAACTTCGGCAGGGTTCTATGCAGCTTCCGTTCGCGGATTCAAAACAAGGCTATAACAAACAGGCGAAGTATTGAGTACTCGGATAGGCCATCGTGGTACTGCATTCGAATAGCAGAAATGTGTCAACAGTTTTAGTGGTAGTATCATCGTATCATGCTACCTAGTTAGCATATAACCCAAGTCCTCTGGCCAATTTCATGGCATCGGATAATTGTCCACGTATACTACACCTCCAAAGGTAGAGCTGTCAAGGAACTGGATCAGGTCTTATTTATTCGACGGATCCGGATTGGTGTCAGACTTATTTATCTGAATTTGAATTCGATAAATTATAATTTATAAAATTTAAATATTAAATATCTGATAGATTTAAAATTTAAATTATATATATATTAAAAATAATAAAAAATTTAGATCTTTTCTCCTCTATCTTTCCTCGAGTTTCGACTCCCCGCGAATGGCGAAACACCCCTTCTTGCAATCTCGCCTTCCTTGACTCCAATCCTTGCGAACCCACCTCCACCGTCTCTCGGCCTCTCACGAAACACTCTCGCCCTCCCCCGAGCCCCATGAAAAACCCTTGCGGCTCGTCGTGGTGTCGTACCGCCCCCGCCCCCTGTGGCTCCTCCGGCACTCCCGTCGGCGACCTGTCACATCCCCACGCCCCCTGCGGCTCCACCGGCATCCTCATGTTCTGTCGCGACGTCGCACCACCCTCACCCCTGCGGCTCCCCGGCACCCTCACCGGCGGCTCATCGCACCCCACGCCCCCTGCGGCGGCTCCCCCAGCACCCTATGTTCCATCGTGACGTCGCACTGCCCCGCCCCTGTGGCTCCTCCGGCATCCCTGCAACCCGTCACACCCCCACACCTCCTACAGCTCCCCACCCTGTGGTCCATTGCAGCGTCGCATCGCCCTCGCCCCCTACGGCTCCTCCGGCACCTCCATGGCCCGTCGCACCGCTCCGCCGTCGCATCGCCCTCGCCCCCTACGGCTCCTCCGGCACCTCCATGGCCCGTCGCACCGCTCCGCTCCCCTGCGACTCTCCCGTCATCTCTCCGTGGCTCCACCCATCGCCTCCCTCTCTCTCTCTCTCCCTCTTTATCTCTCGATCTTCCTCTCTTCCTCTCTCCATGTCCTTCATCGATGGCTGCTAGACCCCTCTCTCTTTTAATCTCGCTCGCAGCCGTCAGCGAGCGATTGGACCCCTCTCTTTCTTTCTCTTTTAAGTCTCTCGATCTCGGTTTTGGATGGATACTAAAGATCTATTAGAATCCAAATCTGATATTTTAAGATTAGATCTATCGAACATTTGAATCCAGATTCAATACCAATAATTAAGATTTGATTCAAATTTAGATATTCAGATTTTGATTCAAATTTGATCCATTGACAAATTTATCCGGAGGTAGATTACGGGCCCGGATTAAACCGTAAATCCCTCCCCGCACATCCTCGTGTGAGTCGCCGACGCCATACGGAACTCACGATGGCGAGGGTGAGGATCCCCTGCGGTGCGGTGCACCCGTGGATGGCGGTCCATCGCAGGATGGACGGCCATCCAACAAGACGCGCGGCTCCGATGACGAAGTCACCGCCAACGATAGCACCGCGGCCCTACCCAAATCGTCCCGTCATTCCATGAAAATTACCGTCCTGCCACGGGCACGTTTTGAACCACGAGGGGCGGGATTAATGATAAAAAACTTTACTTAATTATTATCAAAGAAGATTTTCACCATAAAGATTATTACCAGGGAAGATCCCCTCGATGCTCGTGATTCATCACTGCGTCCAAGCAAGTAAGAAGAGATATTTTAGCGACAACTTATTTGTGTATGTAAGCAAATATAATCTCTATATCATGCTAGATTAGAAGGCTGGATCACCTTTTAAATATATTTTTAAGTGCAGTTAGTTTAGTTTTAGTGTATTGAAATTTTTTTTGAATTAGGTAGTATAGTTTTGTCTCTGATGTAGTTTGATGCAGTATGGAAAGATAGACCTATTAGAAATTGCATTATTTATGATTCTATTTTTTTTCTAAAATATACTCTTATACAAAAATATATTTTTGTATTAATATATTTTTATATAAAAAATATAATAAAAATTCTTATTTTGACATGATACTATTCTACTCAAATCGTACCATATTAATATAATAAATTTTTAAAATGGCTGTATGAAGCCTCATAGCTTTATTTTTTGAAGATCTAAATGATTTCATTGAGACAACAAATAGGTTTTATAATATTAAGTAAAATGTATACATGGAATAAAATCTTCTATTGTATTTCTAATAAATTTATTTTATAAAAAAGTAAATTACAAATTATATATCTAATTTTTTGATAAAATTATATTTTTAAATTGAAACAAGCAAATAAACGTATAAATACCACCAAAGTGGTAGCCCACTAGGAACGGACCTTTGCTTCTACCCATACGATTTTTGAATAAATACCAAGTAAAATGACCAGCGACAATTATCATTGACAACCTAAGTATGGGGATTGGAAGCGGTTTCTGATCTCCTGATAGCTTGATAGTGCTGGAGGTGACGTATTTACCCATTCCAAGATTTTTTTTGGGATTGGTGGAGAGAAGATTGTACTTATTGCTCTCCAAAATGAACATGCACTCAGCGGGATGGGGGCCATCATGGTCACACCCAGAGAAAGTCGCTATGCCGGTTGCCTCTCCTCACCCCATTCATCTTACGAAAAAAATATAAATATAGCATCAAAATTTGGATACTACTTTTTTAATCAAACATTATGTATGTTTTAAGCAATTTTTGACTAGAAAAGTTACATTCAGTCTTTCAAATAATAATAATCATTCAGATACTTAATCTACGAATATAAAGATAAGTCCAATTTTGGTTTGGTTTCCTATTGTATTCGTGCATTAGAGAGTTTATTTGGACTGGTCCATGGCACTTGAATCCTGTTGAAAGGAAAAAGTCCACAGCGAATTAAGTAAGATTTGTTGGGATGTCAGCTACTCTAATACCACTTATTAAGAATCTAGTACTGAAATATTACGGTAGAAATAAAGAAGAAAATAAAATAAAAATATAATTAAGTATATGGATCAATCCAAAGGCTTATCTTCATGGGGCATGCAAAGCTTTACTATGAGAGAGAAAATCAAACAATATAAGAAAAACTTATCACTCAATCTTTGTATAAGAATTTTTTAATAAAAAGCTCCAAACTCTCATAAAAGCTCTCTAAAACTTCTCAAAAAATCTCTCAACACCTTCAGGATGTCACCAGCTTTCTAACGCAATAAACAATTTGCCAATCAGAGTTATATAGACTCTGAAAACTCAAAAACAATGTTCTAGGAGGAAATCCAATCCTAAATATACTCGAGATCGATCTTGGACCATTCGATTATGATCGGCTCCCTCCTGAGCCGTTAAATCATGCATCAGCAATCCTAGATTAGCTCGAATCGATCTCTGACCGTCGAATCATGATTGAGAGCTCTCCCAGCCATCGGATTATGCAAAACAACGCTCCATCATGCTAGATCAAAGTTCGATCAAATCTCGGCTGTCCGATCACAATCGGCTCCTCTCTGAGCTATCGGATCATGATTGGCTTATGGAACAGTATCGTGGACCATAGGAAATGGCTGGGAAACGAGCTGAGAGGTCCACGTGGGCACCCATGAGCCAGCGGTCCACCATGGACCACGCTCCACCGCATGGGCTTGGCGCCCGTATGGCCTACTCGGGCCCCCACGCGCGCCTGGCCGGCCCAGCGCCATCGCACGCTGTTGGTATGGGCTGTGCCGCCACTGACCGGCACCGCCTATGGGCCTCCCAATGGGCCCGAGGCTGGCTACCCCGCTTCAATCTTCTTTCACGCATATCTTCTCCGTCTGAACTCCATTTAAGCTATTTTTGGGCTCGTTGGACTCCATTCATCATCCTGGACCTCGCTGTGGGCTTATTATGAGAGAATTTGAGATACTTTTTTTAACAATCTTTACCTCGATTTGATATTTGACCTCCATCTATCTCTGAGAATCTATGGTCAGTCTCACCCTCATGCCTTAGGGCATGCCTGCTAATCATGGATGGACAAATATGAGAGTCAAGCTAGGCCGCTCGATCTCATCTCCATTGACTGCTATGATCCTCCTGACCTAAGACCTACTCAAGATAGCCTCCTACGGCAATAGAAACTTCATCTTGCAACGTTGCATGTCGTCTTTGTGAGTCTCCTGTTCCGTGCCCGATCCGTCTCCATCTAGAGCTCCACCTCGCATTGGACTTTCTGTCACCTCCATACTTTCTTCCTCTTAGCACCACCCTACTACCGCACATGATCTTCAAGATTCCTCCATCAACTTTCCATCTAAAGTAGGTTGAATCCAATCTGCTCAGTGAAATTAAATTCTTCTTAAAGCTGGATATGTATCGGACCTTACCCAACTTCTTCATTGTTCCATCATGGAGCTTCATGCTGACCATCCTGCTGTCCTTGATCTCACAGCTCGATCTATCTGGCAGGAACACAGTATCCTTACTGATCTTCAGAGAGTCAAACATCTTCTCTCTACAACATACATGATGAGAACAAGCAGAACCATAATCCACTGGGAGGAAGAAGTGGATACATCATCAGTAACCAGAAGGATATCATCACTGCCTTTTGTATCGCTACTGGCCACTACCACAGTAGCCCTCATTCAATCCTTGAGTTATGGGTAATTCTTGATTTGATGTCCCAACTCGTTGTACCTGTAGCATCTGATCTTGCTTTGGTCCCTCATCTTGGATCTGGATCATCCTTCTCATGATCTTTTGCCGCTTCGTCTACTACCTCCTACTCCTTTAGAAATTGTCAAAGCTGAGTTGCCACCATCTGAGCTCGAAGTTGGATTCTCTCTCCTAAAAACCTCATTTTGGAGATTGTTGCAATGATCTCGTTCATCTTGATGGTACTCTTTTTCACTAGAAAAGCAGTCATCAAGGACTCATATGAAGAGAAAAGCGATGCTAGCAAGACCAAAGTTCTGATCTTCTTCTCAACTTTTTTGCCAATACTGAGGAGATCAATGAGGATCTTTTGAAAGTTGGATAGATGTTCTTGTACGCTCTGACATTCGTTCATCCGTAGCTGGTAAAATTACCTCCAAAGGAATAGCGTGTTAGTGAGCGACTTCGCCATGTATAACTCCTCGAGCTTCGACCATAGCACCATCGAGGAAGTCTTGCCAAGTATATGAATCATCACATCATCCGCTAGATACAAGTAGATTGTTCTCACCGCCTGCATCTGGATCCTTTTTCAATCCTTCACCTTCATTGTGGCTGGCATCTTATCGTATAAGAGAGCATCGATCAACCCATGTTGGATGAGGACATCTTTTATCTTTGCTTGCCATAAAAAGAAATTATCCTTCCCATTGAATCTGTTGATCTCAATCTTAATTGCACTTGTCTTCTCTATATTCTTTAATCTCTATCCACTGTAGTAATTTGCACTCTGGTATTGTCTGGCTCTGGTACCAATCTATTGAGGATATCAGCTACTCTGATACTACTTGTTAAGAATCTAGTACCGAAATATTATGATAGAAAGAAAAAAAAATAAAATAAAAATATAATTAAGTACGTGGATCAGCCCAAAGGCTCATCTCTATGGGATATGCAAAGATTTACTATGAGAGAGAAAATCAAACAATACAAGAAAAAATTACCACTCAATCCTTGTACAAGAATCTCTCAACAAGAAGCTCTAAATTTTTATAAAAGCTCTTTAAAATTTTTCAAAAAATCTCTCAGCACCTTCAGGACGTCACCAGCTTTCCAATGCACCAAACGGTTCATCAATCAGAGTTATATAGACTCCAAAAACTCAAAAAAGTGTTCCAATAGGAAATCTAGTCCTAAACACATTCGAGATCGATCTTGGACCGTTCAATTATGATTGGCTCTCTCCTGGACCATCGGATCGTGCACCAACAATCCTAGATCAGTTCGGATAGATCTCTGACTGTCAGATCGCGATCAGGAGCTCTCCCAATCATTGGATCATGCAAAATAGTGCTCCATCATGCTAGATCAAAGTCTGATCAAATCTCAACCATTCGATCGCGACCAGCTCCTCTCTGAGTCGTCGGATCACGACTGATCCATGGAACAGTACCATGAAGCATGAGAAATAGCTGAGAAACGGGCTGAGAGGTCCACGTGGGCACCCATGAGCTAGTAGTCCATCGTGGACCGTGCTCCACTGCATGGGCTTGGCGCTCGTGCGGCCTGCTAATGTGCGGCCCATGCACGCCCCCACATGCGCTTGCGCACCTATCTAGCCAAGCGTGCAGCTAGCCCAACATCGCCTATGGGCCCCTCCGATGGGCTCAAGGTCAGCTACCGTGCTTCAATCTTCTTTCGTGCGTATCTTCTTCGTCTGAACTTCGTTTAGGCTGTTCTTGAGCTCGTTGGACTCCATTTATCATTTTGAACCTCGCTGTGGGCTTATTGTGGAAGAATTTAAGGTGCTTTTCTCAACAAAATTATCGAATATTATCTGGATTATCCAAACATTTCCTAAACCATACAATTTAAATAATATCTAGGCAATGAGGAGAAGTTTAATCCCAGAAAAGAATTTGATAAGAGCTGGAGACTGCATGGTCATGATAATTATGTAGAGCATTTAGAAAGAAAAAAAAATAATTGAGCTTTCAGATTTGAGGCCAAGGCGGCATTATGTTTGCTAGAATATTCTCTAGGGCTACTTCAAAACTAGATGGTTTGTTCACAGAAAAGTCTCAAAGACCTTTGCAATAGTTGATGAGATTGGTGTTATAGGATATCAAGCCAACAACTAAAATTTGAAGAAGAACCACAATAGAAAAATGTTTCAAAGTAAAAAAGATATTAGAGTGCTGCTACAAATATTTTTGTAACTTATAAAATTTTTATATATCTCTGTATGGTATTTTTTCTCTTTTATGCATAGATCTAAGCCATCTTGGCTTATGGTCAAACCTTCGTAGCATGGCTATATATATATATATTTTTACTGTTTTTATTAATAAATTAGGTGGACAACTTTTCTTCTCATATAAAAATAAAAATATATATAAAAAAAACTTAAATAATTCCACCCTTGATATGATTAAAAAAAAAAAATCTGGAATATTTGTGAGTCAGGGACGTTTCCGTAAACAAAAGTTCATATGACCGAGAGTCCCGCTTCTTAATTCATTGAACTGCTGTAACCTCCCTTGCCGAAGTCCGACGTCGAGCTCGAGAGTCCGTTACGACGCGATTGGCTCCCTTCGATTCCTTTCCGACATCCTGCGCCTTTCTAAATTTAGGTCGATTTCATCTCGCTCCGAGGGTTCCGCACGAGTCATCTCCTTTCTTCCCCATTTCTTCGGAGGAACCTGTTGTTTTTTTTTTTCTTTTTTCGGTGGGTTTATAGGTTTTCCGGCTGGATTCTGGTCGAGTTCTGGTTGGAGACGAAGAGAATCGCTGGAAATCTGATAAAGATAAGAGAAGATTAGAGGTGGGATCTTTGGGAAGGCCGATGGGTGGAAGATGGAGAAGAGTGGGAACGTCGGTTGTGAGTGCGCTCGGCTTCTTCTTGGCATCAGCGGTGGTATCGGCAGAGCGGGGCCTCAAGATTGGTGGTTTATTGGACGATGTTAGTGGCGATGGGGAGACGTTTGTGTTTAGTTATCTTCTAAAGGTGGTGGGTTTCTTGTGGCAGGACGACGGATCTCATTACCACCACGTTTGGCCGGTAATTCCTTTCAAGCTTGTTCTTCTATCTTCTTTTTTTTTTTTTTATGTGAAGTTTACTCTTCTAACTTTAATTTTATGTTTATTCTGGAGTTAATGGATTAGGAATATTGATGGGATTATATTGTGTTTTTGGTAATAGCCAATGGAATTTGGATGGCGACTTGTGATAGGGTCGTTGATTGGGTTCTTCGGAGCGGCTTTCGGGAGTGTTGGAGGTGTTGGTGGGGGTGGAATTTTTGTTCCCATGCTCACACTTATTGTTGGTTTTGATCCGAAGTCATCAACAGCATTGTCAAAATGTAAGAATTTCTTTCTGCTATGTTATTTCTTATCTTCTCTGGTTTTTCTTTTCTTTCTTTCTGTTTCTTTTTTTTCTTTATTTGTGAGAAGTTGCTCTTCCTTGTCAAAAAAAGCTGCTCTCCTTTTTTTTTTTTTTTTGAACGAAGATCTGCTATTATTTAATGCTAGTTTCTGCAGTAACACTGTGAAACATCCTATTATCGATCGCAAAGATAGGTTTATTTTTTGTAAAATTCTTTTTTTCTTTTTTCTTTTTTTGTTACAAGAGAACTTAAGTATTGTGGGAAGGTTACACTTAGATGGATTGAATACCAGTTTATATTTTATTTGTTCAGATTATTTTCGATCATTCAGTATAATTTTATCAGCCTACAGTGTGTTGGATTGGCTGCTCTAAAGAAGCATTGTTCTGTTTCGCTTGTTTGCTTGAATTTGCCTTCTAAGGTTAGGTTTCTTTCTTCCCCCTATTAATGGGGACCATTTAAAATGGGTAATTTCTTATCGTCTTCTGTGTTTGTTTTAGCATAATATTCTGACTAAAATTCGGGGCAGAAATTTTTTTTTAAAAAAAATATTAATTCTGCCATAAGTATTTAGATCTTAGTGCTCTTTGGCCAGGTATGATCATGGGTGCTGCAGGGTCAACTGTCTACTACAATCTTAAGCTGAGGCATCCAACTTTGGATACACCAATCATTGATTATGAGTTGGCTTTGCTTATTCAACCAATGCTTATGCTTGGGATCAGTATAGGTGTCATTTTTAATGTCGTATTTCCTGACTGGATGGTTACAATTCTCCTAATTGTCCTATTCTTAGGTAACCAGTTATTTGATATGTGCGATCATTGTGATTTTGTTAATGGGAGCACTCTTTATATATGTTGATGGCATTTTACAGGGACATCAACCAAGGCATTTATGAAGGGGCTTGAGTCATGGAACAAAGAGACAGTGATGAAGAAGGTACCTCTCCTTCAATCACCTTCCTTTTGGCTTCTTTTATCCTTTTCAGTAAAAATAATCCATCTGTTTCTCTGTTTTCTTATTCTAGGAGGCTGCTAAACGCTCTCAGCCCAGCAGTAAGAATGGGAGGAATATGTAATATCCTGCTTTTATGTTTTAGAAACGAGTATTTCATCTCTCTCTCATTTTATCCAGGTGGTGGGAATCAAGAAGTAGAATATAAACCTCTTGCTACTGGTCCAAACAATGCTGGAGAGGTTACTGTGACTGCAGAACCAGAGGTAAATTACTAGCACAGATTGCTTTTCCCCTCCAAGTTGTTAAGACTTAATACAGACTATAATCAGTAACCAGCACAGGTACCAGTTCTTCAGAATGTTTGCTGGAAGGAGCTTGGGCTTCTTGTCTTTGTATGGATAGCATTCCTCATATTACAGATCACAAAGGTGAGTAAGTTTTTAGTGATCTAAAATCGAAAGAATTTTTGTGATTGATATTGGCTATACACATGCAGAACTATACAGCAATCTGTTCGATATGGTTTTGGGTTTTGAACTTGCTGCAGGTACCATGCCTTGCTTCTGTCATGTGTTTAAGGGTCTAGATAGTTTCTAATCTCTCAAATAGCATTGTAAGTATGAAATTATCATCTTGTCATTTTGCAGATCCCTGTCTCCATGGCAGTAACTGTATATGAAGCAACTAGTTTATACAATGGAAAAAGAGTGATTGCATCCAGGGGGCATGAAGGAACAAACTGGAAAGTCCATCAGTTATTTATTTACTGTTCATTAGCTGTCATTGCTGGTATAGTTGGTGGACTGCTTGGACTCGGAGGAGGCTTTATTTTAGGTCCACTCTTTTTGGAGCTTGGCATCCCTCCACAGGTTTGTGTTTAGTGTTTGCTTACTTTAATAGAACTGCCAGATTATTATATATTTTTCAGTTCTTTTGAATTTTTGTCTCAAGGGACCAGTTTGCATGTTTTACTGATATGACTCATTATTGTGTACCTTATTCTTTTGGCATGTATATTTCTTGTTTAAGCAATCAAATTTATGTTTGGTATGTTCTGATTAATGGATCTTTTGTATTATTTCTGCCTTACCTTGCATTTGAGTACATATCTCCTGCTGTTATAAGTAGCTCATGGTATCGTTGCTGTAGAATTTCTGAAATTTGAAGAGGTCGTGTTGGAGTGAATCCACAATCTAATTAAGGAACTAAGCCAAACATGGTAATGTTACAAAGGATGTATGCCTTGTGGACACTTAGTGGTGCCAATGTGTAAACTTGCTAAAACACAATTCATACAAAGAACAAGAAAATACATAAAGATTAGACTCTTGACATGTATATGATATAAAAAAACGTACAGGGTTGGGCACTGCTTTTCCAAACTCAAGTAGATCCTAGACCAACAGCTTACCACAAGAAATGGATCTTTCATACAATATGTGTTGAATCTGGCTGCAGGAGAGGGAGAACAGAAACAATCTAGTTTAGAAAGGAAGGCATGAAAAAGATTGGAAAGAAGTTACTAAGAATTCAAGTTTTATAGATCATGTGAAATTATGGTTGAAGAGCTTGACTACTGGCAACAGTTTGCAAACACTCGCATGTGCCAAAGCTCTCTATTGACAGGCCTCAAGGTAATGTGGTTGGTCAGTGTGCTAGTTGATATGGTACGAGAAAGAGCTAATGGGATCCTGTATAAAAACATTAGGAATTGTGTGCAGCAATGAAGGTGTTCAGATATCCAACAGTACAGGTGAACTTTGTTTTCTTCAGAAAGTCATTAGCAATATTGCAGATCATTGGCTGGCATTTAAGATGGTGATAAGGCTAAGTGGGATTTTGATATGGTATCAGGAAGAGAGAAACATAGCCTGATCAAATAATGATACAAACGCATGCAGAATTTCTGATCATCCTATATACTATGGCATACATGTCTTCCAGCTTCCACTGAAAATTGTTTCAGGAGATTGGAATAGTTCCCTTCTGGCGAAATAACATTGCTGAAAAAGTTAATTAGAAAAACAGAAAATAAATTGATGAAGTCAACTGACAGCAAGGTAGATGGATAAGTGAGGTGTGGAGCACCATTCAAAGCCAAATTCCCATATTGCAAGTTATGTAGTTTGTAAGGGATGGAACCATTAATAGACTCCCTGTGGTTAGACAGGTAGGTAGGTCTTTTTAAATTTTTTATGCTTTAAGAAAGAAAGTGTTGGCACAAGCATAATTATGAGAAGTTGATATATAGGAAGCAATCAGTCCCAAAGTTGTGGATCTCAAGGCAGCATAAATATGGTATGAATATTCACTAAGAGTTATGACTATGATGAGTAAATAATGCACAATTTTTGAACACTAATGCTCTGTTTGGTATGAGGGATGGATTGAAGGAAAGAGGGATGGAGAAGGATGGATGAAAGAGAGGATGGATGGAAGATCCATCCATTCTTTCATATATTTGGTAAAACACGGAAGAATGGATAGAAGTGATTCTCTCCTCTATTTGGTATAGGAGGAATGAAAGGAAGGATGGATGATATTTATATAACATTTTTACTAAACTACTCTTTGAAAAAATATTACTATTATCAATTTATAACACTTATTTATACTATATAAGTAAACAATATATAAACTTATAATCATTATAACCTATAATTATATAAATATTTAATTTTAATTTATTTTATTTTAATAAATAATTTTATAATTAAATTATTAATGAGTTAATTATATAAATAATTAGTTAATTTATAATCAAATTTATTTGATTAAAAATATAAATAAATATTTAATTTAATAATTAATTAATATTGTATAAATAATTAATTAAAAATAGTAAATAAAAATAGAGAAATTGAAGATAATTCTAGTTATTTAATTATAATTATTAAAATTATGTATTAAAATTAAAATAATTTATAATAAAATTTAATAGTATATGATTAATAATATATATAAATATTTAAAAATAATATGAATGAAAAAGTGAAGAAATATTATAATTTTGTTAAAAAATTAATAAGAGATAATTTTATCTATGCAAAAATTCACCCATCAATGCTCCATCCATCCTTTCTTGCATCCTCCTAATTTGGGAGGATGCAAATTGGTGGGCTAGAATGGATAGAGAATTTTACTTTTTCATCCATTTTTTCTGTAACTTTTTGAACCAAACGGTGGATGAAAGCCATCCTTCCTTCCAACCTCATTCATTCTCTTTCTCATGACCCCAACCAAACACAGGGTAAGTATGTGCCTGTAGAAAAGATGGGTTCGTTGAGCAAGGGAAAAGCATGAAAAATAAGGCATTAAGCAAAGATAAATGGCTTAACAGTGATGCTTTCTTAGTGGGGCCCAAGATCCCAGATTTTTCAATGAGGTGTTCATCCAGCTATTAGATTTCCATAGATTTCATAAGATCTAGATTCTAGGCTTCAATTATGGTAGAGAATTCACAAAATCACATTAGATTGATAAGCTATCTTGCTTGGTTTTCAAGGCTTACAACCTTCATGAAACAACGTTAATGTGAAGAAAGGTTTAGAATCATTTTATATATGTTTTGATTATATCATCAAACTTGATAAAGATCAGTTTTTCCTCGGAAAATCTGAATGAAGAATTAGAAAGTAGGAGTCCAGAGAGGAGAGGCTTTTGATCGAATCATACAGGGACAGGCTGACATGTAAGCTTTGCTGTTTTCAAATTTTAGTTGTGTAAGGAAAGTAGGTGGGCATGCATGGGGAGTAACTAGTTCATAGTTAGACGAGAATTAAAGCAAATAAGGACAAGGACATAAAAAGGAAGATTTCCCAGGATTAAAAAAATACAAATGGATAAGCAGGTGCAGGGAGAGTTTTGGGAAGAGATAAAATAAAAACTAGGGAACACTTCTAATATTTTCTTGACATACCATGTTCATATATATATATATATATATATCTTCAGAGTTCAGTTAAAAAGACCTTTAATGCTATCATATTAAGTGAAGCAAGAAGGATGTTTGTCTTTTTATGTTTGGATGTTCAATGTATGTTTGTAAACTTTATAAATTGGCCTAAATTAGGCATTAGGATGTGCTTGCTCTATGTACAGCCTATTGAAGTCTTTACACAGTATACTATGAGAATATTGGGCTGTTTCTAGATGCAGATTTTTTGGTTTCTTTATCTCAGGTATTTCAATGAAATTTTATGCAGGTCTCAAGTGCTACAGCAACATTTGCTATGACATTCTCCTCATCCATGTCCGTTGTAGAGTACTACCTCCTAAATCGTTTTCCTGTCCCTTATGGTACTACAACCTGCTTTCCATTCTCTAGCACAAATAAAATAAAATAGTAAATTACCTTTGACTTGTGACTAATTGACCAATTGATTGAGCATTTGGAACACATCTTAGGGCAAACAAGGTTCGTGAACTCCTTCCTCTAATTCTTGTGCCAGTTATTGATGTGTTAGGCTGACCATTGTTGATTTGGCAGCTCTCTACTTCATCACACTGGCAGCAGTGGCTGCCTTTGTTGGCCAACACGTGGTGAGAAGACTCATCATTCTGATGGGGAGGGCATCACTTATCATCTTCATATTGGCTTTCACAATCTTCATTAGTGCAATCTCATTAGGTAAATGGCAAACAGACCATTAACTCCTATTCCAACTGCAATTATTTTAAAGTTAAGACATCAAGGATTAATGATGAAGGAATCTACTCTTTCTAGCTGCTTCTGTTATCTGGTTTTCTTACGTGCCCTTTACCTCTAAATTCCTTCTACAGGTGGAGTTGGAATTTCAAACATGATCAGAAAAATCAAGCATCATGAGTACATGGGATTTGAGAACCTCTGCAGATACCAAACTTAGGAACAAGAAGGGAAAGGTTTATGTTGAGATTGATTGAGTTTGTTTCAATATGTCCAAACTCTGAATTATTTTCTTCAGGAAGGGCCCCCAAGATGTGGTCTATTTAGTTCTTGTACTAACTATCGTCAAGATCTTCTTCTTTTTATTTTTTGGCTTTTTAAAATGAAAAGAAAAAAATCTTATTGTATTTATTCTAAGACTTCATAATTTGTCTTTCCACTGCCCGGATTAATCTGCCTGTCATCGTAATTTCCATCTTACTCAATATTGTTTATGTTATGTCTTCTTAACCAAGTTGCTGATTTATAAAACTTGGAATCAGCTTTGATATCTAGGGCTGAAACCGAACCGGATATGAATCGGATATCAATATATCCATATCCATATTTGTTTTGTTTATCAAATACAAATACATATATGGATATTATTCGGATGCAAAAAATTTATATCTTTTATTTATTTTAAATAGATACAGATATAAATTGGTTACTAAATATATAAATATAAATATGAATATAAGTTGGATAATCAAATTTTCTAACCATAAAATTAAATATATTACTAACTAGATGGCAAAACAAGTTAACAACATATGAATGTGATTATATAATTCTCCTAAAAATTCATAAGTGTTATATCAAATTAAATAGGGTTACCAAAATTGGATATTCCAATATTAATCGGATAATTATTTATTTATATCCTCTCTTTTTTTTTTGATAGATATGGAAATGAATATGGATATTATGCTTAAATTTATATCTATATCCGGATAGATTCGGATACAAAAATGAATTCAAACAGATATTATCCAATCTACTTTCACCCCTAATGCTATCATCGTCTATAGAACCTAGACTTGGAAATTCTCGTCTATAGAACCTGGACTCGAAAATTCTCAACATGAACCAAAAGTCATATGCCATACTGGAGGTCTATGTACTACATGCATGCATAGATACATAGGTACGTATATACATACATAATGTATGTATAAGTATATATATCTGTGTGTGCGTGTATAAAAGAATATGACCCTTCATGACTTGCAAACATATATACATATATCTATGTCATCTTGACTATATATGAAACCAAACTAATTCGGATCCCTCTTATGGCGAAGAGTCCAAGTCAAGCTTCAAGGCTTAGCTTAATTAGGGCGCAAGCCAGTCTCACTGAAATAAGTCTAGGCTTGGTTCAAGAATGAACTTGTTTAACAGCCCGTGGCCTACCAAGCTCATCCAACAACATACCCTATAGAACTACTCTCGCCAAGAACAATCTTGAAAATTCAGCCATGCAGAGGTCCTGTCTCTATCTCATTTTGTATTATCCAAATGTTAAAACATTCCCTGAAGAAGTTACTTTAACTGCCTTCTTCGAATTATAGACAGCAGCAAAGGACAATTGGACCCCAAAAGTGGTTGCAAGAGAGAGAAAATGATATAAAAGAAATGGAATATTGTACTTCAATTCAGATTAATTATGTAGAACAATGAATCATGTCAGAAATAATTCAGACAGATTGACACACTAATGGTACAAGGGTAATCAAATAAAACTTCATTCCTAAGTCACCGGAGTGATAAATGCACAACAGGAGTACAAACAAGGCATTAATTAGATAAAGAAAAAGGCATGCTCGGATGGAATCAGAAACATGGCACGTTTTCTGTTGTCATGATCAAGTTGCATGTGGAGTAGATGGATGCTGCTGCAGCCCTCAATGCATACTCCTGCTCATGAGCCTCGGATTTTTTCAATTTACTGAGAATGGAAAAGCAGTCAATTAATACAGAATCATCATATGGAATGACAGGAACAGCAATTGCGTATCTTTAATACATGTCAATTACAACAGAAATGAAGAATGATTCTCCTGAAAATAGGTTAAAAACATGACTACTGCACTGTGGCTTCCTTTCTAATAATGCTCTCACATTTAAAAGAAGATATCCATTAAAACATCCAACATGCACAGCTATGACCATATAATTTGCACAATTTTTGAAGCAGGATATCTGAAATGGAATCAAGATTCCTGAAGTTAAAAACTATGAAAATCTGACAAACCTGGAATCCTCTGATGAACCAAATTGTGACAAGCCTTCCACGCAAACATATTTCAGGCCTTTCTCACAATGTAGTTGCATTTCTTGGACTTGTTTCAACCAATTCTCCTGAAAAAAACATATTAGTCCATTTATTGCCCCAAAAGGCAACATTTTAAATAAGTCGATCAGCATATGATTCATTGATAATCCATATGAATTGCATTACATGATCTACTTGCTTTAACATATTACTGTGAGACCACCATACAAGTCCTGCTCCAAACATACAGCAATATATATCAAAGAGCATCGACTTCCTTCAAAGAAATATGGCAATCAGCTCTCCTCAGTATCCAAACATTAGGGCCATGCTAGCAGCACAACTGTTAATCTATTATCATTGACCAAAACTAAGAAGGAAATGACAGATTTTCTTTTTTCAAAAAAAAGGGGTTATCAGTAAAGAACCTCAAAAATAGATATGTTATACTACAAAATAGGGGTTGGTAAATAAATAATAAGTTAACCCTTCAATGATGATATTAAAATCACTAATTATCTAGAGTCAAACTATAAAATCTTAACAGAATACTCACCAAATGTTTTCCCTCCTCATACAGTGCTTTATCCATCTGACTGAAAAGAGATCTCCATCGTGCAACATGCATCTCTAGGTTAGGGTTCTTTAAACATTGAGCCTCAGAGGAATGCACAGAAGGGTCATTTTCTTGGTTAAATGAGAACTCTGTTGATAACAGGTAAGGTAATTCTGTCTGGATAGCATTCCTTACTCTCTTCCTGCTGCGTCTCAATGCTTCATGCATGAACAGAATATCAATTACAAAATATGAGCATAGTAAACTACATTCAAAAGCTTATGCTTTCTGTTTGACAAAAGATTACCAGCAAGACGCCCTTTGATGTCCTGCTGAAGTAGGTCCAGCCACTGAGAAGCAACAGTAGCAGCTGTAAATGAGAAAAATGTCAAATTAGTTCATGTGCAGTTTTTAACACGTTTTTACATATCTGCCCTTTCATGCATGAGGTTTCTGGAAGAATTGGATCAGCTATATAAATGGCCAATTTGTGATGATATCAGCAATCAAGAATATACAAACACAAAAGAGGATAGTACCTTTTAGTGATAAAGAGGTAATGTTATCTTGGTTTGCAGAGTGGTAGTCAGTTAATGCACCACTAGCATTTTCCTTTGTCTCTGTTATAGCAGATGAGAGTTTCAGGGTAAGCACATCATGATCTTCTTTTGTGCTGAACTGAGAAGTTGTAGAAATTTCATGGCAAAACTTGTCGTCAGCTATATTCATTTCCACACCTCGATCCAAGCTGTAAGGAACAGCTAGTTTATCTAATGATAGATTCAACTGATTGGTTGCTGAACCATGGGCATAGTTATGCTCTTTCCTTCTATCATTGGTGTCATTACTTTCACTACTCATTTGATCAGTGAATCTGTTCTGCGTTTGATCATCAAGCTTCTCGGACCGCACTATGGCCTCTATTATTGAATAAACCTGTTTGCTGTTTCTGACATGATTAATGATCCCAGGGTTTAGTCCAGAAAGCAGTCCGCTTGGAGCAGCAATTTTTGTGAACCTGTTAGCCTGTTCTCTCCTTGCAAACTCAGCCTTTCTTCTGAATTCATCTTTTCTCTTTCTGGGCTGGCAGCCACGTTGCTTGGGCATTGGTATGCCTCCATGTGATAATGATAGGAAGCCATTCTGTTTCATTTCCTTCCACATTTTCAAAGGTTCACTCTCCTCCACTGGGCCAGTAGTGCTTCCACTCTCGGAGGCATCTACAGATTTAACCTGTCCCAACTTTTTGTAGGGATAAAAGGGATTTTGTTCCACCATATTTGAAACCCCTATAGCATTAAGATCCACACCAATGTCTGCAGAATTCAACTTATTGCGTTCATGCCCTTCATCCACCTTTGCAGGGAAACATGATCCACTAGTCTCCTTACATTCTAATACCATGACGCATCCCACATTTTCCGAGTTTGTAGTGCCAACCCGACCCAAGCTCAAATAGGCTGCATCCTGTTCAAGAGAACTTCTGCCTACAGTCCCTGGTACAAGTTTATTTGAAAGCAAAGATGCATTTGCCTCCGAAATTTGAGATACCTCCTCTTCTTTACTTTGACTTCCAGGTGCCTTGGCTTCTTTCATGTTAGAGGATTTCAAATTACAGGTTCTGGTTCCTGGAATATAGAGTTAGCGTTCAGGCACAGGTTTCAAATCAGATGAAATCAACAAGACAAATGAAAGAACAAAAGAAGAAATGAGATTCTTTGCATCAACAGCAGATATCAATCTTTACACAAACTACATTGAGACTACCAAATCAATGAAGAAAAAATAATCATGAAGCCTTATTATATAAATTTTAGTTTAGCGTATTCCCTAAAGAATGTGAGGGCTTTACAGTCAAAAATGCAAGGACAGTGAATCCAAAATTATGGCGAAATGGTCTAAACAATTAGGAGCAAATGAATTTGGCAGTAAGGTATGGCAAAAACAAATGACGAGGCTTACAAACTGGTAGATGGAGAAAGTAGGTAGTCAGCTGCAGGATTTGGTATGGTGTCTCAAGTGTACATATGAAATGAATGGCAAAGGAGACATCCAATAGAACATTGTTGTCGCAGAATCTGGACGACGCCGAGACGAGCTGGAGTGAAGGAGGATGAGGTCGCCGTCGGGGACCTATAAAACAAAGTCCCGTCCGGAGTCGGTGGTGATGGCTCCGACGGAATTCTCCGACGATCAAGTCAGCTCTTCTGGCCAACAGAAATGAAGTGCTCAGGGGAGAGCTCGACAGAGTTTTGGGAAGGAGAAGAGAGCTTAGAGTTTAGAAAAAACGTATCTGAAGGGTCCTTTTTTATAGACGGAGATTGATTGATGGTGACAGTTGCAGCTATTTGACAGCGGACCGCTCGAGACCTGGTGGAGTTCGGTATGGAGAGGAAGGTGTCGTCAGGCTGATGGTGACAGCCATATCATCCGATAGCGGATCGCTCGAGGTCTGATGGAGTCAGTCACGGAGGGGGACGCCGCCTATAGCAGACTGATAGCGACCATTCATCGAGATTTAATAGCCGTAGCTCTGAGAAAGCAGGCGTTGGTTGGTAGACTTCGACATATATCAATTCCAGGGGAGTTCGGACTTCTGAAGGGAATACGTCTGGAGGAGATTATCCGAGAGTAATCCGTTGGAGGAATTCGACTGAGGGAGAAGTCCGAAAGAAATTCGGCTCCTAGAGGAGTTCAGCCGAAGGAGAAATTCGAAAGGAGTTCGGCTCCCGCAGGTGTCCAACTGAAGGAGTACGGAGGGAGTCTGGCTTCTGTAGACGTCCGACTGAAGGAGAAGCTCGGAAGGAGCTCGGCTCCTGTAGGCGTCCGACAGGAGTGCCAAGGAAGTTCGACTCTCATAGGAGTTCGACTGCAGGAGCAATCCGGAAGGAGTTCGGCTTCCGTAGGCATCCGACTGGAGGAGTGCGGAGGGAGTTCGGCTCTCGTAGGAGTCCAACTGGGGCTCGACCGCTGAGAAGTTCGGCCGGTTGAAGGAATTCCGCTGGGACTCGGCTGCTGGGGAGTTTGGTCGGCTGAAAGAGTTCGGCTAAAGTTTGGCCGCTGAAGCTCTTCCATGATCACCGGTTGCATTGAGCTAAGGATCAGACTGGACTTCGACAGGAGCGGGGTTTATCCCCAACAATAGCCCCCCACTTCCGAGTTCGAAACTCGAAGAAAGGGAGTACAAAAAAGACGACTGCCAAAGTTCTCTTCAGGGCTCTACACTAGTTCAGGTTGAAGCTCGGAGAAGATCTTATCTCCAGCCAAGGTTGACATTGAAGTTCAGGCTCAGGGGATCCCGTCTCCGGCCGAGGTCCAGAGAGACCTTGTTTTTTGTTGACGTTACGGTTGAAGCTTGTGGAAGATCTTATCTCCAGCCGATGTTGAAGGAGATCTTCTCTCCTGTTGATATAGACTTTAAAACTCGGAAGGAGATCTTATCCCCAATCGAGGTTAAAGTTGAAATCGAGGCTCGGAGGAGATCTCGTCTCCAGTCGAGGTTGAGGGAGATCTCATCTCCTATTGACGAAGACGTTGAAGCTCGGGGGAGATCCTATCTATAGCTGAGGTTGAAGTTGAAGTCGAGGCTCGAGGGAGATCTTATCTCCAGCGACCGAGGTTGAATGAGATCTTATCTCCAGTTGACGCAGAAGCTCAGAGAAGATCTTATCTCCAGCGGTCGAGGTCGAAGGTGGAGTTCGGGGGAGATCTTATCTCCAACAGCCGAGGTTGAAGGTGGAGCTCGAGGGAGATCTTATCTCCAGCGGTCGAGGTTGAAGGAGATCTTATCTCCTGTTGACGTAGAAGCTTAGGGGAGATCTTATCTCCAGCGGCTGAGATCGAAGGTCGAGCTCGGGGAAGATCCTATCTCCAACAGCCGAGGTTGAAGGTGAAGCTCGGAGAAGATCTTATCTCTAGCGGTCGAGATTGAAGGAGATATTATCTCCTATTGAAATAGAAGCTCGGGAAAGATCTTATCTCCAACAGTCGAGATTGAAGGTGGAGCTCGGAGGAGATCTTATCTCCAGCGATCGAGGTTGAAGAAGATCTTATCTCCTGTTGACGTAGAAGCTCGGGGGAGATCTTATCTCCAGCGACCGAGATTGAAGGTGGAGCTCGGAGAAGATCTTATCTCCAACGATCGAGGTTGAAGGAGATTTTATCTTTTATTGACGTAGAAGCTCGAGGGAGATCTTATCTCCAGCGATCGAGGTTGAAGGTGGAGCTCGGGGGAGATCTTATCTCCAGCGGTCGAGGTTGAAGGAGATCTTATCTCCTGTTGACGTAGAAGCTTGAATAAGATTCTTATCTCCAGCGATTGAGGTTGAAGGTGGAGCTCGGAGGAGATTTTATCTTCAGCAGCCGAGATTGAAGATGGAGCTCAGGGGAGATCTTATCTTCAGCAGTCGAGGTTGAAGGAGATCTTATTTCTTATTGACGTAGAAGCTCGGAGGAGATCTTATCTCCAGCGGTCGAGGTTGAAGGTGGAGCTCGGAGGAGATCTTATCTCCTACCGACGTAGAAGCTCGGGAGAGATCTTATCTCCAGCAGTCGAGATTGAAGAAGATTTTATCTCCTGCAGTTGTCGGGCACAATGAGGCCGTTGTCGGGGCCTTTCCTCTCGTTCCGTCTAAAATGAACGAGGTCTTCGACTTTCCTCACGTTAGAACGAGGTTCTCCTCCTATTCCTAACGGACTGTGGGGGTACATAAGAGCCGTTGTCAGGGCCTCTCCCTCCATCTCGTCTAAAATGAACGAAGCCTTCGACTTTGCTCGCATTAGGATGAGATTCTCTCCTCCTGTTCCTAATGGACTATGGGGGCACATAAGGGCTCGTTGTCGAAGCCTCTTTCTCCATCTCGTCTAAAATGAACGAGGCCTTCAACTTTGCTCACATTAGGACGAGATTCTCCTCTTGTTCCGAATAAACTGTGGAGGCATATAAGGACAATTGTCGGGACCTCTCCTCTCATCTCGTCTAAAAAGAACGAGGCCTTCGACTTTGCTCGCATTAGGACGAGGTTCTCCTCATGTTCCTAATAGGCTGTGGGGGCACATAAGGACCGTTGTCAGAGCCTCTCCCCCGATCTAGTCTAAAATAACAAGGCCTTCGACTCGCTCATGTTAGGATGAGGTTCTCCTCCTATTCCTAACATGGCTACTATTGTTTGCTTCTTCCCTGTCATCAGATAGTTTTTGCACCTAAAAATAATAATGTTGAAATTGATGAGTCTTATTGAAGAGAAATTACCGACAGTACATTTTCGGATTCTCCAAGTCTCAAGGTCGTGGGAGCTTTGTTCCTCCGAGCTTTTCAGACGTTAAATTTCGGACCTGACGACCTCCTTTATTTTGTGCTAACCTTCTCAATTTGGAGCAAGCTTCTCTTGGCTTTGACGCTGGAAGATGACAGCCCACCGAAGTATCAAGCCCCCAGAGATAGCATTGATGATGCCGGGAGGCGGCCGATCTCCTTGTTGTTCCTTCCTCATTGATGGTTCTAGTTGCAGTAGCGCCATTAGCTTGCTTTAGGTCGGCGTATATGGAACATTGAGGGGAGCGTAGTTGAGAAACCTTCTGGGGGGAGGACTTCTTCGCGCCCTTCTGTCGGGGCTTCCTTGATGACGAGCTCGAAGAGTTCAAGCTCGCTTGCACTCGAGGAGAGGGTCCGTGAGCATGACTGAGCTTCATTCGGCCCTTCTGTAAAACCTCCTAGGGGAGAACTTCATGCCCTTTTGTCAGGGCTTCATTGACAACGAGCTCGAGGGAGAGTTCGGCCTCGCTTGTGCTCAGGGGGAGCCCGTGAGCGCGGTCGAACTTCATTTCGCCCTCCTGCGAAGCCTCCTGGGGGAGAACTTCATGCCCTTTTATCGAAACTTTTTTTGACGACGAGCTCGAGGGGGAGTTCGACCTCATTTGTGCTCGGGGGGAGTCCGTGAGCACGGCCGAACTTCATTTTGCCCTCCTGCGAAGCCTTCTGAGGGAGAACTTCGTGTCCTTTTATCGGAGCTTCTTTGACGACGAGCTCAAGGGGGAGTTCGACCTCGCTTGTGCTCGGAGGGAGCTCGTGAGCGCGGCCGAACTTCATTCCGCCCTCCTGCGAAGCCTCCTGTAGGAGAACTTCGTGCTCTTTTGTTAGGGCTTCCTTGACGACGAGCTCGAGGGGGAGTTCGGCCTTGCTTGCGCTCGAGGAGAGCCCGTGAGCACGACCGAACTTCATTCTGCCCTCCTGCGAAGCCTCCTGGGAGAGAACTTCATGCCCTTTTGTCGGAACTTCCTTAATGACGAGCTCGAGGGGGAGTTCGGCCTCGTTTGCGCTCGAGGGGAGCCCGTGAGCGTGGCCGAACTTCATTCCGTCCTCCTGCAAAACCTCCAAGTAGAGAAAACTCATGTTCTCTATTTCTTCTTTCTAAAGACGACGGATATGCTAGGCCAAATGCTCTTTCTTAGAACCGATTTTCGACATTCTAATAATGGATTTTCGATGGAGTCGCCATCGGAGGCTACCGCATGGTCTGCACCATCTCGACGAGGCTCTGAACCCGCTGCATCAGCAGGTTGAATTGCTCCGGGTCTACCATGGTCGTCGGTGAAGGTGGAGGTTGAAGTGCCGATGATGAAGCAGGAGTGGATGGATCCGGCTCAGATCTGGTGGCAGACGCGGTAGATCTTCGGATGGTTGCCTTCTTTTGAGGTATTTCTTAGGACTGAGGAAGAGGACGGAGATGAACCTTAGAGAAGAAGGTCGGCAGGATCGGCTGAGCACTCCTTTAAGAACAAGGGTACCTCAGAGATAGAGACACTTTCTCTAACGCCAATTCTATTATCGCAGAATCTAGTCGACGCTGGAACGAGCTGGAGTGGAGGAGGATGAGGTCGCCGTCGAAGACCTACAAAATAAAATTTCATCCAGAGTCGGTGGTGGTGGCTCCAGCGGGATCCTCCGACGATCAAGTCAGCTCTTCTGACCAACAGAAATGGAGTGCTCAGGCGAAAGCTTGGCAAAGTTTCGAGAAGGAGAAGAGAGCTTAGAGTGTAGAGAAAACGTATCTAAAGGATCCCTTTTTATAGGCGGAGCTTGATTGATGGTGATAGCTGTAGCTGTCTGATAGCGGACCGCTTGAGGCCTGGTGGAGTTTGGTACGAAGAGGAAAGTATCGTCAAGCTGATGGTGACAGCCATATCGTCCGATAGTGGGCTGTTCGAGGTCTGACGGAGTCAGTCACGGAGGGGAGCGCCGTCTGTGGCAGACTGATGGCGATCGTTCGTCGAGATTTAATAGCCGTAGCTCTGAGAAAGCAGGCGTTGGTTGGTGGACTTCGGCATATATCAATTTCAGGAGAATTCGGACTTCTGAAGGAAATACGTCTGGAGGAAATTATCCGGGAGTAATCCGTTGAAGGAATCCGACTGAGAAAAAAGTTCGAAAGAAATTCGGCTCCTAGAGGAGTTCGACTGAAGAAAAAATTCGAAAGTTCGGCTCCCGCAGACGTCCGACTGAAGGAGTGCGGAGGGAGTCGGGCTTTTGTAGACATCCGACTGAAGGAGAAGCTCGGAAGGAGTTCGGCTCCCGTAGGCATCCAACAGAAAGAGTGCGGAGGGAGTTCGGCTCTTGTAGGAGTCCGACTGCAGGAGCAATCTGAAAGAATTTTAGCTCCCATAAGCGTCCGACTGGAGGAGAACGGAGGAAGTTCGACTATCGTAGGAGTCCAACTGGGGCTCGGTAGCTGAGAAGTTCGGTCGGTTGAAGGAATTCCACTAGGACTCGACCGCTGGGGAGTTCGGCCGGTTGAAGGAGTTCGGCTAAGATTTGACCGCTGAAGCTCTTCCATGATCACCGATTGCATTAGGCTAAGGATCAGGCTGGACTTCGACAGGAGCGAGGTTTATCCCCAACAAACATAATAAAGACTTTCAGAATTAGAAGAATTTATAATCTAAATTAGGTAAATAAAACTTATTTTTCTCATTGAATTCAAAAACTAAGAGGAAAAAATTATCAGAATTTTATGAGTATTTTGCATGATCCAGTATGCTGCTTACTATCTCAGTCACATGAAAGTTTTGATAAGTAGTCACCATGCTAGAAAATGCAAACTTGTTGGCTTAATTCATAGGTGAAATGGGATATTGTGTCCATGATCTACATATTCACGAATTGTTTACAGATAGGTTATTGCTTTATGGGAATATGATTTCCCTTTTCAAACAATAAACTCATCCTCCTCCTCAAACACCATCTAACCTTAGATTCTCCAAATTATTCCACTTCGTTGATGCACCCATACCACCATCCCCGGTCCTCATGTATCCAAACTCCAAGGCTGCATTTGGTTTGGAATAAGAAAAACTGGAATAGTAGAAGCTGTGCTAATGCCAATTTTTTTTGGTTCCACTATTGAATAGCAAGAGATAACTTTATGAAATAATTTTTGAATGATGACTTCTTTTTCACAAGAAATAAGATTAAAAAATAGGCATTAAAGGTGCCTTTATGCCAAAAAGTAGCTTATGATGACTCTTCCTTGGAATTATTATACTTGTCATAAGTAAGCTTGAACAGCATAACTATTCCTTTATCATACCTTCTTCCCAAATGTTGTTTGCTAGGCACAAAGTTTGGAAATGTTGTTTGCTAGGCACAAAGTTTACTCCAAACTTTGTGCCCATTTTATGCATGAACCAAATGGAATCCAACCTTACCATCCGACTAGAAGCCCCATGATAATATCATCCTCCACCTTGTCATCCTTAACTATGGCTACTCTTTCATTTAGTTGCTTGTTTATTTTGAGAATGAAGATGGGAGGAAACCTAGCTGAAATCCGGTGAGGGTGGTCCGTAAGAAATTAGAAATACTAAGTAAACCATTTCTTTTAACCCCATAGTAGCACCAAATTAGGAAAATGTACAATAGACAACATTGGGATCTAGCAAAAAAGAATGAGAGATTTACTACATTTCCAAACCATGAGAAGATGAAGATACTGCAACAACCTATGACCTCATCCAAAAAGATTAGTTGAAAAGTATTATTTGGGTTCCTTAATCCTATATAAGTATTCAAGATCTTTCCAATGAATAACCGATGTAGAACTAAATACATGTCCATATGGATCCTCACATACTCTCCCCGTTTAAACCCTAGCATCCCCCTTAGGCTAAGGATCCAAATTCATGTATCTATTCTTAAACACCATATCAGCCCATGGTCAGCCACATTGAACCCGTGTTGCAGTATCCTTTAGTCCACATAAAGTATGGGCTAAGTCGGCTCTTATATCATTTGTAATAACTCAAGACCTAATCAAAGAAAACTAACCATAAGATATTATTTGGGTTTTTTGGCCTTGTATAAGTATCCAAAATTTTTTCGACAAATAATTAACTAATGTGGGATTAAATACACATCCATATGGTCCTCACATACTTTCTCCATTTAAGCCCTAATCCACAGGCTATAGACTGGATCAACTTTGATATCATTTATAATAACCTAAGACCTTATCCAAAAAGGCTAGTCGAAAGGTATTATTTGAATTCTTTGGTTCTATATGAGCACCCAAGATCTTCATATTGAATAACTAACATGCCATTAAATACACATATGCACGAGTCCTTACAAATAATTTATTTGTTAGAAATAAGGGAGGGCATGCCAACGCCCATCCCAAGCAATAACTATATTATATAGTTATCATAACTCTCTTTTGAAAAGAATAACTCTCAAACACTACCACTTGTTATAAAACAGGAGGACCAAATATGTGAGAAACAATCTTATTTTCCCCTGCCATCTTTATCTGCCATCATTGAACCTAAGCGACTCTTTGGTTGCAAGAGATGGTCTCCATTTCCTAAATGGATTTCGAGCTACAAAATCATGGCATTCAAGCATCAAAGTAGAAGAGAATAACAAGGATCACAAGGAGAAGCCTGGAGCACATAATGCTAGCCAAAGAAAGATCCTAGAAACATTGACCACATGCTTTCATAAGGTAACTTCTTGATTAAATTTTTCAATAACCATTTGATTTCCATCGGTGTCAAAAGAAATGACCAAAGTAAGAGATGTCCAAACTTTTCCAGGCCTATTCATCCAAGAGATCAAAAACCATATGCGAATAAGCAAGATTATCCATTCAAGGCTCCAAGTACTAAAGGAGGTAACATTATTATGAAACAAGAAAGCATAAATTTCATAACAAAAATCATAAGATCCTTATAAATTGAATTCCTCTGATGAAGCCACTCAAATTTTGATCCGCACTCATGAGCCTTGCATACATGCAGATCAGCACGAAGCATCGAGAATGACAAACCTAAATCAAAATTAGATCTTTGTCGCGGTTATTCAAACAGAATCTAGCCAAAAACAATTCGTACCATCAGTTGTACACAAACCCTCCATAGAAAGACGACAGCCTCAGTTTATATAGCAAAACGAATCTTTTGACCCACTGAAACCGCCAGAGAATTCCATCAAAACCCTTATCATATAACGGCAAGAGAGAGAGAGATAGATAGAGAGAGAGAGAGAGAGAGAGAGAGAGAGAGAGAGAGAGAGAGAGAGAGAGAGGAAAGAAGAGAATTGTAGTGTGGAAGGAGAGGGAGACAGAGGGTCAGTACGAGAGAATGTGAGGAGATCTGGTGATCTGGCGGGGGTAGAGAGCGAAAGAGATCGAGAAAGCAAGAGAGAGGGAGGGGTGGGACGTCATACCTTCGTCGGAGCCGATTCGCCGTAGCAGAAGAAGTCGGCGAGGGGCAGCCGGCACCGCGAGGAGGGTAGGGCTTGGAAGAAGTCGGGAATCAGGATCGGAGAGAAAGAAAGACGAGAGCGGGATCGGGTTGGGGGCGGGTTGGCGAGCGAGTGGGGGATGTGAGTAGAGATGCGCACGCGCAGAGAGCTTGGGTTTCAAATTTTGAAAACCGCTTTTGTATGCCACCCCGATGGCACGGGGAAATGGTTCTATCCGAAACTCCTGAGGGCGGGGTTTCAAATTGCTCATAACGGTTTCGGAGGTTTAGTGTTACAAACCCTAGCATTAGCATGTGCAATTCATTTGGTTCAATTTAAAGAAACAATAATTTAATTAATAGTTAATACTTTATATAAGATTAGTAGATAATAGTAATACTTTATATAAGATTAATAGATAATAGTAACACCACGACAAAATGTGATGCGTTGATCCTAGTTTTTTTTATTATTAATATTATAATGATTTGGGTATGTCATGATTGAAGCACACTTTGCTGATCTCAAGATTTGGGAATAAGCTACTGACCACAATAACCATTTTGACGGCATTTAGTTATATGTTTGGATTTTATTGATATTATATGTATATCCCATAATATTACTATTTTTAGAGAAACATGAACTCAATTAATGACATTAACCTTTTATATGTGCACCTAAGATGAAGTATACAAAAAGTATTTCCAAAAAAATATATCACTATGACAAAGCTTTATATAATTATTGTTATTTAACCATCATCAAGTTATAGGAGTCATTATTAACAATTATTCTATTGATGTGATTTTATAAATTTGAATTTGTATAATAGTTAAAGATATTAGTTTGCAAATGATGTTATTTCCAACAATATTATTTTTATCAATTTGTTTTCTACAATTTCTTGTGATGGAAAATAACATTGTCGTGATTTAGTATGATTTTATAGCCAGAAAACTCAATATAGAGATGAAGTAGGCAAAGACTCTTTTTTGCCATTACAGAGGGAAATAACAGCTTTTTATATATACAAAATAATAGCTTTAGAGTGGATCTATTATATACAGATATTAATGTTGTTCAATCACTTGGATTACAAGTAACTAGAGTTGAAAGTGTTTCAAACCTTAAAGTTTATGTCGTTTTCTAATTGTTTTATATTGAAGTTAGATTATATTCCATCCAATGTTTTGTTTCCATTTAGAATATGAAATACAAATTGTGAAGTTTCCCTAATTTTATAACAAAATATTTAATAATTTAAATAAAAATGAGTTTAAAAATAAATATATTGTAAATAATGTTTTAAGTGTTCTAAGAATAAAGAAAAAATTTTGTATCAAGAATTTTTCTAAGTCACGAAAAGTTTATGCATAAATTCTTCAAAATAATATATATATATATATATATATATATATATATATAACAGTTCCCTTTGGCCGAGCTTTTAGAAATCGAGAATGAGTTTTTTCTTTCAACCAATGGTATTCATTATAAGCTGCTAAATTCTTTCATATACACAATAATCATAAAAGAACTCTTAAACATATGATTTGTCCTCAAATTCTTATATCATGATTTTCTTTGCGAACTAATAAATAATTTATTTTTGTTGCAAACAGATAAACTTGAACAAACTTTCTTTTCCCAAAATTGTTATTAGTTCAAATAAATATAAGGCAAATCTCCAAAGATTTGTTTTTCCTTTGCATGTCTTAACTCACTAATCAAAACCAAATCCCTAATAAAAATCATATTATATCTTCGGAATTTACAAATGTACATGTGAAGCTTATTTATATATCTACTAGCATAAAATCACATGATTTTAATATAAAAATGAAACATATTATTACATATATATTACCTGTATTCCAATCAAGAGAATCTAATTTTATTCATACAAAAGCATTCATGATTGGCGATTAACACCTGGGTTGTGGAAAGTAGAATTGGTGGCTTAGATCGCACTAAGTTTTTTTTTTTTTTTGATAAGATGGAAGAATTCATGCATAAAAGGCATGACCATGGTCCAAAAAATTAGAAAGAAAGATATTCCATAACAACATCAATCAATCTACATTCTTGAGAATGATCGGCTACAAATCTTGTGACCCAATCGACAGCAAAGTTTGCCTCTCGATAGACATGTTTAATATCTACAAAAGTGCATCCCACTAACAAACTTCAAATGTGCCGCTCCCCTCCTCCCATCATTACCGAATCACATTATACTACTAGTCAATCAACTTTGAGCATCAAGCATGCAAAACAGATATCAATCCAGATGACTTAAAGCTCCACCTTAGAGATAGACAGATCTTGCCAACTACAATAAACTCAAAACTTCGTTAACAAAGCCCATGCTATTCCCATCACTAGCTATACTGCCATCAAAGTTAATTTTGAAAAAAAGTTAGCGTAGAGATCCCGGAATAATATAGACCCCACCCCGCCGAAGGGAAAAAGAAGATCCCACATGTTCTGACTCCTCAAGGTCAACTCAAACTATAATATGCAATATCATAATATCTGTTATGCCTATGTTCCATTTTGCAACTAAGAATCATAATTAGCCTACAAAAGTTCAACCATCATTACGTACTTACATCTTGAAGCACCAAAGAGCTTCATAGTGACATTACAACTGTTTTTTAGCTTCTTAGTGTTTACTTACTCAAAATATGAAAATTTTAGTACAAAATTTTACATCAACATTTTCTCATCGCTGCTACCCAAGCAAACTTGAACCTGAGCACCAGGTAACCAAAACACACCACTGTCCTAACCATAGTTAAAATCATGTCTACGTTAACATAAATATTATAGTTTCTTGTATGAAGATTGATATTGTCAAGCCTTAAATTGTAGGAACCACAACAACCGTAGCTAACACAAAAGTGCCGATAATCTCTTTCCACCGGCAAAACCTCAACATTATGGACTGCAGATACCGTAATCAGTAATTTTTTGCAGACACACCACGTCATCCTATAATTGGGCATCAAATACTATTAGGAGGTAGCATTTTTCTTCCACACAAGATTACTCAATGGACGTAATATGAAATAATCATTGTTTACCGAAAGTACCCTACTTATATTATATTAATATATTATAATTAATTATTTACATTTATAATTAACATACTAATTCTAATATATTAGTAAGCATATTAATTCTATATCATTTATTATAGTTAATAAATTTATTATTTATCTAAATAATTACTACATAATTATTACATATATTGATATATTTATTATTTTATAATTAAAATTATTTATAAATTATAATATAATTAACATTAAAATATTTATTGTTAGATATTAATAAATATTCATATTTATGAATTATTAAGATATTTGACATAAAAATTGATAATAACTAATTATATTTATGATAGAAATATAGCGTTAATAAATACAATAAATTTAAAACAACTATTTACTAGCCATGGATGAACCATAAATAACCAACCAACGTACTAAAAAAAAATTATTTTTTAATTATCTATTCTAAAATATTTTAATATAGAATTATCTTCAACCAAATCTAATAATTTTTTAATACTATCTTCTTAAATAATTTATTCACATAAAAAATATAATAAATTTTCAAATAAATAATTTTAGAAAATTTTAATCCGATGTCCCCCTACCAAACAAATCCTTAGAAACCAAGAGAACACCGGGTCAGCCAAAGCCTCACTGATTCAAAGCCAGTGAGGCTTGGATGTTGCATGATCAATGAAACTACAGCAAGTTTACAAGAAACTCTGAACGATTCGATAACTGAGAAAAACTTAATCTGAGTTCCAGCACAATCTCATCCCCAACATTTACAGCTGAGATCAGAATGCATTTGAACCAAGCCTGAACATCAATTTAATACGACCGTCCCTGGGATCAGAGGGACCAACTCAGGAGAGGTAAAATGCCCAAAATTCACAAGTCGTTCTGATGTGCATCCGTGTCCTGCCAGAAATTCCACCACCAATAGAGAGAGAGAGAGAGAGAGCGACCCACAGGAACAATAATGGAAAAATAGAAAGGATTATTAATCTTCAACTACATGTGATCGTTAAACCTTCTGCAAATTGCACTCAACCTAATCTCTCATTACAACATGGATTATAGAAACCAAGTGTTCGGCTCCAGAGTAGGACAAAGCAGCAGGAAAAGGGCCCGCTTATGATTCTCGAAAAATTAATTCCTGTTAAAGATGGAGTAATTCGTTCCAGCCCAACAGAAGCAGGAAAACATCAAAAACAGCATCATTCAATCCACAAACCAGCCAGAAGACATTTATAAAAGATCCGAGAATCATCTACGTAAATTTGGCGTCTCTTAAAATCTTCAATATTTAACCAAAAATACAACAACACATAGCAAATTCTGCAGCCAAATCTGAACAGGAAAAAACATAGCAATCAAGACTGAATAGAGAAACAATGCATCCCTTTTCTACAAGATTAAAAAAAAAATTTCTGCAACCAAGTTTCTCCAATCCATAATTGATAAAATTCCACATATTCAATATAGAGATTCCGTAAATGGATGGATTAAAAAAACATTGCTACGGAGCAAAGTAAATAAGAAATTGTTTCCACATTTTGCAAGCTCTTGGAAATGCATTCGAATTGGTGCATGAAAGAAGATAGAATTTGGACAACAATGACAAGGTCGTCAGCTAGGAGCGAAAGACGTTCAAAGTAATCATAATCCATGGAGAGATTATCATTTGAACTATGCAACTGGTCATCACGCGACCTTATCGATCATCAATTGATTGAAGCCCCCAGTTTAACACCAACACGCTGGAGCCGAAACACGCGATGGAAGCCTCATAAGGAAGGCAGTAGTAGGTTTGTAATCATCGAAAATTCAGACAAAATACGTTCCACAGTCCTCATCACGGACTCCACCAACAGTGAACAGGGAATAATAAAGGAAAAATATAATTTTTTTATTATTTTAAAAGAAAACTCGAGGAAATAACGATCGATTTTGGCAGAAAAAATGGCCTCATAGAGAAGATTAGATTTTGTCGACACAGATCGATTCAGACATATGCTTGTCATTAAAGTTCTTAATCATCGGCCACGACAAAAATACTAACAACAAAATCACAGCAAAGAGCAAAAAAAAAAAAAAAAAAAAAAAAACACTAATCCTAACCCTAACCCTAACAGAGTTTGGGGGGGAGGGAAGGACTCGGAATATGGGTGGTGATATATCAGGATGGTCGGCAAGGCGTCACGCCGTTACGACGAACGAGACCTAAAACCAGTTAATCGTCATCGTCCCCATTTCCTCATCCCCAAAATCGATATAAGAACGCCTAAGGGAAAAACCCTAAACTTACGAAACCAAGCCCCCGATGTCGCCATGGAAAGCTCCCTTGGAGAAAGAGGGCGGAGAACTGATGCCATGCGAGCGGCGGCCATAGCATCTGATGGCATCAATTTATAGAGGTTTTGAGGGTTAGGGTTTCTTCAGTGCCTCGTTAGGGGCTGCATCTCAGCCGTCAGTTTTGCAGGATCATTCCTGAATGGAGGACTGAGCCTGGATTCACAGCCGTCCGATGGTGATCGGTGATCGCCCTGCCCTGCCCTGCCCTGCCCTGCCCGGGCTTATTTTGCGAATAAAAATGAGGAGATTTACAGCCTAGTCCCTGACATTCACGGTTATAGGCTCAACCTGTTTCTGCGCGCTTCGCCCGTTTCTCACCAGCACTGATTGCTAGCGACAATGACGAAGGGGTACCAGTTAAGAAGTTGCTTAAATGTGAGGGTTTAGGGCTAAAATATCTAAAAGATGAATTTAACACCTTTAGAATAATATAAGCAAAATATTTTAATATCATCTAGCCAATTAACCTCAGAGTCGTATAAGTTACAAGGCTTTATGGATTCAAATACAAATAAAGAAAATATAGAGATTAATATGCAAAGATGAAAGCTTCCAGGAATTAATATAAAAAAAAAAACTAAAAAAAAAATATCTATACTTAATTAATAGAGTTATTTTTTTCCAGCTGGTGTGGCGATATAAATTCTTACAAATAGTTTATATAGATAAATAGCAAAAAACAAACAAATAATAGTTAATATTTAAAAGAAAATAACACACGCAACGGAGTGCTGCTTCACAATTCCATTCATTCCTCTTCTCATGATACCAGTCCCTCGTAGCGGTCAAAAATTGGTACCGTACACAAGAATTACATGGGTGAGATTAGAGCACGAATGGACTTCCCTCGCCCGAGCTGAGTTTACGGGCAAACGAACAAGCCCCAAGAGGGCATTTGAGTGCGCAACAGCCCGAGACACGCCATTGGGATATATATTTTCTTAAGCTTTGGTCTTTTCTACCTCAAATTGGACAAGGCTAGAGTTCGGTGGGGTTTTTTTTTTTGGTAAAATGAGGGAAGTAAGATGCTCCCTTTATTAAGGCTAGAATTCGGTCTAGCTTCACTTCGAGCCAACCACGTGCTTTTTGAACTGAATCTGAAGCCTAAATATGCGCAGCTAAACAAGCCCAAAGAGGATATTTGAGAGCCTCACGCCTCAAACACGCCACCATAGCCAAGATATGCACAGAGATGACTCCACTTAACAGACCTCTAAACACATTATGGTGGGACTGACTATTATTTGAGCTAATATTCTCTTAAGCTCAGTATTCTTATTCATAGAGGCAACATTTGGCCAATTAGCATATTTACATTTCATATCAATGCACCATCCTTTTCTCGATCCACAATTTATACTAGTAATGTCTTCAGCTTCATGACCATCTGCCTCACCTGTCCCTTCTCTCTCATCAAGTAAGAGTTAATTATGACACCTTCAAGATCCCCGCCAACATTTCAAGATGTTAGGAGCAAAAAACAAAAGTCACCATCAAGACAATTCGCAGCTACGTTCTCTCTCTGACTCAATAATTTAAAGGGAAAGAGAGTCCCCTCCACGCAGAAACAGAAGAAAAATTGGAAACTTCGTTATGCAGCATATCTTTCATCTAAGGAAGTACGAACCACATCAATCCCTGATGTGGAAGGAAAGCATCATTTGCTTTACTAATACTTACCCATGGATGACACCTGGCTTCTTGAGTGGCTGAAGATACACTCAAAATGGATGCTTGTGCTGCAAACTCACTGATGACCGGAAATGTATATATATACATTTTTTATCAAGGATATATAATAAAAGCTAAAACCAGTACATTAGAATAAAATCTTCTCAATAAGCTCAGCAACTACAATGCGATAATAGTGGATTCTTTGAGGCACAAAGAACGCCGGTATGTAATGCGCAAACATTTCCCATCCACTTATCTAACTATTTACACAATATAATTAAAAAAAGGGAGTATGATCCATGCTAGCAGAATCTTGCTGGAAGATGAACGATTTTTAAGACTTTCAAATCCTGAAAACAAGATGAAGGAACTAAAATGAACCCTCCGATGGCTCCAGCAACGGAATGTTGGAACCTGATGCTTCTGTCTCAGCTGCCTCTACCTATAGTTCTATCCACATGTATCGTACGTGGATCCAGTGTTGCGAGAATTTGGGGCATTGACATACCCACAGAGACGACAATCTCTGCAATCAAAACACAAATTGAAGAATGTCACTATAATTACCGATATTCTATCTCACCCCATGATTGCCATTTATTCAAAGCAATATGGAGAACGACGCATCAAACAACAAAAGGAAGACAACATCTCACCAATTCCTTCGCGAACAGATAAATTTGGTCTGATAACGTCCCTAGAATTGACCAGAAATACATCACCAATATAGAGATGGTTGGTTGGAACATAGACACAGCAGAGCTCCTCTTCCCCAGAGTAACTCTGTTATGAAAAAGTAATAAGAAGAAAATAAAACTCAGGATTTAAAGTACAGATTTTATGTACAGCAATAATAGATCAATCGTTGGACAAGAAAACAGTTGTGGTAGGGAGAAGGGGGGGGGGGGGGGAGAGAGAGAGAGGGATAATGAAAATTATGCACGCATGCATGCATATGCAACTGCTGTAGGAATGAAAAATGATCGCTTGCTCATCCAAACTACAAATGCTTGCCCCATGCATGATAAAACCAGTTTACCAATCAGCTTGTTTGACACAGGTTATAACCATTAACACAACTCTCAGTACACATCGTATTTACTCTGGGTCAGCTTCGAGAATCCTTCAACTATTTATTCATATCAACAGTACCAATCCATCACAGACACAAGTTTCTAAATTTTTTCCCCGTAACTTCCATCTAGGTCTCTTTTGGTTTTCCTGACTTCTTTCCTGATCCCTCCCCACAAGGTCAGAGGTCCTTCAAATCTTAGCCTACTCTTTCCCATGAACTGATATACCAGTGTGTCTGTTAAACTTCATTTATTTTGGTTAGGATTCCTACAGCTCAAAAGGTCCACCGGTGTTCTTTCATAGCCTGCTCTTTCCTACAATCCTTCTTACTCATTGATACTTTAGAAAACGAAGCTGAGGACCATCCACAGAAACCTGATTATCTTAACTCCATTGTTAGAGACTGGGTTTGGATGCCAATTGAACCTTGGATCAGGTTTGAATGTGGCTCAATCTGAATTGATAATCGATTAACCAATGAAATAAAAAAATTATAGACATGTATGTATGCATATATAATAATGAGCCAAACTTGGCTACACTTGACTAGATATCCACTCAGATCGAGTCAATGGGGGTCCCATATTGATGATACGAGCTGTTGGATGTAATCTACTACATCTAGACTACTCACATACCAAAAACATATGATTTGAAGACTCCTAGTTTATACATTAAGTGGTCAGAAAATTGGACAGTCTAAATAAAATTAAATTATTACTTTTTTTATTACTTGATGTACAGGCTAAAGATCTTCAAATCACATAGTTTTTAATGTGTAAGCATTTAGAGATAGTAGATTACATCCAACAGCTCAAATTATCAATGTGGGACCCTTGTCCATTGTAAATCTGACTGAATTTGAGGAAAGATCCACTCAAGTATAGCCAAGTCCAGCTCATATAAAATTGCATATTTAGCATACATAATTATTAGTAAAAACATCCATTAAATTCGGTAGGAAATGTTAAAATCATGATATTAAAATCCTATACTAAGATTTGGCATGTGCAATGCATGTGAAGAGAGCATGGACAGTTGTCATCACCAATTTGATTTTTTTTCCTTCTATTTCTATAAGTTGATAAATATATTAGTATTTTTAAGAGTTTCACTTCTATTTCCCTCTTTGTAGTAAATGAAACTAGGGACATTTTAATAAAGATGGGGGGTAACTGTGAAAAGTGAGGAAATTGGGCTCGTGCAATGTATGTATGTATGTGTGTGTGTGTGTGTGTGTGAGATAGAGAGAGAGAGAATGTGTGTGTGTGTGGAAAGGAAGCATGCATAAAAAAGCAGAAATCTTTTCATCACACCACATGGGGCCGTGCAGTCTCACATGCCAAGTATGTGCATCAAGAAGCTTGCACTGGCTTCATGTGGCAAGACTGGAGGTTTTTGCATTATATATAAGAAGATTCATATAAATAGGCAATATTATAAGCTCTCATTAGGTATAAGTTATCTAGAATCATGAGAAAGCACAGCATATCCATCTTAGCTCTTAGCATTTCCTTTTGCTATTGTCCATAAGATAATAATAAAATTATGTGAATGATCATGAGCACCTCCAGGAAAAAGAATATTTTCCGCATAGGTATACACTCTCCCACGCACATACCAGGAGGTGCATGACTTTCATGGTGCCAATGACATGATATGGTCTGCATCTACTGTTTAAGAATATCACTCTTGAGTTATTAATCCATCCATATTTCTAGAACCTCTCGGCCTTTTTCTGTTTCACGTTTAAAGATGATGTGAAAAATGCATGCACTCAACATATTTCCCTATGATAAAAAGTACCAGACATGTAACATAGTTTAAATCAGCGCATGTAACGAACAATTAAATCCACATTAGCGTGCACAAATATGCATCAGAAAGCATGCATGATTACATTAATATGCTACACTAGTAACACTTCAAGATGGTATAAAATGAATGACCTGAAGAACAACGGTCGAAGTGATGAATCCAAATGCATATTCACCAATTCGGGGATGCCTTATAATGGCAACTTCCTTGAAGGCTTGTATTTTCTGATCTGTAACTAGAGAACATCAGTAATGCATGACAAATCTACTAAGGGGAGTGAAACTGGATAAAATTTACCGGGTGATATGGCAGCACTGATTTGCTTTGATGCATTGTAGATATGGCGAACAAACGGCATGCGCTTGATAAACCACTCACCAAGGCTAAGGATGGATGACCCTAGCCATGATGACATGAACACTCCAACCAAGAAGATGAATGTCATTGAAGTTATGAAACCAAGCCCTGGAAAGGAATAATCCAGTTAATTTTCAATCTAGGAATCTAAAAAAATTGGGATAACGAAAAAAATGAACTAGGAAACATATATAGCAATAAAACATAAAACTGGTGAGCACTTTCTTTGTTATCTGAATGTCTAGTGCTGTGCTCTTAGATTTTGTTCCAAAATCAGTAAAAACCCAGAGTGCAGAAGAAAGGAATTGGTGCATGTGGGTGTTGCATGGGTGTGTTCTATGGTGATTGCTCAGGTGCATGGTTGTGTGCATACTCGCACCAATCTACCTCCATGTGCAAACACAAGCACAAGCGCACATGCAGACAGAGGGTCATGTGGGTGCTGCCTGGGTGTGTGTTCAGTGAGTATATGTGGGCATCGCTGTATACATATACCCATTCACCTGCATGCACAAAAAAAAAAAAGCACAAGCGCACATGCAGAAAGAAGGCTATAAAACAAAACAACAAGGACTGATGCTAAAACAGTGGCAGCAATTTATAAACAATTATAGGTTCATGGGGGCTTCAATGTTATGATCATAAATGATCCATGCAAAATAAACAATGCTAGCATTTAAACAGACCACTGCTAGAAGGATTAAATATGAAGGCAATGCTGGCTCTTCACATGTACTTCTAAAATGTTGCTTAACCCAAAATAGAATGATATAAAAAGATCATATGCATACCAAATATGTTGATTCCAAGTTGAGCATAGAGTGGAGAGAAAAATCCATCAACAAAATGAATGAACCACCAGGTGATATAGAAGGTTATTGCTATAGGAAACAGGATAACACTGCAAAATACAGAAAAATAAGCAATTTAGATTAGAAACTGATGTCAGTTCTCTCAAATGCAGTAGAAGTTTCCAAATCATACAGATCCATACCATTTAAATTGATGGAAGACAATACACGGATGCCATTTTAAAGTGTTTTATAAATTCAATTAATATAACAAATACTGTATCATATATCGAATAAAGGCTTCCAAATGCATTTTTCTCAAATGCGGTTCCATCCAACTTGCACATGTGCTATCAAATGCAGTTAACCATAACCAGAATGTTCTTTTTAATTAAGCCATTATAACTGATTGCCTCCTCAGATATATATGCTACCCATAAAATTGAATTTATTATTTATTTAGGTATATTATTTATCGTATCTGTGCAGAATATGTAACTAAAGTCGGCATCATAGAACCTTAATTATATGGTTACACCAAAT
Source organism: Cocos nucifera (assembly GCA_006176705.1). NCBI lineage: Eukaryota > Viridiplantae > Streptophyta > Magnoliopsida > Arecales > Arecaceae > Cocos > Cocos nucifera. Next base: position 4,141,781 of record QRFJ01000007.1, on the reverse strand, counting down.
AATGTATGCATGCATTTTAAGGCATATAATAAACATCATCTAACACCTAGTTCAATAACATAAATCAATAAAAATCAGGGATAACCATCAGCACAGCTGCATCAACAACAAAGGTGATAATTCAGTACAATCATCTGGAAGACAAATGGTACCACAAATGGCCAATCTCTATGATGAAGACTTTCAGGGTATCTGCTTTGGTCCTTTATATCAACATATCATCCACAAGATTTTATAGGTCTAATTAAATATTAATCTTTGACAGGGCAGCCACCTGGGCATTGCTAGGGCTTGGGTGGCCTGTCTAGGTTGCTCACAACTTGGGTATAAAAGTCACATAGAGCCTACAAAAGGTGCATCAGCCAGACGTACTAATCAGTCTGGCAGTTGGGCAGGTGGAAACACAAGAAAATGACCTGTTTCTTATAATACCTACGTCACCAGCTCTTCATTCTCCTAGGATAATTGTGGTGATCAATTAGGTGATGATGCTACAAAAATGAAGGATCTCCTTTTCCCCCTTTATCCTCATCCTACCTTCTTTTTCTTTTCCCGGATGCAGATGTCATCATGGGTAGTCTTAAGAACTCCTACAATAGCTGTGAGCAGTGGTTACTCCTACTGCAAACATCAGCCTGTGTGAGGATGCTATTATAGCTTCTAACATGTGGGGGTCTGACCATTGCAACAGCTAGTGTGGGTATGAGCATCCTTGCATTTGAGGTTGCCTTGACCTCCATGCACCTGCCAAGGCCTTCACCATGAACATAAGAGCTGAGAAAATCCTTGGCCACTCATGTAGCACCTAAAGTACATGACATTAATGGTAATAAAGATTTGCATGATCTTAGTTATAGCAAAATCTCAACTTGGAAATGATTATTTATGCTGCTAGTCATGCTCCAATCAGATGCTTTTGAGTTTTTTTGTACTCTTGTACCGAATACTTATCAAATGATTTAATCTAAATCAGTTCAACATGACCGATTTACATATCCACTTGATTCAATAGTTCATTTATTATTTTGTCAATTTCCTCCCTTGCCTAAGCATGTTTCTAATACCCCCTTTTCCTTTTTTTTCTCTTTTTTTTCAATACTTTTTTGGTTTTGCTACAATGATCTTTTAATATTCTTTGCTCAGCTCATTCATAAATCTTGGTCATCCATTTTGGAAAGTTAGAAATGCCATTTCCAGTTGCAATGGAGAATAGTCATGGAAGGGCCAAGGGAAGGAATAGGGTCAAAGAACATGAAGGTTGTGGAGTTCTGGTGAAGTCCCAGTGATGGTGGTGAAAAGGCAACATTAGTAGTCATGAATCTATTTTGCACTGTATAGATAGAGGGCAGTGACAACTGCAGTAGACCAATGTCAAAGGAGGTGGTGAAATCTGGCAATGATGATGATGTAATAGTGGTGATGTAAGGTCCAATGGAATGGAGAAGAGGCAGCAAGGTACGGGATAGGGTGGATGTTGGAGGTTGTCAAGGTGGACAGAGCCCAAGGTAGAAATTGTAAGATGGCTAGGGCCACATGTCATCAGCAATGGAGACCAAGAGGATCGGAATGGTGCAATGATCTATATGATGATGGACTGGCACTCGACAATTGGTTAGGCCGATGAGGATGGAAATGGTCAAGGTGAGGAAATGATGGAGAGAACTAAATCAAGAAAGACTAAAGAGAGAGGGAGGAAGTGGTGATGTGTTGCTGTCAATCCATTGGTGAAGGGGAGAGGGGGTGTCAGCCGTTACCCCTCTCCTCCATAGAGGCATGGACCAGTTTCTTATAGAAGGAGCTTGCTGGAAAGTGGCAATCCACATTGCAAAGGTGTGATAGCAGCTGGATGGTGGTGAGGGGAGATGGTGACAACAACTGATGAAGCTGAGGATAGGAGATCAGAGAGAGGAGCAGAGGTGGAGGAGGAGGAGGAGGAGGAGGGGGGGTGGAGAGAGAGGTATTGGAGGGTGGCAGAGGGGTCGCCACCAACAATAGGACCACTGGATCAAGGGGGGGGGGAGAAAGAACATGAAGCAAAGGTTGGACATGGAACATGTTTTTCTATATTAATTACATATCTCCAATTACCCAGTCAGAAATCGAACTATCCAAGCAGAACATTTATAGATGGACAACTTAGACTGTGTTCTTGAAAACATGGAAAGGAGTACCACACATAGCCCTTTCTTTTTATATCCTTAATGCGATCTTGTCTTTAGATTAAAACAAACAAGGACTAACGGGTTCTTCTCTTTGTGATAGAGAAAAAGTGAAGACAGAAGGAAAGCCAACTAAGCAGTGCTTTAAAAACTTAGGAAGGCACAAGAAGCATCAATAATTAGATGGGATGGAGCTTATTCTCTGAGTTTATGAAGCTTCTGAAAAATGTAACATATTGTTATGGTTTTATTTTTAGCAAAACATGGTATAGAGGTTTAAAAGTTGACAAGACTAGAGAAGATTAAATCTTATTCAACTATGTGTAATTCTGATTAATGGATACTAGCAAAAAAAGATGACTAGTTGACAAGGAAGCCACTAACAGATGCAAAAGGTAGCAAAGCAGGAAGTAGGAAGGAGGTATTGGAAGGGGTGGCACTATAGAAGTTTCCTGCACTGCTTGGACTTAGACCACAAAAAGGAAGGAATAAAGCTAGGTGATTAACATGAAAACATAGTCTATAATATTTCAGCTGACACCAGCTAAGTTGGTGAATAAAGAAGAGAAATAATGATGAACAGGAAAAAAAGCTTACCATCCTGTCATGAACTTTTTTGAAGCCCAACTACGGAAAACTTTATAAAATGCCTGCATAGTAGAAAAGGCATATCAATTAACTCACATGGATTCTCTATAAAAGGACCCTTAACAAGCACAAAGTTTGAACAAATTTTCACAACTTATTTCTTGGGGAAAAAAACTCGCAATAAGCAAAATTGGTACCTTACAAGCCTGCAATGTATTGATTTGCAATATTCAACAATATGGATTTTATAATAAACTGATAAAAAAATATATCTAATGTGAAAGGCTGCATCTTCCATTATCAGCTATATGAGGGCTCTTCAAACCAGAATAACATATGCTAAACAACACCAACACCGAAGAATAAAAAACAATCTCAAAGTTAGTTGTTCTAAATTGTATATTAATTTTGAAGGATCAAATCATGAAGCAGTCTTTCCAATGAATTGTAAACTAGAGGTTATCTCCAAAACCTAATGATGAACAAGTTCAATATAAGATGGATCTTATCAGTTATAAAATCAAGGTGGTGCAAGCAAAGGAAGCAAAAAGGCAACGCCAACCAAAGGAGAAAAGGCCTAAAATTACAAGCTATCATAAGTCATAAAGTTGTACAGTTTGTGCTAAAAAAATGAAAACATATTCATGTTAAAGGGTTGGAATCAGAAAATAATGTAACATATAAATTCAACAAAATTGATAAAGAGTTAATACTGACAAAATTGCAGTAACAAAATCATATATAGTACTTGACAAAGAGTTAATACTGACAAAATTGCAGTAGCAAAGGATGGTGACATAACATAGTGGGGAAAGCATTAGGAAGAGAAGGGTGGAAGTAACATTTAAATTAGCTGTAACAACTTCTAGAGAAAAGATTGTTTGCTAAAGGAATGAGCAATGATATAGTGGGATGACTGTCCTAACTAAAGTAACATGGAGATCCTATGATTTTGGACAGTGTAGAAGCAGACTTAACTCTTGAGTTGAGAGATGAAAGGCAATATATTATATTGATTTAAAGCGAGGAAAACACCTTTCACAATATCTACAACTCTTAGGCCATGGGAACCATGAGTCCTTCCCCTCCAAAAATATAAGCGAGAGATCACAAAATGCAAGGACAAGAAGAATTATTGAAGGTAGATACTTGTCTGCATAAGCTTCAATTTCATAACCAGCAATGTTTTACATCCCACCTCACAGAATCGACAGTAGCATGCCCCTCCCTTTCTTGAATTTCCCTAGGCTAGTATTCAATGACCAATTTACAAATTCTTGATCTTAAGAACAAATTGTAAAATTATATAAACTTAGATGTTTAATACTTTAATCTATCTGGCTGTTTGCTGATCAAGTTTTAAGGTTTCATCACCTAGCTTTAGCGGTTCCTCCTCATGTTGTCTGGCTAAACAGTGCAATGTAGCAAATAGATGATGGCACTGAATGTCTCTAAGGAGCCATTTGGTTGGGGATAATCTAGCACAGAAAAATGATTCTAATGTTAGATTAGCATGTTTGGCATGAAAAGTGGAAGAGAGAGATGGTAAAAAAATTGATGACCCCATGCTTATTTTCTAGAGAGAGATGGTAAAATAAATACTATGGAGGGTTGGTATTTGGCAAATTTTCGAGTGGTGGTAATCTATGTTTGACAAAAATATCCTCATAAAGCTGCATATGTAATCATTGACTTTATTTTAATGTCCTTCAAATTTTATTCAATAAAAAATTTGTGTAAAAAAATTAAGATGGAGATGGCATTATACAAAGGATTATGTGATTATAATCATATATAAAAACTAATTGAAGATGATAGTACTATTTTAGTATTAAAAAATTATTTTATATTGAAGGATATATTTATAAATTTTGCCATATTTCCAAGTAGGATTACCTTCAATCAAATATAATAATCCTTTTTTGGTGTTATTTTTTAGAGTAATTTTTCCACCAACCAAACATAATAATTTTTTTTCCTCCGCAATCATTTTAATGATTCCCATGAATTATCGGATTACCCGTAATCTGACAAAACCCCAACCAAACGGATCCTAAGTTTAACAATGGGATGCTGCTAAATTTGGCCAATGTCTACAAGCAAAGGCATGGGCTTTCTTGTGGGAATGGGACTGAGCCACTTAAAAGCTTTGAGAGGAGAGTGAATTTAAGAGGTGACTATAAGGTCCGTGCCAATGGCAAAGAAAAGCACGGTCTTTTAGGTGTCAGAACCTCATAAATGCATGACATGATCCATGCGATAGATTTACAGTTGAGCGTAATAGTCAAACGGAACGAATCAACACACATCATAATTTTTCGCTCATGCAGCTTCCTCTCCGAAACCATTTTTGCTTTTCAGGTGTAAAAATGAATTTTCTTCTTCTGCTTATTTACCAGTTTGTTATGAACCAAAACTTCGCAGGCCAAGGAGATTAAGATTCCGACTTTAAAGTTTAAAATTGAGCCTAATTTGTATTTAATAAATGGAAAAACGAAGTTAGCTACGAATGAAGAGGGGCTTCCTGCGGTGCAGAAGAACCCTAATATGCAAGAGATTTACCAATTTGAAATCCATAAAATTAGACGCAAAGGGTGACCAAATTAACCTTTCTTTAAGGGAAAAAAAAAAGGCAAAAGCTAGTCGAATTCCCAAGTAATTAAACCCGAGCAAATCGATCAAAAAGACAATAAGACCTGGTGCTGACCTCTCTACCAGACGAGTGGTGGGAGGAGGAGGCAGAGGAGGACGAGGGCTTGTGGTCGGAGTCGTCGGCGAGGTCGTCGCCGGCGGCGCCCACGGGGATAAGCAGCTCCCGATCTCTCTCCCTGCTCCCCATCGGAATCGACGACTTGTCATCGCCCATCACCCGTTCGTCTTTTTGCCCCTTTTCTTATCTAAGATTTTCTTCGTTTTCCTTTAAAATATATCGACGGAGAGAACCAAGAGAAACGGCGAGACGTCGTACTTCTCCCGCCCTCTACTTCGTCGAAGGCCGACGGGAAGACCGACTGAAAGCAGATTCCGCATAGATGAAAAGTCCTCTTCCACGTGGCAAGATCATATTGGTGTAAGCCGCTGGATGGATGGGTTATCGCGTCCCTTGGGCGCGGGGACAGCACCGTGTGATTGACCGGCGTTCCAAAGCGGAAGCATGACGCGTGACGGGTCCACGACGCCTATCGGGTTACATGGTTTTATGATTTCATTGTCCAAATCTGGGGGCCCGTACGATATTCTGGACGCAAGTTGCCTTTCTAATCAACGGCTCGTGCGAGTATTAATACGACAAAATTCATAAAATGCAACAACAACTCAATTCTAGTTTGTTGATCTGAGCTTGGGCATCTTTTTTCGTGCCGGTTAATCAGTCTTGACGAGTTTCATATATTTATGATTCTTCCTGATTGGGGCCATTTGCTGATGTTGATGCTTTAATTCCTTTATATGTGGATGCATCACCAGAATTCTAGAGTGTATGTGTGAAACTTTTGCCTTGATATTTCCCAGGCCACCAGAATGGTATCTGTGATTACATGCTGCTGATCACCGCTCATCTCATAACCCAAGTTCAGCAGCCATGAGATATTTAGTTATACGGTGGAAGAAATATAGGGTACATTTTGTTTGCATATCTCTCAATGCATTTGAATCATGACCAGCAATCAAAATTAAAATCGACTTTAAATATTAGAGAGGAGCAGAGACTAAATTTTAAGAGGTTCAAATATTTTTATTTTTTTTAAAATAAAAATAAAAATAAAATTTTCTTCAACTAAATGATTAGAATGAGAGTCATTTATTTTTATTTTCATTTTAGAGTCTAACTTTTTCTAACCAAATATATTTCAAAAAAATTGGATGGAGGTTGTAAGCGACCCCTAGCAACCAAAGGCACAAAGTTGTATCTTTTGCGCTAAAAAAAGGATTCACCTTCAAATGAATCCACCATTGGTCAACCTATGTGATGGGTTATCCAATGGTTGATTCACGCCAGGGAAGGTGAATTTTTCTTCCTATGGAAGATATATCCTCACCGCTAGCATAACAAGTTTAATTTTAAGAGCTAAATAAAATTATTTCTAAAATAGAAGGATAATTGAGTTTTTGTTATCTCTCTTTATAGTTAAAAATGCTGAGAATCATCCTCTCTCTTGATCATGGATAACCTAGTTGTGCATTTAATAGCAGAGATTGGGATGGTAATGAATCGGATACAGATCACGTAAGTCATTATCTATATCCATCTTGTACTTTATCTCGAGATGAGATGAATGGGTAGAACCGCAAGATGGGCGCATGATGCATGGATTTAGATAGAGTAGGTTGGACGAATCAAGTTGGATAAAACTATAAAATTTTGTTTTATTTTTTTGCACACTAATCAATTTTTTTGCCTCAAGAAAATAAGACTAGATCAGATATCAATTATATATTAGTACCATCTATATTTATATTTACTTTATTTGATGAATACAAATATAAATATGGATGCGAGATAAATAAAAAAATTATATCCTTATTTGTTTTAAATAGATGTAGATATAAATCACATATTAAAAGTATGGATATAAATATGGTATAAGTTAGATAATTAAATTTTACGACCAAAGAATTAAAGATATTATTAAGTAGATGATAAATTAAGTTAATAGCATATTAATATTTATATTTATTTTATTTAAAAGTTCATGAATGTAATATAAAATTAAATATGATGATAAATAAAATCAGATATTTGGATATGAATAGGATAGTTGCCTATCTATATCTATATTCATTTTTTTAATGGACATAGAAATGGATATGAATATTGGTTGGATGCTCAAATTTTTATCGATATTTAGATAGTTTTAGATACAAAATTGGGTTTGAATGAGTTCTCCAATCCACTCTCACTTCTAGAAGGAGGGGATTTATGAAGTGTTATTGTAATAACCTAGTTTAAAAAAAAAATAAATATTCAAAACAGTAAAACTCCTAGCATAAATCTCAAAGCAAAGAAAAAGAAAAAAAAAATAGAAGAGGGGGAAATAGGGGTGTGAACGAGAAGAGTTCTTCTCTCATTAAGATTCTTCTTCCGATCCACAATTGGAGTCTTAACTTCTCTAAAATTTAAACTAATCCCTATAAATTAAAACCCCACTCCCTTCCATGGAGTTTCATCGTCGAGATTCATTTTTTTCTCCCTATTTCTCTTTAGTTCATCCCGTTTTTTGCCTCCGATTTGAAGATATTTTGCTGATGATTTTATGGTCCAAAGGTCCGTATGAATCCAGATAATATCTAATAACTTTTTCTTTGAATTCTTGTCGAAATTTAGTCTAAGATTTTTGAGTTTTTATCTATTGATTCTTGAGAAAAATTTAGGATTTTGAAAACCCTATTTTTGGCCATCCAAATTGAAAATTTTTTCCATGCTATCTGGCACCATTCGTTGCTAACAAGCTCTGAATGGAGGAGGCATGGCTGTGCCGCCATGGCCAGAAGCACTGATCACCTATTTTAGGTGGGATTCCTTGGTGTCGAAAGGGGGAAGACGAGGAACTCATGATCTCCTATTCCGCCTAACAGAAGAAAAAAAGGGAAACAGATGATGCACGAGACCTCTGTTCCATGAGGAAAAAAAAGAAAAATGAAAAAAAAAGAAAAAAGAAAAGAAAAGAAGAAAAGAAGAAGAGAGATATTTTCTCTCTTTTTTTCTCTCTCCCTTTTCTAAGTTTGAAATCCCACTTTCTCTTTCTAAAAACTCCAACTTTTTCTCTTCACTTTCTCTCTCTATAATTTTTTTTCTTTCTAGATTATTTTCCTTTTCATGTAATTCTCTCTCTATAATTAATCTGATAAAAATTCGTTCTAATGATTCAAATATGATCCAAACCATGACTTGGATTGAGATTCTCTTTCTTTTTCTATCCTATTTTTCTCTCCATTGAAGGCTAATGATTTTATTAATACTACTACAAAAAGAGCCTACGATAGTGTATACTATGGCAACATTTTTCGAAACTGTTGTAATAGAGTCTACGATAGTGGTTAAAAAGAAGCGCTGCCATAGGTCGACTTATGGCAGTGGTTATAAGAAATCGCTGCTATAGGTCGGCCTATGGCAGTGGTTCTTTGTAACCACTGCAATAGGTCCAATCTATGATAGCGGTTAACGACAATCAGTGCCATAGATCGAATGTATAACAGTGGTTAGAAAAATCGCTGCTATAGGTCGGTTCTATAGCAGCGGTTCCTTATAACCGTTGCTATAAGTTGATCTATAACAGCGGTTATTTGTAACCGCTGTCATATATTTTTTTTTATTTTTTTTAAATATTATATAATTTTAAAATTTAATATCCATCTTTACTGTTCATTATCTAAATAATTATCATTAGAGTGTCATCACAAAAGATCGTCTCGATCCAATGACCCTAGCTTCATCGATCAAAAAAATTTGATTTCGACGATCACGAATGATGATGCGATGATCTGATTGATGGAGACCTCCGATAGATCCATAAATCTGCAATGATGATCTCGATTATATTTATAGCGTGCTATTAAAGTTTTACTTCAATCGAATATTATTATCTTGATCAATTTAGTATAGATTAATTTCGATCGTTAAATGATAAATAAATAATCAAAGGATCAGACGGTGTCCGATTATGAGATATTTTTTTAAAAAATAATCTTGGCTACTATTTTAATCATTTTTTATAATGGTGATTATAAAATTTAACTCATAAGACTAAGAACGATCTAAAACTATACATCGTCTGATAACCATTCTTAAATTCCGTTGGTTGTTATGCTCGTGCTTTTACAATATCTGCTTAACGTGAATAGTTCATATCAAAATAATTTGAATTTTACTATCATCATCATATAAAATAATTAAAATTATAGCAAAGATCATTAACTAAAAAATTATTTCATAATCAGATGCCATTTAGCCTTTTGATCGCTTGTTTCCAATTTAACGATTAAAATTATTTCATACTAAATTAATCATGTTAATAATATTCGATTGAAATGAAACTTCGATAGTATGTTATAAATATCATTGAGATCATCATTGTAGATTTTTAAATCGATCGGAGGTCTCCATCTATCAGCTCATCGCATCGTTGTTCGTTATCATCGAAATCAAATTTTTTTTATCGATGAAGCTAGAGCCATTGGATCGAGGCAATCTTTTATGATGACACTCTAATGATAATTATTTAGATAATGAACAGTGAAGATGAGTATTAAATTTTAAAATTATATAATATTTAGAAAAAAAATTATTTTCAATCTATGGTAGTGGTTACTGAAAATCGCTGCTATACATCTATGGTAGTGGTTAGAAAATTACTATCGTAGATCTATTACAGCGATTTTCAGTAACCACTATCATACATTTATGGCAGCGATTCAAAAATCGCTGTCGTAGGTTAGGTTAAAAATTTTTAAATTTTTTTTCTTCCATGCGCGCTCTCTCTCTCTTCCTTCCTCTCCATCATCGATGAGACTCTACCCAAGTCCTTCCCACCCGATCGGTGCCGCCCCTCCTTCCCCTCCGATCGATCCTGTGTCTCGGTGCCCCCTCCTCTCCCTTCACCTCCCCATCCCCGACAGTCATTGCCCCTGCCTGTGCCATGCCACCCCGCCTCCCACTCGTCCCCCCCCCGTGCCGACCCCTTCTCGACGATCTTCGCCCACCTCCCGTCCGTCCAACCCTGACCTATCCCCCCCCGCGCTGCCCTTCCTATCCCCAGCCGCCGCCACCTGCCCTCCCCGACCGTCGTTGCCCACCCCCTGCCCTTCCCATCCCTGGCCACCTGCCCCTGTCCTCCCCATCCCAGCCTCCCACCTCCTGCCCTCCCCGATCGCCTACCTCCTAACCTCTCCATCCCCTGGCCTCCCCATCATGATGCCCTCCAGGCCCCCTCTCCTTTTCTCTCCTCTCTCTTTCCTCTTTCTCTTTCTCTCTCTTTTCTCTCTATCTCACTATCTTGCTCTTATTTCGTAGGTTACCTATAGTGCCATCGTCGGCGATCCTCAAAACTTTCAGTGCAACCCTCTCTTTGTAGCCGCAGGTATAATTTTTATTTTAATTTCATAGTATTATTTATTAATCACTGGATTAGTCCTATCAATGGATCGAGTTTGGATCAAAATCTGGATATTCAGATCCAAATTCGATTTTAATTACTGATACCGGACCCGAATCCAAATATCTAATAGGTCCGTACTTGAAGTACCAGACTTGGATCCTAATGGATCTCGGGTATCTGGACCCAATTTCGGGACCCGAAACTAAGAAAAGGAGAGGGAGAGAGGGAAGGAGGGGTTTGGCCTCGCCGCCATCGCTGACGAGGGAGACCGAGAGAGAGAGAGAGGGAGGGAGGGGGTCCGACCTCGCCAGCATCACTGGGGGGAGGGGGTCCAGTCTCATCGACGAGGGAGATCAAGAGAGTGAGAGAGGGAGGGAGGGGTTCGGCCTCGCTACCATCGCCGGCAAGGAAGATCGAGAGAGAGAGGGAGGGAGGGAGGAGGTCCAACCTCACCGGCAAGAAAGATCGAGAGAGGAAGAGAGGGAGATTATTTATTGATGTGTTGCTAATATTATTGTTCAACATATTATATTTGTTGCCCAGAGGTTCCAATCCAATAGGAGGGATGAATTAGATTTCTAAAATAGAGATAGTTGGAGAGAGATTTCGAGACCTCTCGATTCTGATCGAGACATCTTGTCGAAATCGTGAGACCACTCAAGAATCCTGCGAGACTTCTTACTCTCAGAGTATAGAAACTGAGTTTCTATCTTCTGAGAATGAGACATCTTGAGTTCAACTCGAGACCTCTCAAAACTATGCCTGAACTTCATTTGGGCATGCCAGTCCACTCGAGAGCTCTCGAAAAAATTTTGAGACATCTCAAAAACTACTCTAAGACTATTTTAAGAGATTTTTGCTATCAATTAAAGAGATTTAATTTTTATTTAAATTTTTTTTATATCTTTCTTATTTTGGTCAAAAAGCTCTCTTTCTTCTGATCTTTGGAAGCTTAAGAAATTTTTTTTTTTTTAAGGATCTTGACTTGATGAATTTTTGTAGATCTTTTCTTGAAATAATTTTTTAATTTAAATATCTGGAAAGACCTACATCTACTTATGAAATACATGATTAAATACTCAAACTCATATTGATTAATGTTGTAGATTATGATGGCACCAAAACACCATCTAGCTTTCACCCTCACCCCTCGATGGACTATGTGGAGCTCCGCATCTGAGTCATGCCAGTAGACCGTGCCGTGTCATGCCATGAGTCGTGTTGTACTAGTAGATTAGGTCATGCCGTACTGGTAGGCCATGTCATGCCATGCCGTGTCATGCCATATTAGTAGGCCATCTTGGGTTGTACCATACCGACCGCTAAGAGAACCCCCGGCTGCTTAGAGAACCCCCATCTTATTACTTTTGTTTATTGCATTGTATAGTGATAGACCCATCAATTGATTATTGTACATAATCTTCGGCATCCTATATTTATATGTAATTATATAGATGGTACCTAGGCATATCTTTGATTATTGTTCAACATGTTATATTGGTTAATGTTCATTAACATTGCAGGTCACGATGGTACTGAAACGCCATCTAGCTTTCACCCCTGTCTCTCGATGGATTATGCGGAGTTCAGCATCTGAGGAGTAGTCGGAGCATACTCCATCCACCTCCACATCGGTTGCTCAGGGACCTCCACCATTGACATCTACTCTACTGATAGTATCTACTCCACCAGTATTTGAGCCTCTACCATCACTCGCATCTTCGACACATATTACTCCACCGACATCTGAGTGTATATTTTTATTATATTATTTATTTATTTTTTATATAGTATTTATATACTTATAAATTTGTATAACATATTTTCATTGTAGGTGCATCATCCAGCTGGATATTTCGTGGTTCCATACACATGGCGCATATGTGAAACTGCCAGCATCAGGTGATGGTGCAGTATGATGCAGAGGAAAGGTCGGTAGAAAAGATCGTGCGGAAGATGCATTTCTTTTCTGGAGTGCTTATGAGACGGTCAGACATTATTTCCGTAGAGCCCAGAGACTGACAATTGATGGATGTTGCTGTCAGGGATCGAATGTGGGAGAAGATTTGGGTAAGCGAATCTTAGTTATATTTATGCATTTTACATGTTTACACTATGTTTAATTAGAATAATTTTATAACTGACTTTTGATAATGTATACATAGAATGTATGACTTCCTTGATCACGAAAGGACTCAAGATGTCCGACTGAAGAAGATCGAAAAGTTATACCGGGGCTATAAGATCAAGCTCCACGGAGGATGGCTCAAGCATCGATAAGACACTTCAGAGGAGTTTGTTCCTTAAATACAGGATTATCCTCCGAGTTAATGAGAGAGGATGGTTACATATTGGAGGACCAGAAGTTCAAGATAAAATTACTAATTTCTAAATTTTTTAATATACTTAAAATTATATTTAAATATTTTTTAAATATTTATTATTTATTTGAATACTTGTTAGGCTATCTCTCATCAAAATCGAAAGAACCGGACAGTCCAGGAGTATACGCACACTCTTGGCCGTAAGTCTATAGCCAGTCATGTGCATAGAGAGATAATGAATTCTAAATCTTACTAGATAAATTAAATTGATATTTTTTTTATATTTTTGATAAACTGATCTATTGTTATAGCTGATGAGAAAAAGAATGATGCCCAACTATAGCGAGATCTTTCGATCCAACCGTACGGACAAGAAGAGCAGATCGATGAATGCTGCAATCGAAAAAAATTTTGTAAGTATTAAATATATTAATATATATGATTAATATTATAATATTTTTTTATAAAATTTTATTTAAATTTATAATTACAGGATCAATTAGATGTGCTCGCGAGTGAGGGTCCGGATATCTTTGGCCTCCATGATCATCTATCTCAGGTCTTAGGGCCTGAGCACTCTGAAAGGATTCGATGTAGGTCCAGACATATGTTGATCAGCTATTAGATTGAGACGAGCATCTCTTCATAGGCTTTCGATATCATTAGTCGGAAGAAGCTTGAGGAGGCGTTGGCACGGGCAGATTATGCTACGACATAGGTAGATCGGACTGAGGAGCGTGGATCTCATCTGAAGGACATCGTGAGAGATATGGTATCGACGCTTGGCACGTATTTTGGAGGTATCTTCATGAGTTTTGAGGATATATTGATCCGCATTCCAGCTCTAGCTCCTCCAGCTCCAGCTCTGACTCTGACTCTGACTCTAGCTCATGCTCCATCTTCTGATGATGATGACGATGTAGATTTAGGAGACTTTTGATATATTTTTTTAAAAAATATTATAATAAATTTTATTGAACAATAAAATTTTAGTATTTCAAAAATATTTTTATGTTTATAATATTTTTTATATTATATATCTCTATATTTATCAGATAAAATATATAAAAAATTAAAAATTTATATTTTTTAATTATTCAAAAGCTACGATAGGAATTTTACAATCGCTATCGTAGACGTGCCAATCATTACTATAAGTAATATATCAACCACTGTATTAGACCTATGGTAGTGGTTTAGAAATCATTGACCGCTGTAATAAGCACTCTATGATAGTAATTTTCAAAATTGCTGCAATAATTACTGTCATAAACCTATGACGATGGCTATAGTGGCAGCAGTTGGCTAACCACTGTCATAGTCTATAGTAATAATTTTTTGAACTACAGCAGTAGTTACAAACTATTGCCGTAATCCTATTCTATAGTAGTATAATTTATTTGATTAGATTCTTTACTATTAAAGGAGTGCCAGATCTAGAGATCAGTCACATGCTACTTTTAGATTTGATTATTGATAAATTTTTTTATCTATGAGTTTATTCTTATATATATTTACATATTTAAAAATTAAATTTTATATATAAAATATTTAAAAATTTATTAAAATTTAAAATTATGTATTTTTTTATGAAAGTGATTTAGAAAAGTTAGATCAAGCATGATAGCATTTTTGTATGATATAATTTTAAAATAGATGATTTTCTTGTATTAATATTGCATGATCTCTGAAAAGAAAATTGTATATATTTATAAATGCATGAGATCTCGAATAAAAATTATTTTTATTGCTCTTTTGAATTATATAAAAAATAAGTTGATATTTTATAAAAATAAGTATCTTATTTATAAAAAATTAGTTATGATAAAAATTATGAGAAAAAAATTTAATTAGATTATGATCTAGATCTAACCAATAGAATTGATCATTGGCCATGTGTTAAAAATACATTTTTTCTGAGCCTAGCCAATCAGGATTGATTGCTGGCATACGTTGATGCATTTGAGTATTTATTTTTCAGACTAATCTCTTTGTCTTGTCATGGAGCAAATCGTGATCGTATAAATCATAGTTAGTTCTCTTCTAAGCCTAACTAGTGGAGCTAATCACTGGGACACGTCGATAGATCGGATGTTTTATTTTTAGAGGATAATCTCTTTTAGACTTTGTCATGGGGTTGATCATAGTCATAGTCATCAAAGACTATGAGAGAATTTTAAAACTTATTGTTATACTTAGCAAGTTTTTGAAAATTGAAGTTATATTAGTTTATGCATATGTTATTGCTATATTTTAAAAAAAATTAATTATTTTGATCCCTCAGAGATATTGATAACTTACTAAGATTGTAAAGCTCACTTCTTTTTTTTTCAGATTCAGGAGATCCTGCGAGGCTAGAGACCGAGGCTAGAGACTGAGCAGTGAGGAGTATAGGTGGATCTTAGAGGATATTATTTTAATTTATTTTTTTTAAATATTGATCTAATTATGATGAGATATTGGTGAGCTATATTTTTGAATCAATAAAAGTAAAGATTTACTTTTACTATCACTGTCTGAATATATTTTAATGTAATATTTTTGAATATGAAGGTGGGCCTTCCATATTCTTTAGGATCTTATCCTAAAGAATGTGTGGCCATCACGTACTCGATCTAGATTCTAGATTCGAGACATGATAATATAGTATCAAAGCTTAGATTTAAGATTATTAGAGATGCGAGTTAAGAGATATTTAAGTATAAGGTTATAATTACTAAGGATGTGATAGAATGATATTTGAACTTAGTATTATGATCAGTAGGGACATGATAGACATACCAGACAGGATTCAAAATTTGAATTTTAAATCAATAAGCATTGTGATGAAATTTATGCATAGGAGCTATATGATAATATAACTGATGAGTTATATCCTGAATTTTAATAAGTAGGATTTGACCTAAATATGAGATATTTTGACTATGAAATAAAGTATGATATATTGATATATTATGTGGAATATACTTGATTGATTGTTATTTAGATGATTTGGAATTCTAAACTTGATATGAGTGAAAATCATGATGACTTTTTTAAATTCTTGATGTTAATTATTTGATTATTATAATTTTAAAAGTTGTTTATGGTATGGCTTATAGAAAGATTTTATTGTATAAGTAAAGATAGAAAATATATTTTTATTAGTAGATTAGATCTTAATATGGAAGCACGATATAAAGAATATTAAAATTTATGGTTATATCACTAGGGATTATGATAATAGTGATTCATAGAATTTGGATCGATAACTTATATCTCAAATCATAATTTGAAGGATTGACAAATTTATGATCTGATTTAGAAAATCTAAGAAATTTGGTGGATTTAGATTAGAGTTTATGGTATAAGCATGGGGGTTTAAATCATTAAAATTTGATTGAAAATATTGATTCTAACTTAAAAAGTATTATGATAGAGGATTCAAATTTCTTTTTCAGCGAGAGATAGGAGGTCAAGAACGAAAGGTTATTGACTTTGCTGTATACTAATTTCGAGAATAAAATTATTTTAAAAGAGAGAGAATATAAAATCCTAGTTTAAAAAAAAATAAATATTCAAAATCCTAAAATTTTAAGTGCAAATCTCAAAGTAAAGAAAAAGAAATGAAAAAAAATAGAAGAGGGGAAATAGGGGCATGAACGGGAGGAATTCTTCTCTCGTTAAGGTTCTTCCAATCCAAAACAAAAGTCTTAACTCCTCTAAAATTCAAACCAGTCCCTATAAATTGAAACCCCTCTCCCTTGCACGGAGTTTCATCATCGAGCTTCATCTTTTTCTCTCTATTTCTCTAGAGTTCATCTCGTTTCTTGCTTCTGGTTTGAAGGTATTTTGCTAATGATTTTATGGTCCAAAGGTCCGTATAAATCTAGATAATTATCTAACAACTTTTTCTTTGAATTCTCGTCAAAATTTAGACTAAGATTTTTGGGTTTTTATCCATTGATTTTTGAAAAAAATTAGCATTTCAAAAACCCTTGTTTTTGGCCATCCAAATTGAAATTTTTTTTGGCATCATCTGGCACCATCCGTCATTGATAAGCCCCGAACAAGAAATCTGCTTTTACATTGCCATGGCTAGAAGCACCGATCGTCCATTTCAGACGGGATTCCATGGAATTAAAAGGAGGAAGATAGGGAACTCACAATCCCTATTTCACCTAACAGAAGAAAAAAAAATAGAGGACGCGCGGGTCCTCTATTCCATGAGGAAAAGAAATAAAAGAAAGAAAAAAAGAAGAAAAAGAATAAAAGAAGAGAGAGCTTTTTTCTCTCTTCTCTCTCTTCCTTTGAGTTTGAAAATTTTACTTTCTCTCTCTAAAAAGTCCAACTTTCTCTATTTAGTATCTCTCTACTTTCTCTCTCTATAAATTTTCTCTTTCTAAATTGTCTTTCTCTTCATGTAATTCTTTCTCTACGATTCATCTATGAAGGTTCCTTCTAATGATTTAGATCTGACCCAAATCATAACTTGGATTGAGATTTTTCTCTCTTTCGTTGTCCTATTTCTTTCTCTATTGAAGGCTAATTTGATTAGATCCTTTACTGTCAGAGGAGTGCCAGATGTAGAGATTAGTCACGTGTTACTTTTGGATTCTATTGTCGATAAATTTTTTTTTATCTATAAATTTATTTTTATATATAGTTACATGTTTAAAAATTAGATTTTATATATAAAATATTTAAAAATTATTAAAATTTAAAATTATGTATTTATTTATGAAAAGTGATTTAGAAAAGTTGGATAAAGCATGATATCATTTTTGTATGATACAATTTTGAAAGAGATGATTTTTTTGTATTAATGTTGCATGATTTCTGAAAAAAAATTATATATGTTCATCGATGCATGAAATCTTGAATAAAAATTATTTTTATTACTCTTTTGAATTATATAAAAATTGAGTTGATACTTTATAAAAATAAGTATCTTATTTATGAAAAATTAATTATGATCAAAATTATGAGAAAAATTCTCTAGTTAGACTATGATCTGGATTTAGTTAATGAGACTAATTGTTGGCCATACGTCAGAAATACGTTTCTTCGGAGCCAAACCAGTTGGGGCTAATTATTGGTAAAGTTAATTCTTCTGAGCCTAACCAGTCAGGGTTGATCGCTAGCACATATTGATACGTTCGCGTGTTTATTTTCAGGACTAATCTATTTGTCTTGTTACGGGATAAATCATGGCCGCATAAGTTAGAGCTAGTTCTCTTCTAAGCTTAACTAGTACGGTTGATTATTAGTACACACCAATGGATCAGATTTCTATTTTCCGGATTAGTCTTTTCTGGGCCTTGTCATAGGGCTGATTGTGGCCGTAGTCATCAAGGATTGAGAGCAGATTTTAAACCTTATTGTTATACATGGCAAGTCTTTGAAAATTGAAGTTATATTGGTTTATACATCTGTTATTGCTATATTTGAAATTTTTTTTTTAATTATGCTTGATCCCTTAGGGATATTGGTAACTTATCGAGCCTATAAAGTTCACTTTCTTTTCTATTTTTTTTTTCAAATTTAAGAGATTCTACGAGCCTGAAGATCAAATAGTAAGGAGTATAGAATGTTAGAAGATATTAATTTAATTTACTTTTATAAATATTGATCTAATTATGATAAAATATTGATGAGCTATATTTTTGAATATAAAAGTAGACCTTGCATATTCTTTAGATCTTATCCTAAGGAGTATGTAGCCATCACATGAAATCCAGGCTGGATGGATTTGAGATGTGATAGTTATATTTATCCAAGTTAAATTTAGAGTGGGCTTTACTGTTATTTGTACCTATTTTGGATCTACTACAAGTTAGGTAAAACCTGTTATATTGAGATGGATCAAATCTTATCAGATGAGATAGAGTAAATTGCCACCTTTAAATGAAAATTATAAATAAGAAGCCAATCCTCTTAAGTTGAAATCCAATAAACACCTCGTGTTGTGTCTGAAGCAATTTTAATTGGTAGAATGATAGTCATTTATCAAATCCACCCTTCTTGTGCACTATTCATATTCAATGCTAGTGTATTACAAATGCCCTCATTTACTGGGTTATTAAGAATTTGTTATAGAAAAAGCACCTCGCCGCTCCTTTTAGCCATGCTCCATGAAAGAGTTACTCCAAGCAAACTCTGGATATAAGATGGTGTTTATCATCTGAAAACCCTTTCCTCTAATTATCTCAAACTTTGATGATAATATGAATTGGATACAGAGGAGTGATGCATGTCACAAGAGGCCTGGACTTTGACTTCATTGTTGTGGGACGCTGCCACCTCTTTTGAGGTCATGATTTCGGATGTAGAGGTGAGAGGAACATGTTTGCCATGATACTTCAAGCAAACTGCATCATCCTTGGGAGGATTCTCAACTATGGTTATTGGATGGATATCAAGACTGTTAGTGCAGAATTTGGTTAATATCGGATCGAGCTAGAGTCGAGAAAGACGAGATCGTCATCGATGATCTGCAAAACAAAGTTTCATTCGGAGTTGGTGGTGGTGGCTTCGGCAGGACCCTCCGACGATCAAGTCAGCTCTTCTGGCCAATAGAAATAGAGTGCTTAGAAAAAAGTTCGGTAGAATTTTGGAAAAGAGAAGAGAGCTTAGACAAAATGTATCTGGAGGATTTCTTTTTATAGACGGAGCTTATTGTAACTATCTGATAGTGGGATTATCTGTAGCAGACTGATAAATGACAGTCGTAACCATCCTGATAAATGACAGTCATAACCATCTTGATAAATATTAATCATAATCATCCTAATAAATGATCATCGTAACTATCCTGATAAATGATAATTATAATTGTTCAGTAGTGGGATCGTCTATAGAAATCCGTCTAAAAGAAAAGTTCGAAAGGAGTTCGACTCTTGAAGAAATCCGACTGCTGGAGGAGTTCGGAAGGAGTTTGGCTCTTGGAGAAATCCGACTACTGGAGTAATCGAAAGAAGTTTGGCTCCTAGAGAAATCTGACTGCTGGAGGAGTTCGGAAGGAGTTTGGCTTCTGAAGAAATTTGAATACTGGAGGAGTTCGACTCCTAGAGAAATTCAACTGCTGGAGTAATCCAAAAGGAGTTTGACTCCTGAAGAAATTTGACTGCTGAAGGAGTTCGGAAGGAGTTCGACTTTTGAAAAAATTTGACTGTTGGAGAAATTTGACTCCTGAAGAAATCTGACTGTTGGAGGAGTTCGACTCTTGAAAAAATTTGACTGTTGGAGGAATTCGGATGAAGTTTGACTCTTGAAAAAATTCGACTGCTGGAGAAATCTAGAGGAAGTTTGGCTTCAGAAAAAATCCGACTGCTGGTGGAGTTTGGAAGGAGTTCGGCTTCTGGAGAAATCCGACTGCTGGAGTAATCCGAAAGGAGTTCGGCTCCTAGAGAAATTTGACTGTTGGAAGAGTTTGGAAGAAGTTCGGCTCTTGGAGAATTTGATTGCTGGAGTAATCCGAAAGGAGTTTGACTTTTGAAAAAATCTAACTGAAGAAGGAGTTTGATAAAAGTTCGACCGCTGGAGGGAGTTCGAATGCTTAAAGAAGTTCAACTGGGATTTGGTCAATGGAGTGAGTCCGGGATAGGTTCAATCACTAGAGGAGAATTCTCGATCGAAACTCTTTCGTGATTATCAATTGCATTAGGCTAAGCATCAGATTGGACTTCGGTGGAAGTAGGATTTATCCCCAATAATAGTCCGTCCACTTTCGAGTTCGAAACTCAAAGAAAGAAAGTACAAAAAAGGCAACCATCGAAGTTCCTTTCTGGGCTCTGCACCCGTTGGGATTGAAGGTCGGGGGAGATCTTATCTCCAACCAAGGTTAACGTCGAAGTTGAAGCTCAGGAAAGATTTTATTTCCAGCCGAGGTTGAAGTTGAAGTTGAGGCTTGGAAGAGATCTTGCCTCCAGCCAAGGTTATTATTGAAGAAAAGCTCGGAAGAGATCTTGTCTCTAATCGAGGTTGAAGAAGATCTTATTTTCTGTTGTTGTCGAGCACACTGGAACCATTGTTGGGGCTTTTCCTCTCATCCCATCTAAAATAAACGAGGCCTTCGACTTTGCTCATATTAGGACAAGATTCTTCTCCTATTCCTAATAGATTATGGAGGCACATAAAAGCTGTTATCAGGGCCTCTCCCTCCATCTTGTCTAAAATGAACGATGCCTTCAACTTTGCTCACAATAGGATGAGATTCTCCTCCTATTTCTAATGGACTGTGAGGGTACATAAGAACTATTATAAGGATCTCTTCTCCATCTCATCTAAAATGAACGAGACCTTAGACTTTGCTCACGTTAGGATGAGATTCTCTTCCTATTTCTAATAGACTGTAGGGGTACATAAGGGCCATTGTAAGGGCCTCTCTTCCATCTCGTCTAAAATGAATAAGACATTCGATTTTGCTCACGTTAGGATGAGGTTCTCCTTCTATTCCTAACAGGCTGTGGGGGCATATAAGGGCCATTGTCAGAGCCTCTCTCCCCATCTTGTCTAAAATGAATGAGATCTTCGACTTGCTCATATTAGGATGAGGTTCTCCTTTTATTCTTAACATGGCCACTATTGATTGCTTCTTTCCTATCATCATATAATTTTTACATAAGAAAATCATAATATTAAAATGAAGGAGTTTTATTGAAGAAAAATTATTGATAGTATATTCTCATATTTTTTGAATTCCAAGATCATGGGAGCGTTGTTCCTCCGAGCTCCTTCAAGCGATAAGTTTTGGATCGGATGATCTCCTCTATTTCATACGGACCTTCTCAATTCGAGATGAGCTTCCTCTAGCTCTGAGGCTGAGAGATAGTGGCTTACCGAAGCACTAAATCGCCCACTTTAAATATTTTATCTTTGACTCTGGAGTTAAAGTATTGGGCCACCCTTTGCCTGTAGGCTGCCATCCGAACCTGGACTTTCTCTTTTTTTTCTTCCAACAGATTGAGGTTGCTTCTGAGATCTTATAAGTTATGCTGCTCACTGAAGGTCACGACCCACGCTGATGGGAGTTTAAGCTCGATTGGGATGACTGCCTCCATTTCAAAGGCTAAGATGAATGGTGTTTCTCCAGTCGGAAGCTTTTGAGTAGTTCGATATGCTCAGAGGATGTTGTAAAGTTCGTCCACCCAGGCCTCCTTCGCTCTATCAAGTCTTGTCTTAATGCCTTGCAATAGGATCTAATTGATCACCTTAGCTTCCCCATTTGCCTATGGATGAGCTACCGATGTGAAATGATGGGAGATATTTAGATCTTTGCAGAACTCAGTGAACCTTGTTCCAGCAAACTATCGCCCGTTATCTATTATGAGAGTTCGGAACAGACCAAACCGACAGACGATTGACTTTCAGACGAAGTACTGCACCTTGGCCTCAGTAATTTTTGCTAGTGGTTCGGCTTCGACCCATTTGGTGAAGTAGTTGATCGCAACCAAAAGAAACTTTCGTTGTTCGGATGCAGTTAGAAAAGAGCCAAGTATATCCATTTCTCACTACATAAATGGCCAAGATGCGCTTAGTGGAGTAAGCTCGGAGGTTGGCTATCTTTGTATGTTTGCATTTTTCAGATAGTAGTCACATTTCTTAACGTATTTCATAGAATTATGGTATAACATCGGCCGATAGTATCTTTGTCGAAGTAGTTTCTGTGATAGAAATCTGGCTCCTATATGACTTCCATAAATTTTCTCGTGCACTTTCATAATACAAAGTTGGCCTCTAAAAATCGAAGACATCTTAATAGTGGTAGCGAATATGATCTTTTATACAACTTACCCTCATACAAAACATACCATGAGGCTTGATTTCTGAATTTTTGAATTTTTTTTGGATCATAAGAAAGAACTTCCTCTTTGAGATAGGCAACTAACGGATCAATCCAACTCGGCTTGAGATCTATCTGCATAGTGAGCTGCGATTCCTCTAAGCTTGGATATTTTAGAGTTTCAAAAAATACTTTATTGGACAGTTTGGCTGGAGCTGAAGTTATCAATTTAGAGAGAAGATCGGCTCTCATATTTTCTGCTTTCGAAATCTGTCGAATGCCAAAACTACCGAATGTTGGAGTCAAATTCTTTATTTTTCTTAAGATATTTTATCATACTTTTCTTCCGTGCTTCATAGTTGCCACTAACTTGGCCGACCACTAATTGAAAATCACTATAGACTTGAAGTCGATCTATTTTTAATTTTTTTTACTATTTTTAATCCGACAATCAGCGCTTCATATTCGGCCCCATTATTAGTTGTAGGAAATTTGAAGTATAGCGCATACTTGGCGATGACTCCCTCGGGGTTGACTAAAACTAACCCCGCACCTGCTCCAGCGGAGTTGGACGAACCATCCATGTAAAGGGCCCAAAAACCTTCAGAAAGGTCGGCACTTTCTTCGGAGAGGCTCAACTACAACCATGGGATGTCGGTTTCATTCTGCTTAAGCTCGGCTTCATCTGGAATGGTACATTCAACTATAAAATCGGCCAATGCTTGAGCCTTAATTGCTGATCGAGGTCGATAGTTGATGTCAAACTCTATTAATTCAATGGCTCATTTTGTAATTCTTTCGAAAACATTCATTTGATGAAGGATTGCTCTGATCGACTGATCAGTAAGAAGCGTTATAGCATATCCCTAGAAGTAAGGTCGAAGTCTTCTTACTGCAATCAGAAGAGCATAAGTCAATTTTTCCAACTTTGTATATCTAGTCTCGGCATTTCTTAGGATCCAACTTATGTAGTAGATTAGTCATTATACTTTCATCTCTTCTTTGATCAGGATCGCCGCCAGCGTCGTAGGAGCGACCACGGGGTAGAGAAATAACTCCTCTCCGAATTTGGATTAGGCTAGTAGGGGGCGAACTGAGGTAGTTCTTGAGCTTGTCGAATGCCTTTTGGCATTCTTGAGCCCAGCAAAAATTTTTCGACTTTCTGAGAATTTGAAAAAAGGGCATGCAGCATTCGATCGATCTAAAGATAAAACAATTAAAAAATGCCATCTTTTCGGTCAAGTGCTGAACTTTCTTAATAGACTTCGGAGTGGTCATCTCCTGGATAGCTCAAATTTTCTCCGAATTGGCTTCGATCTCTCGTCTTGAGGCCATGAATCCTAAAAAAATTTTTGAGACTACCCCAAAGGCACACTTGGTTGGGTTCAACTTCATCTTGTATTTTCTAAGCATATCGAAAGCCTCTTCAAGATCAGCGATATGATTGATAATCTTTCGATTTTTGACCAGCATGTCATTGACGTAAACCTCTATATTGCGGTTGATCTGCTTCTTGAAGATTTTATTGATCAAGTGCTAATAAGTCGCACCTATATTTTTAAGCTCAAATGGCATTATCTTATAGCAGTAAAGACCACGATTAGTAATAAAAGCAGTCTTCTCCTCGTCCTTCGATGCCATCCGAATTTGATTGTAGCTAGAGAAGGCATCCATAAAGGTGAGGAGCTCGTAGCCTGAAGTCGCCTCCACCAAATAATCAATTCTAGGCAAAGGATAGCTGTCTTTTGGGCAGACCTTGTTTAGCTTCTTAAAGTCGATACACATCCTCCACTTGTCATTGGCTTTCTTAATCAGAACCATATTAGAAACCCAAGTCGAATAGCTGACTTCTTGGATAAATCCAACATTGAGAAGTTTGTCGACTTCTTCTACTATTACCTTTTGCTTTTCTGGTGCATGGCCTCGAACTCTTTCTTTCACTGATCGATATTTGAAATCAATGGCCAGCCATTATTCCATAACCTCGGCATCGATCTCAGGCATATCTATCGAAACCCAGGTGAAGATATTGGCATCCCTCCGTAAGAAGGTAATGAGCTGCTCCCGAACTTCATCTTTCAGATTGGAGCCAATTTACACCGTATGCTCCGCATTTTCGTCATTTAGGGGGATGGTCACAAGATCTTCTAAGGGCTCGCTCCGTTCTTTAGTAAAATCATCGCGGACATCTAGCCCGTCAACAGAACAAGGGTCGGACTGTGCTTCCTTTCGCAGGATAATTAAGTAGCAGTGCCTTACCAGAGCTTGATCTTCCTTAACCTCTCTAATCCCATAATTTATCGAAAACTTCATCTTCAAATAATGTGGACACCACCATCCGAAGTGCATTTAAATCAGATCGATCGAGAATTACATTGTAAGCAGAGAAAACCTTTACTATCAAAAATTTCACCTATGCTCTGAATTATTTTGGATATTGTCTGACAGTCACAGCTAGAGTCATTACATCTTCAACTGATACTGCAGCACCAATGAAGCCTACTAAGAGGAAGTTTATTGGTCCAAGCTGACTATTAGATTTTGACATTTTGGAGAAAGCATCATAAAATAAGACGTCAATCGAACTTTCATTATCAACTAAGATGTGGAGTACATCATAGTCTGTTATATTTAAAGAGACTACAATCGCATCATTGTGTAGGAATTGTACTCCCTATGCATCTTCCTCGATGAAAGTTATGGGTTCTTCAATCCTCCATCTTTTCACCAATTCCTCAGATCCGTTGGCCTCTTCTCACCGAAGTCTCCCAGAGATAGTGTTCATGATGTCGAGAGGTGGCCGATCTTCTTATTATTCCTTCCTTCTTAGTGGTTCAGACTGTGGTAGTGCCTTCGATCGATCTTCTCTTGCTTTAGGCCGACACCTGAGGAATCGATCCAGCCGACCTCTTCTGATGAGCTCCTCAATCTCGTCTTCGAGCTGAATGCATTATTCAATATCATGACCATGGTTATGATGGTAGAGACAGTATTTGTTAGGATTACGCTTGTTGGGGTGAGTACGAATCCTTTCAGACTTCGGTAGTTGCTCCTTGATCTCCATCAATACTTGCATTCTTGAGCATTGAGGGAGGTATGAAACCTTCTTAGGGGAGAACTTCATCATGCTCTTCTATCGGAGCTTCTTTGATGATGAGCTCGAGGAGGAGTTCGGGCTCGTTTGCACTCGAAGAAAGTTTGTGAGCACGGCGGAACTTCATTCGGCCCACTATCAACTGCGGGTTTATTAAATTCGTCCGTCTGTCACTCTTCTACGGCTTCCTCATCCTTCAATTTGAAGATTTTATCTGCTCGGATATATCCTTCAACCCGAGCTAACAGATCAACAAAGTTCCTAGGATACTTCTTCTCCAAGAAGAATAATAAATCATTTTTTTGAAGGCCGCCCTTGAGTGTGGCTATTGCAATAGATTGATCCAAATTTTGGACCTCTAATACAGCAGCATTAAATTGGGTGACATAAGTTTGGATAGATTCTTTCTTCTTCTACTTGATATGCATCAGAAAATTCAAACCTCGATGAGGACGTCGACTGCTGACGAAGTGAGCCATAAACTGATGGCTCATCTGATCAAATAAGAAGATCGTACCTGACTTCAATGCTGAGTATCAGTTTTTTGCTGCTTTCTTTAAGTTGGATGAAAAAGCTCGGCATAAGATGGCGTCTGGTGTGCCATAAAGCAGCATCATGGTTCAGAAGGCCTCAAGGTGATCGACTGGATCAGAGATTCCATCATAGCTTTCAAATTAGAGAAGTTTAAAGTTCGACGAAATGGGCTCTTGCATAATCCTCTAAGAAAAAGGAGGATCAGTGCAAATATTATTATTATGTGTGGAGAAAGTATGACGAAGCTCTTCGATCCATCGGCTCATTTTCTGAAGCCTTTGATTGAGGAGATCTTCATGATCGTTGATCTTCAAAGTTTTTTGGTGAGATAGGGGCAAAGCTGACCTCGAGGTCGAATCATGATTCGAGTAATGGCTCTCCACCCTCTATTTCTCCTTTTTGGAGGTCATTGGTCGGCTAACTTGAATCGACCATTCTTCGATCAGATCATGGGGCTCCAAAAAAAGCCTGCTCTAATCGAATTTGCATCAAAATCTATTGA
Source organism: Cocos nucifera (assembly GCA_006176705.1). Taxonomy (NCBI): domain Eukaryota; kingdom Viridiplantae; phylum Streptophyta; class Magnoliopsida; order Arecales; family Arecaceae; genus Cocos; species Cocos nucifera. The sequence continues at coordinate 4,114,724 of QRFJ01000007.1, read as the reverse complement.
TGTATGGCCTACACCGCATTCGTGAGACCACGAACTTGTTGGACCAGCAAGTTGAACTGCTCTGCATCCACCATGGCTGCAGGTGGATCTTGAATCACCAAAGCTAGAGTGAAAATGAATGTATCTGGATGGAATCTAGCTGCAGAGGTCATTGATCGTCGGATCGAAGCTTTTTTGAAAGGCATTTTTTCTGAAAAAAACTGTAGAGAGAAAGAAGAGAGATCGCTGCTGAGCACTCCTTTAAGATCAATAAAACCTCAGAAATAGAGGGCCCTTTCTTTAGCACCAATTCTATTGGTGCAGAATTTGGTTGACGCCAGATCGAGCTAGAGTCGAGAAAGACGAGGTCACCGTCGATGATCTACAAAATAAAGTTTCATCTGAAGTCGGTGGTGGTGGCTCTGATAGGATCCTTCGACGATCAAGTCAGCTCTTCTGATCAACAAAAATGGAGTGCTCAGAAAAGAGTTCGACAGAGTTTTGGAAAGAAGAAGAGAGCTTAGAAAAAACATATCTAAAGGATTCCTTTTTATAGACGAAGCTTGTTGTAACTATCCGATAGTGGGGTTGCCTGTAGCAGACTGATAAATGACAATCGTAATCATCCTGATAAATGACAGTCATAACCATCCTAATAAATATCAATCATAATCATCCTAATAAATGACCATCGTAACTATCCTGATAAATGATAATTATTATCGTTCAGTAGTGGAATCATCTGTAAAAATTCATCTGAAAAAAAAGTTCGGAAGAAGTTCAGCTCCTGAAGAAATTCGACTGCTGGAGGAGTTTGAAAGAAGTTTGGCTCCAAAAAAAATTCAACTGTTGGAGTAATCTGAAAGGAGTTCAGCTCTTGAAGAAATCCGACTGCTGAAGGAGTTCGAAAGGAGTTTGACTCTTGGAGAAATCCGACTGCTGGAGAAGTTTGAAAAGTTAATTCTATTGGTACAGAATTTGGTTGACACCGGATCGAGCTAGAGTCGAGGAAGACAAGGTCGCCGTCGATGATCTGCAAAATAAAGTTTCATCCGGAGTCGATGGTGGTGGCTTCAACAGAACCCTCCGACGATCAAGTCAGCTCTTCTAACCAATAGAAATGGAGTGCTCAGGAAAGAGTTCGACAGAATTTTGGGAAGAAGAAGAGAGCTTAGAGAAAACGTATCTAGAGGATCTCTTTTTATAGATGAAGCTTGTTGTAACTATTCAGTAATGGGGTTGCCTGTAGCAGACTGATAAATGACAGTCATAACCATCCTGATAAATGACAGTCATAATCGTTCTGATAAATATCAATCATAATTATCCTGATAAATGACCATTATAATTATTCTGATAAATAACAATTATAACTATTCAGTAGTGGGATCACCTATAGGAATCCATCTGAAGAAAAAATTTTGAAGAAATTCGAATGCTGAAGGAGTTCAGAAGGAGTTCAACTCCTGAAGAAATCTGACTGCTGGAGTAATTTGGAAGGAGTTCGGCTCCTGGAGAAATCCGACTGCTAGAGGAGTTCGAAAGAAGTTTGGCTCCTGAAAAAATTCAACTGCTGGAGTAATCCAAAATGAGTTCGGCTCCTGAAGAAATTTGACTATTGGAAGAATCCGGATGGAGTTTGGCTCTTGGAGAAATCCGACTGCTGGAGGATCCGGAAGGAGTTCAGCACCTAAAGAAATTCGACTGCTGGAGTAATCTGAAAGGAGTTCGGCTCCTGAAAAAATCTAACTGCTGGAAGAGTTTGAAAGAAGTTCGACTCCTAGAGAAATATGACTGCTGGAGTAATTCAGAAGGAGTTCGGCTCTTGGAGAAATTCGACTGCTGGAGTTTGGTAAAAGTTTGACCACTAGAGGGAGTTCGGGTGCTTAAAGAAGTTCGACTAAGGTTCAGTCACTAGAATGAGTCTGGGATAGGTTCGATCGCTGAAGGAGAATTCTCGATCGAAGCTCTTCCATGATTATCAGATGCATTAGGCTAAGCATCATATTGGACTTTGACGGGAGCAGAATTTATCCCCAATAAAGATCGTCTTTTTAGGAAGTCTATCTACATTTCAGGGATATTTAGAGAATGATTAGAAGATTTTAAGGCTTTCGACAATCCATAATACTATAAAATATCAGATGATTTTCTTCACGAAGAGAATACTGAAGATATCAGATGGAAGACTCATTCTACCCTTCCATCTCAATTTTGTGATATTTCATTTTTTTGGATGCATCCATTTTGAAATTATATGATCCATTCATAATAGAAATGAAAGTAGAATGGATATTATCCATTCGATCCATTTTCGTATCCAAATTAATCTGAATATGAATAAAAATTTGAGGATTCAACTAATATCTGTATCCATATCCATCAAAGAAAATTGAATATAAGTATGGATAAACAACCATCCAATTTGTATTCGAATATCTGAATCTCTATATAATTCTATATAATTTTTTATAGTACTTATTAATTTTTTAAAAAAATATACAATCATATAAACATATGATTAACTTGATTTATCATTTATTTAGTAATATCTTTGATTCTATAGTTATAAAATTTAATTATTTAAATTATATCCATAATTCTAGTATTCGAATTATATCCATATCTATTTAAAATAAATATGAATATAAATTTTTGCATCTGAATAATATCCATACCAATATTTATATTCATCATATGAATATTCGATTCCAGCCCAAGGGGATAAAAATGCGCTAGTCCTCTTGACTAGGTAGAAGCTGTCACGAACGAGGACGAACCACGATGCAGATACTAGATAGAATCAAACTGATATTTAACTATAGAAATTATTATGGAATGGGGTTGGTATGGCCTCGACCTGTTTAGGATCAGCAATCGACCTACCCAAATAGATTGTCTGAGCGAAACAATGCGACACTTCGTCCGCGGTTAGCTGAAGATCGGTTTGAGCCAATCTATAATTCCGACCGACCTACTGAAGATCGCTTCCTGGCAAAATAAAGTAGGCCTTCATACCTCATCCTCTTGGATTCAGATTGACCCTCGAGCTACATGAATAGGCTCATAGCTCGTCAATGACCGACCTACAACCATCCCTGTTGAAACAGCATCCTCTCCAAATCAAAAAATTTGGATAAAGAGAAATATTTCGTAATTGCATCTCCTAAGAAGAAAAAAATCTTTCGAATCAATCCAGGATGACTAACTTGGAAAGCTGTTAGAGTCCGAAATGGATACGACTCCAACTCCTCCCCTATAAATAAAGAGGCTCCGGGACCCTCCAGGTAGACCATTCAATTCGATGCTTTCTCTCCTCATTATTTTTCAATCTCCTAACTTGAGCGTCGGAGGGTCTTCATCGGAGAATACTCCGATGGGAACTTTATTGTAGGTAAATGGACGAAGCTCCAGTGAAAGTTCATCCTCGATCTTATATTCCTCGGTGGTCGAGCTCCTCTATCCTCGTCGATCGACCTCGAGCCAGGAAATCCAAGAGTAACAGTTAGCGCTGGAGGAAGGGACCTTGGTTATTTTTGAGGTTTAATTTTGAGGAAAGAAAGCACGACACTAGATATCATGAGAATCCGAAGGGGAACATCAAATGCATCCCAGCGTTCTAATGGTCGGAGGACCTACAATGCTCAACAGGTTAACACATCTCCACCACCAATCCAGGAGAACCCACCAATTAGTATGACATCTTGCTTCATCAAGTGCAGGCACTATCAGCCGTCGTAAGAGGAATACAACAGACCGACGAGCATCGTCCGATTGAAGAAAATTTAGGTCTGATCCAGATGAGGTCGGAGGAATGATGCCCTCGAAGCCCTAGGGCGGAGGTCAGTCATCATAGCCAATCTACTGATCCTTTCCATCGAAGATCTGAATGCTCATCAATACTGATTTTCAGAAGAGGCTCCACCCCGGGCCATGAGACTCCTCAGCATCGAGCCACTCATGAGGATGATATGGAGAAAAAGCTCAAAAAGATGCAACGATAGCTGGATGCATTGCGGAAGCCGAGGCAACAAGAAAATGATTTGGGGTTTAATGTCGATCCCCTATTCACTCAGAAAATCATGGACGAACCCTTACCACATCGGTTCAAGATCCCTCAGATGGAGCTTTACGATGGAACAGTCGATCTCGTAGATCATCTCGATAGTTTTCAAACTCTTATGCATCTGCAAGGGGCTATCGATGTGATACTATATCGAGCTTTTCCTTCAACTCTGAGAAAGATGGCTCGGCATTGGTATTCGAACCTAAAATTTGGCTCCATAAATTTTTTCTACTAGCGAGCCGTCTGTTCATTGCCCACTTCGTAAGCAGTTATCGGCAATATCATAATTCTGACTTTCTCGTGAGCATCAGGCAATGGGAGAATGAGCCCCTTTGAGAGTATATCAATCGCTTCAATGTAGCCACCTTGGAGGTTCGAAATTTAGATTTGTTTGTGGCTATGACGGCATTCAAGGCCGGCCTCCTCCAAAATGACTTTTTGTTCTTTCTCAACTTGGACTATCCGAAGAATTTCGTTGAGATGCTAGAACGAGCAGAGAAGTATACCCAGGCCGAAGAGGCTTAGGACCAGCAGGAGAGTAGTCGAGATGGTAGGTCGGATCCATTCCAAAAATAGAAGAAGAAAAAAGACCATAGATGGATGCAGCACCATCGGAAGGATCTACGGTTTCATCAATCGCGCATTCCACCTCGGAGTAGCCGACCAGCATCTCCAAAGCTGTGAGGCTGATCTAGAACTCCACCTCGAAGGTTCAATTACCACACCCCTCTCAACATATCTCGGGCTCAAATTCTGATGGAGATCGAGTGACGAGAAGATATACCTCGATCCAAGAAAATGATAACCCCTGCTCGAGTAAGAAACCTGAGGAAGTATTGCCAATATCATCATGACCATGGGTATGATACTGAGGAGTGCTGGCAATTCAAAGAGAAAATAGAGACACTAATCAGACAGGGGCAACTTCAGCACTATATGGATGAATGGTGAATTCTGGCAAATCTGAATCGTGACCAACCTCGACAGAATGAACCATGCGGAGAGCAGCTAACTGTGGAAGAAATCAAAGTAATTGCTGAAGAAAACCTTGATGAAAATACTTCGGATCGGGATCGACTAGGAGAGGGATCGAGGAAGAGGAAGGTGGATGGTGAAATTACTTTCATCGATGAAGATCTGAAAGAAATAAGTCAGTCTCATGACGATCCTGTAGTCGTTTCCCTGAATATTGCTAATTATGATGTATATCGGATCCTTATTGATAATGAAAGCTTGGTAGATGTTCTATTTTATGATGCCTTTGTTCAGATGAACTTAAGCTCTGAACTACTGATGAAGAGGAATGTACCTCTAGTCAGATTTTCTGACGCTATGATTTCAATGGAAGGGACTATCTTACTAACGACAAAAGCTGAACGAGCTCCGAAGTAGACGATTGTCGACATAACTTATTTCATTATGAATAGTCCCTCCGCCTACAATGTCATCTTAGGTCGGCCAGGCCTAAATATCCTCCAAGCCATAGTATCGACCTATTATCTGAAGGTCAAATTCATGACTCCACATGGAATCGGCAAGCTCAGAAGAAATCAATCGATTGCAAGGAAATGTTATATGGCTACTTTGCATGGAGTGGTGGTTGAAGAGCAACCCATAAATGAGTTAGACGTCTGAGATGAACAAACTGAATAAAGAGACTCCCCAGCAGAAGAACTGATCTCTATACTGATAAAAAATGATTCGAACAAGGTTGTGAAGGTTGGCTCAAGCTTATGTGAAGAAGATCGACAGCACCTCATTACATTTCTATGAGATAATGTTGACGTGTTTATTTGGTCAGCTTTGGATATGTCCAGCATAGATCCGTAAGTCATGGTACACCGACTCAATGTAGACCTGAATCATCATTCGATCTGATAGAAAAAGTGGAGCTTCGCCCTTGAACACCAAAAGGCGATACGAGAAGAAGTTGATAAGCTTTTGAAGGCCGGCTTCGTTCGAGAAATTTATTATTCGGAGTGGTTGGCTAACATCGTCCTCGTCAAAAAGGCTAGTGGAAAATGACGCATGTGTATTGATTATATGGATCTCAATGGAGCATGCCCAAAGGATAGCTATCCTCTATCGAGCATAGACCAACTGGTGGACACGACCTTGGGACATCAACTCCTATCATTCATGGATGCTTTCTTGGGATATAATCAGATCCAAATGGCATCCGATGATGAAGAAAAAACTTCTTTCATAACTGATCATGGCCTTTTTTGCTACAGGGTCATGCCGTTTGGCTTGAAGAATGCTGGGGTGACCTATCAAAGACTTATGAACAAGCTTTTCAAAGAGCAGATTGGGAGAAATATGGAAGTGTATATGGACAATATGCTCATCAAAAGTAGGGCAGTCGAATACCATATTACCGACCTAGAAGAAGTCTTTTCTATACTACGATATTTTTGGATGAAAAGTTGTATAAGAGATCCTTCACCCTGCCTTTGCTCAGATGCCTCCGTCCTTCGAAAGCCGACTATGTCCTGCGGGAAGTTCACGAAAGAATCTGTGGTAATCACCTAGGGGGCAAGGCTCTATCCCATAAAATATTATGACAGAAATATTTTTGGCCAACCATGCAAAAAGGTGCGGCCAAATCGGTGAGCAAATATGACCAATGCCAAAGGACCTCAAATATTCAGCATCGACCATCGACCCCGCTGGCCCCGATCATGACCCCTTGGCCCTTTGCTCAATGGATATCCTCGAACCATTTTCCATCGCTGTGGCATGAAAGAAGTTCTTGATTGTCGTGATTGACTATTTTACTAAATGAGTGGAAGCAGAGGCAGTAGCTATGATTACCGAAGCCTGAGTTTGAAATTTTATCTGAAAGTCTACTATATGTCGATATGGTTTATCCCGCACCATCATAATCGATAATGGATGATAATTCAATAACCTAAGATTTACAGGGTTCAGTAATGACTATGGGATTTCTCACAGATTGACATCGGTAGATCATCCACAGACTAATAGCGAGATCGAGGTGATGAATAGGACATTATTGCAGGGGTTGAAAGCTTGCATAAGCCAAGCAAAATGATCGAGGGTCGAAGAATTATACAATATCCTTTGGACGTATCGTATGATGCAACGTGTCCCAACTGGATAGACATCTTTCATGTTGGCCTTCGGTATGGAAGCTATGATACTCATAGAGATGGGGTTAGCCACACTCCAAGTAGAGGAGCTTGATGAAGATAGAAATTCCTTTGGGATGAGAGCGAATCTGGATCTGCTGGAAGAAATTCGGAAACGAGCTCAAGTTCGGATGGCCAATTACCAACAGAAGGTTGTTCGATACTACAATTCTCGAGTAAAGAGCAAATCCTTTTTGGCAGGATAATTAGTTCTTCATCGAGCTAAGATTTTTCGTCCATTCGAATGATCAAAGTTATCGTCAAACTGGGAAGGTCCTTATCGCATGGCTAAAGTAGTCCAATCGAAAACTTACCATCTCTATCCACTGGATGGAACTTCGATCCCAAGGATCTAGAATGCCGATAATCTTCGGAGATATTATCCTTAGAATATAATTTTCATCTTGAATTTTTATTTGATAATAAATAATAACTTCTCATAGGTTTTATTTTTGCCAACGTACGCAACTCGAAAGCGGTCGAGGAGCAGAATGCATCTCCATCGGACTTTGCCAATGTGCGCTCCTCGATCATGGCTGAGGAGCAGAACGCATCTCCATCGGATTTCGCCAATGCGAGCTCTTCGACCACGATCGAGGAGAGAAATGCATCTCTACCAAATTTTGCCAATGCACGCTCCTCGGCCACAACCGAGGAGTGGAATGCATCTTCATCGAATTTTGCCAACGTACGCTCCTCGGCCAAGGCCGAGGAGCAGAATACGTCTCCATCAAATTTCGCCAACGCATGCTCCTCGACCACGGTCGAGGATCAAAATGCATCTCCATCAAATTTCTCCACCGTGCGCTCCTCGACCACGGTCGAGGAGCGGAATGCATCTCCATCGAATTTCGCCAATGTGCGCACCTCGACCACGGTCGAGGAGCGGAACGCATCTCCATCGGAGCCCGCCAACGCACGCTCCTCGACCACGATCGAGGAGTAGAATGCATCTCCATCGGAGCTCGTGAACGTGCACTCCTCGGCCACGATCGAGGTGCGGAATGCATCTTCGTCGGATTTTGCTAACGCGTGCTCCTCGGCCATGGCCGAAGAGCGGAATGCATCTCCACCAAATTTCGCCAACGCGCGCTCCTCGACCATGGTGGTCGAGGAGCAGAACGCATCACTGAGGAGTGGAACACGTCTCCATCAAATTTCGCCACCATACACTCCTCGGCCATGATCGAGGAGCAGAATACATCTCCATCGGAGCCCACCAACGTGCGCTCCTCGACCACGGTCGAGGAGCAGAACACGTCTCCATCGGATCTCGCCAATGTATGCTCCTCGGCCACGGTCGAGGACTGGGATGTGACCCATGAAATTCGTGAAAACACGCTCCTCGGCTATGGCCGAGGATCGTAACGTGTCGGTATGAATCATCCATCACTTCTCAATCACACCGCCTAAGGTCTACTCTAACCTACGTCTCGAAAAAGAAAAATCTGACGAAGAACATACGAACTCAACAACTTAAGCAAAAGAAGGCTTTGTATTAAAGTTCAGTGTTTACAAGTGATGGTCAGCCCATACAAAAATATCTCAGCAAAGACTTTGGGGCAAACAAAAAAGGCCGACCTAAAAAAAAAAAGAGAGAAAGAGAGATCGGACATGCCCGATCAAAGTAGTACATTAAGCTCCGTCCAAAGCTCTAGATTTGTCAACCTCCACTTGGTTGGGCAGGGTGATAATGGCTGAGGGTGGTACCGATGCTGCATCCTCGTCAACTAGGTCATCGCGTGCGAGACTGAAGACATCTTTCATTTGAATCTTCCGACCCTCAACTTTCTCGGCCTCCTCATCGTTTGACTCCAAGAGGTCCAAATTCAGATCGGGGAAGATCCTCCGGACCTTCTCTTTCAGATCTATGCCCCCTTGTAGGTAGGAGAGCGATGCGAAATCTGTCTTGATGTTACAGAATTCTTTTGAGGCACGGAAGGCCTCGACCTCCTCTATCTTGGTGTCCTCCACTCGTGCCTTCCCGACCTCCCTCTCTCCCAGTATCCGAGCTTCAGCCTTAGTCAGCTCGGACTCCAGCTGCTTCACCCTCTCCCTGAGGGACCTGGTCTCATCCTCGGCCTTCAGCCGAGATAACTGAGCATCGTCCGCCCTTCGATTGGCTTGGGCGGCTTTCTCCTCTGCTTTCTTAGAATGGTGCCAAACCTCTCTAATTACCTCGGCAAAATGGTCCACATGATATACGAGCTAAAAAAAGAAAAAAAAGAAAAAAAAGAAAAAAAGAAAAAGAAGCTGAGCCGAGGAGTGAATGAATGACCTAAAATGAAGGTCAGTAAAAAGGCAGATACGTATCTGAAGAAGAGAATCGTAGGAGTCCTGGATGCGAAAGGCACCCCCAGCCTCCTCGAAGGTTTGGACGTCGGTCGGTAAGATGACCAACTTCAGCAATAAACGGACGACACGGTAGTCACCGAGGCCTTTCCTTTTGTCCTCGGTATCCGAGGGAACTTCCATCGGAGAAATGCTCTCCGGAACATCGGGTCCACGATCAGACATTCGAATGGAGATCTTTGGCCCACCTGAGCTTCTTTCGGAGGAAGATGCAGAAGGTCGAGGGACAGACTCTCCTGGAGTAGTGGACCGAAGCGGCGTCACAGCCTTCGCCAACGCCTTCTCCTTCCTCAGGGCGTTGGCCACTCTCGAGGAACCTCCTGTCGTGGGCTGCGCCAGGATAGCTTCGGTCCGAGCATGTTTGGGGGCCACGGCCGCGCTTGTCTTCCTCTTCTTTGCCATCCAATGAAGAGTTTCAAGGTTGGCCGGGTTCATCACTGAACAGAAAAACATAAGACTGGGTCAATGATAGTGACAAGGAAAGAAAAGACGACCCAAACCAAATCGCATGAGAACACTTACTCCTCAGGTCAGTTGGAATCAATCCAATCTTAAATAAGTTCTCCTCGGTAAGGAACCTGGACAGCAGGAGAGGAACAAGACTAAAGATTTGACTCAAAACCTCCTCCTCGACGTCAGATAATGTTGGAGGTCTGACAGTCGACCTATGAGATCGCCCTCATGATGTGCCGAAATTCAATGGTTACTCGGCCGACACAAAAAAGAAGCGCTCCTTTCAGTTATGCACTGAGAAAGGAGCGCTTCGAAAAAGATGGCATCCTCTCCGAGGAGAAGCATACCACCATCCGACCTTCATCGGATGCTCCTTTAAAGTGAAGCAAGCTCGGAGAAGACGAGAGGTAGGCTCGATCCCGAGGAGGAGGCAATGGATGAAGAAGCCTAAAATCGATCGCCAGAAGTTCGGTGCCAAATAACAAAAGCTAATTCTATATAGGTTCAGTAGCTCGACAATTAAAAAATAAAAAGGTAACTTAAGACCGGCCTTTAGCGATTCCTCGTAAACACTAACCCGTCCAGGCTGAGGAAGAGCTATACGCTCCCCAGGACCGATGACCTCTAACTTAAAATCATTAGGGACATGGTACCTCATCCTAATGACTTTCAGATCCTTCGAGATGAGGACGAAATCTATTCTAAAAGAATCATAGTCCGAAACTTTGCGTTCTTCGGATCGACCCGGAGAACCTACTACCCCAAAATTGTGATCCTTGCCAGAAGAGCTATCCGAGCCTCAAGAAGATTGGGACAGACTAGATTGACTCATGAGTATAGAGGAGACTGACCTAAAGGACGAGGAGGCCAAGCAACAAGAGGAGTTAGGACAGGATCGACAATAGGTCGACTGAGTCTGAACTAATCCTCGTGTAAGGTACCAGAGTTCACCCTTTAAGCAATAGTGGCAATCAAAAAGAGTAATATAGACTCTATTTATAGGAGGCATGGATGGCTCCGATCTACTCCCATTTCATTTATCCTTTTAAATCTTCGCCAAATGTCAGATACCCATTGGTCTGGATGGGTAGACCCGAAACAAAATAACGGACAAATAAATTTCGTGGCTGATGGACTTCTCCCAATCTTATCATGCTATCGATCTCCAACATTGTAATGCAAACACGATTTGAAGATTGACCTCGACTTCGATAAGATACTTACATCGATCGCTCAGAGGTAGATCGATCTCGTAAGTGAAGGACAAACTATTATGGAATAGGATTGGTATGGCCTCGACCTATTTAGGATCGACCGTTGACCTACCCCAATGGATTATCTGAGCGAAACAATGCGATACTTCGCCTACGATTAGCTGAAGATCGACTTAAGCCGACCTACAATTCCGACCGATCTACTGAAAATCACTTTCTGACAAAATAAGATAGGCCTTCATACCTCGTCCTCGTTGGATTCAGATCGACTGCCAAACTACATGAATAGGCTCATAGCTCGTCAATGACTGACCTACAACCATCTCTACTGAAACTGCATCCTCTCCGAATCGAAAAACTCGGATAAAGAAGAATCTTTCATAATTCCGTCTCCTAAGAAGGAAAAAATTCTTCTGAATCAATGCAGGATGACTAACTCGAAAAACTATTAGAGTCCGAAATGAATACGACTCTAACTTCTCTCCTATAAATAAAGAGGCTCCGAAATCCTCCAGATATGCTATTTAATTCGACGCTTTCTCTCCTCATTATTCTTCAATCTTCTAACTTGAGCGTCGGAAGATCTTCATCGAAGAACACTCTAGTAAAAACTTTATTATAGATGAACGAATGAAACTCTATTAAAAGTTCATCTTCAGCCTCATATTTCTTGATGGCTAAACTTCTCCATCCTCATCAATCAACCTTGAGTCAGGTGATCTAGGAGTAACAGAAATCACATTAAGAAACAAAGATATATCAAAGATAATATGACAGTAAATAACGTTTTGCGTCCCTAGCGTTATCCATTGTTTGGACTAGTCCAAGCATTTCCCATCCAACAAAAATCAACAAGGTTCACCGCATTCGGATCAGACACCTAATACTTTTCTTATTTCACGTTGCCCACTCAATCGGGTGGTTCCCCCAAACACAATACAGCATCCATCATCTGCAAGCTCCGAGCCGCCGGATTTCAGAGCTTCGGGGCGGGGATATTCATCTTCTCCTCGTCGCCCTCCTCCGCAAGTCCCACCGCCCTACAGAGCTTCTGGAATGACCCCATCCGGATCGACGCGTAAACGCTTCCGTTCCAATTCCTCGCCGCCAGCTCCTCACCCATCCTCACCGCCGCCTCCACCGTCTCGGCGGCACTTCCGTACACCCAATCGACGATCCCCTTCTCCTTCGCCTCCGCCGCTGGGACCTTCGCCGCCCGCAGCACCACATCCCGCAGCGCCCTCGGATCCGCGATCTTGGCCCGCATCAACGCCATGAAGTAAGGGGGGAACGGCAGGCCGATGTCGAGCTCGCTCATATATAAAAACCCACGATCGCCCCTCATCGCGACGTAGTCGTGGCAGATCGCCAGCATAAACCCGGCGGCGGCGGCGTGACCGGTCACGGCGGCGATCGTCGGCATCGGAAGGGACATCATGTCCACCACGATCGGTCTGAAGAGGGCAACGAGGGAGCCGAGCCGCTCGCGGGCGGCGGAACTGGATCCAGCGGAGTTGGCCCAAGCGAGGTCGAAGCCGTTGGAGAAGAACCGGCCCTCGGCAGCAGTGACGAGAGCGGCGCCGCGGACGGCGGCCGACTCGGCGCGGACCCGGGCGAGGGCGGATCGGATGGCGGCGATGAGATCGTGGCCGAGGCGATGCTCGCCGTCGCCTGTGAGAGTAAGGACAAAGACGCGGCCGCGCTTCTCGAGGGAGCACATCGTTTTTGGTATCGTTTCCGTGTATGTTCGTGGGCAAAGCTGATAATTTCTATAGCATTCGTTTAGATGGGAGAGGATATGGTCTGAACATATGATCGTATAGAGATTTCTATACGGGAGTGAGATCTTCCGTCCACGTTGGCTCGTTGAGCGATCGCGTCCGGTTGTGCGCTGGTGTCACGCCAAACGGACAAAGCGACGGGCAAGATTGCCGGGTCTCTTCTGGAACTTGGAAGGGCCCGCGGGGGAGATCGCGGGAATTGAACGGATCCGCTGCATGCTGAATTGGAGGATTGGTTTAGTGCGAACGGAATCTATCGCCGGTGACTCCAAGGCAAGGAAGGTACCACGTCAAAGCACGCCGTTTGATTTATAAACTTTCAAATTATCTTTATTTCGATGAAGCCTAAGTGACCTTTCTCTTGCAGGGGATCCGTTCCCATCAAAGCGCGTCGATGTTTTGAGAACGAAGAAAAGGATATTTATTTGTGACCATATGGTACGGCATAGAAATGGAAGCGGACGATAATTGCAGTGGCAACGAAGATAAAAATGATGATGATAAAATATATGAATTTTTTATTATTTAAATTATATAAAAATAAAAATAAAAATTATTGATGCAGAATTTAGTCGTCGAAGTTCGTTAGAGTGAAAGTCGATGAGATCGCCATCGCGGACCTACAAAATAAAGTTCCATTCGGAGTCGGCAAGAGGTAGCTCTGACTAGATCCTCCGACGATCAAATCAGCTCTGGTCAACAGAAATGGAGTGCGCGGAATGAGTTTTGAATCTTGAAGAAGAAGATGAGAGCTTAGAATCAAAGAGATTAGAGTTAGCATATCTGGAGAGTCCTTTATAGGCGGAGCTTAGTTGATGGTGATGGCCATACCGCCTGACAGAGAGCCGTTGGGGCCGCATGAAGTTCGATACGAAGAGGAAGACGTCATCAGGTGGATGGTGACAGCCATACTAGCAGATCGTGGGCCGCATGGGGCTGGTTACGGAGAGAGTGGTGTCGCTAGTAGCGACGGCCATATCGTCCGGATTTGTTGCCTGTTGCAGACTAATGGCGACAGTTTGTTCAGAGGAGTTCGGATTTATTGCCTATTGCAGACTGATAGCGACAGTTCGTCCAGAGGAGTTCGGAATTGTAGGAGAGTTCGGTTGAAGGAAAAGCTTGGGAGGAGCTCGGCCGACTGAAGGAACGACCGCTCGAGGAGTTCGGACGCTGGGGGATTCCGTTAAAGCCTGACCGCTTGGAGTCCAAGGAGCTCAGCCGCTAAGTAGCTCGGCCGGCTGAAGGGATTCAGTCCCGATGCTGGGAGTCGGAAGGAGCTCGGTTGGCTGAGCAGTTCGGCTAAGACCCATCTGCTGGGCGTCCAAGGAGCTCGGCCGCTAAGTAATTCGGCCGGCTGTAAGGGTTCGGCTAAGATCCGTCCGCTAAAGCTCTTCTGCGGCTACTGATTGCATTAGGCTGAGCATCGAGCCAGACTTTGGCGGAAGCGGGATTTATCCCCAACAAAAATAATAACATCAAATATATTTTTTATTTTTATTTTTATTATTTATTTTTAAAAAATAAAAAAATAGAAGCCACGTTAAACAAGTTATCTGTTTTCTTATAAATACATCTATCTATGGAGCTGGAAAAATTTGTCTGCATGAAGTAGCTGACATATTCTGTTTGCACACGTTAGGAAATCCATAATCGGGAAAAAAACATATGGAATATAGCTAGTGCCAAACCGTTGAGCAAAATGAAATGCGATTCATGTAGTGCAGTGTAGATGGGCCATTGGATGTCCATCATGCTATGTTTGTGAGAGATACAAGCAATTGTTTCAACGTGGAGCCTTGCTCTGATATTAGAATCATCGCATTATCCTCTGACTAGTGGATCTCATCCACATCATTGTAGATGTTACAATCGTGCTCGCATGCCGACCATTCCCAATATCGATCACATCCATCGTAGTCCACCAGCCTCGTCCATAGAAATCCATTATTCTTCGTCATGATCTACATGCACACCTAGATATTTTCCGCTTGCAATAATTTTTCTCCGCCGTTAAACTTCCCATCATGCAAAAATAAGAATTCCAGGCCCAAGATTATTCTTTTTTCCGCAAAATAATTATTAGACAAATTTATTCTATAAAATATTTATAAATTTTAATTAATTTTTTATTCATCTCATTATCAATCATAATCATTTTTTTTATTTTTTTTTATTGTTTTGATACATTTTCATACTCTCTTTAAAATATTAGAATAATAAATCATTCTTTTCTTTAAATATAATTTATTCCACACATCCTTTTCAGTTCCGTCGTTACGTGTCAAAATTTCCCTTCTTCCTAAAACTCCAGCCAAAACTCCAATTAAAACTCCCTCTCCCTCTGCTTGCTCTCCAGCCTTTATTCCCATGGCGTTACGGTTAATCCGATAAACGAGCTCCGAAGCGGACCGCACCGAAACGTTAAATAAAGAGCGAGAAAAAAATCGTCGCGATACGAATGGTGTGTGATATGATGACGGAGAGTGAGGCGCGCGGCGGAGCGGAGCAGCCACCTCATCCTCCGTGGCCGACGCCGCCGGCGACCTCGCCACCGCCGACGCCCGAAGCCGCCATCGCCGTTGTCGTGGCGGCGAGCTCCAATGAGACTGAGGCTTGTGGAGCGGACGCCGCGGTGGGAGCGGGGAAGGTGATGGTGGTGGAGCGTCGACCGGCGGAGGGGAACGGGGAGGAGGCGGCCGTTCCAGCGGTGGAGGCGGGCGCGTGTGTGGTCATTGAGGTGGGGCGCATCGGCGGAGGCGCGGACGACGACGGGGATTGGGAAGCGGAAAAGGTGTGTAGGATCTGCCATTTGAGTCCGGATCCGGCGGAGGATGTCTTAGAGCTGATCCAGCTTGGGTGCGGGTGCAAGGGTGAGCTCGAGATCGCTCACCGGCACTGCGCCGAGGCGTGGTTTAAGCTCAAGGGTAACAGGTACTGCTGATTAAGTTTCTTATCTATCCCTTAGATTACTCAGATTTCATTGTTGTTTAATGCTGGAATGTTGATTGGTTGGGTCTATGCTAGACTTAATTTACTGATTTGATCTCTTCAGTGTCGAGTTTTTCGAGTTTAAGCTCGATCTGAAGGGGTTTGTAATGATTTCTACAAGAACCAATTTAAGGAGATTTGCTGATGTTTAAGAGTAGTGAAATAAATTGAAACCCTAGATTCATGTTAAAGTTGATAGCTTGCTGTTTTTGAGGTGTCGGCGACCTAAGCTATCGGTCTTAACTTTCTTTCTTAGCCTTTGATCTTTGACTTCGTTTCAACTAATCCGTTTCTGTCAGTCTCCCTGCTATTACCTTGTCCAAGCATCTTTGTTATTCTTCTATAAGGCATCGATTTTTAATGTCCTCATTGACTTTCTGACTTCTTTGTCTATCGTGTAAGACATGTACGATTAGTAGTCATAAAGAAACATACCAAACAAAGAAATAAGGAGAGTGGGTAAGAGATAGTCAACAGAATTACTTCGTTTTCTTCCAATGGTAAGCTCTGGATTTAATTGCAGAAATATCTGCACCCAAAAAAGAGGACAAAAAAATTTTCTGAGAAGCATTACACGTAACAAAATCACAGCTATGTTACTCGGAGAACATACATATATAATTTTGCAAATGATTGCATGAAGCAAGAGCTAGAAGGTAGAATTATTCTAATTACAGGAACGTGGAAACATTTTTTTGCTAGTGTCAGCTGAGTAAACTACGCCGACAGGTTAGAAGGATAATTTATCAATCAAGGGATTGGAATGTAATTTCTTGATTGATATAAATTCTAAGCATTCCACATCTAGCAGTTATTTTCATTCTTAAAAAAAAAAAAAAGAAAAAAAAAAAAAAAAAAAGAAAAACCAAAGATGATGGAAGCTCTACAGGAAGTAATGCTTTTATATGCTGATGAAATCTCTATAGTAGTGTTCATGATTGTTGGTCGGACTTTGATGCATCAGAGCCTTAAGTTGCTGATGCTCATATGTGCTCTGATTTTTTAGTTTCTAACTTCATTTTTCTTGTTCATGTTATAGTTACCTCGGCATCTTCATCTCTTCCCTATACCTTTTATTTATGCGCTTATTTTGATGCTTAAGTTTCGTTGCATATAATATTTTTGACATTTGCCTATTAAACAAAACCATCATGGCACGTTTGAACTTTTTAAGCCTTTCTCGTCTTTCCCTAATTTATTACATGAGCATTCACAACCCTATTTCATTCATCCATTGCAGCTAATGGTATAGTTACAAGTTATCATTTAGCTGCATTTCATGCAGTTCCCCTCACCCTTTCGCTTGTTTGAATGTATTTCGGTCCCATATCTTTGTGCTTAATTGCCTAACACTAATTTATCACCAACTTTTTTTGTACTCTAATTTGATTTGTATTTTATGTACATGAAATTCACTATGGACCCCCCTCTCCCCTCAACTCCATCTTGATCGCTATGAAAATCAAGGTTTTAAATCCTATGGTAACAGGTTGTCTTGGTAAGATTCCCTGTCCTGGCGATCGTCTCCCTCTAGTATCCCTATAGAAACCATCCACATCTCTCCTCTTCTTCTTTCTTTTCTTTCGGTCTTTTTCTTATTCCTTCCTTCATTTTCATTTTCTTTTTCTTTCCTTCGTTTCTTCTTTCTTTTCCCTTCTTTCTTTCCCTTTTTTTCTTCTTTTCTTCTTTTAGGAATAAGACAAGACAGCCAGGATGCCCCCCATCTCGTTGGGATTTAGAAAAATGGGCATCTTGCTGGGACTTATAATCATAATAAAATGATTATTATCCATGCAGCTGTTTGAATTTTACCAAGTGATTTACATTGTGAATAAAGAGTATACCATTTTAAACTCATAAAACTAGAAATGATTAACCAGAGACCGGGTATGTGCAATGGCTTACTGTTGGCATTTTGCATGAAAACATGGGCATATAACAGTGCTTGATGTTTATACTTTTTTGTTTGAAAAATTGATGAAGTTCTTTTTGAATCAGTAAGTGTGATTTCATTCTTTCCTGCAGATGTATTACACCAGCTAAAATATCAGTCACATTAAATGATTGTGTTAGGAAGAAGTTGTAGATTTGTGAAAGTGATCTGCCTACTGTCTAGTCCTAATAAACTTATAAATGTTTGAATGGTTTTTTAGTGATTATATTGATTCCTTAACGGTTAATGTGCTTGATTTTCTATAATTAGTCATGCCTCTTAACTTCTGTTATGGAAGTATAACCTGCTATTAAGTGAAATGTTGTCTTTGGATCTTCATATTGGCATTTGTAATTATATTGCAAGTGATGGAGTAAAGCAAAACTACGGATTAGTTTTTCAACTAATTTGGTGTACTATATATATGCCTCAAGGTTGTCATTTATCTAGATAATTTTGTAATGCTATATGATGTGCCTAAGAGAAAACAGGGGCCAAAGTGCACCTTGCAAGACAAGATTTTGTTAGTTATATTTTAGAATGGTGAAGATTGGGACTCTAGCAGGATAAACTTTTCGTGGGTATTAAGGATGACTTTTTATGTTGGCTTGCTATTTGAAACTTGTTAGTGGCTTTCAATAAATTATATTGGCTCCTCAGTAAGCCTTCTCTACTCTTCATCTAATTCAAGTTAGGGTTTTGACATGAAGTTATGGAATGTTGGCTTCTGGAGGAGCCTACTGTTTGGTACTATTGATGTTGTTGTTGTCATCATCATTATTATCATATTTTTGGATCATATCATGATAATGTGCAAAACCTAAAAAACAAATGATTATTTGGACAGTATCGAGGAAGAATGGTATAACAAATGTTCTAAGATGTATGGGGGAGTGATGTTAAGCGTAAAGAATGGAGAGATTTTCAGTCTTGCGGTTATACATCTTTTTTTATTTTTTGAATGTTCTCCTCCCTCTTATAGAGGACAAATAGTTCAAGATTTCCAATTACTTATTTAAACAAAATATTAGTCTGAACATTCGATCAGTAGTTTCTGCTAAAGGGTAGCATTACTTTTTATCTGAAATTCATCTTATATCAGGTGATCTTCAGTAGTTCGTAACTTCGTATAACTATATTTACGAGGAGAACCATGATAGAGAGGGCTTGTGTGATGTGCTTGAAGGTCCTTTATGGAGTGCAAGTTTACAAGTTTGTTCAAAATGTTGTTGAATAGACACTTAATACAATGGAGAGTTTATTTACAATTTTAACGACATTGCATGGTTGATTTGCCACTATTAAGCATGGCAACATATATATGAAGGCAATTTGTATTTTTACTAAAGATCCATCCCCTGATGGCATTGTGAACACTTTTTTGCCATTAATTTTATGCCAATGGCCATATTTTCCATCATAATGAGTTTCAGTGGATTGCTACACAACTTCCACACTTCTATTCTAGCTTTCTCAAATTTCTGCTGTACCCATCTCGGACCTTTCACCCAGAAACAGGCCCCTTAGTAGGAGGTACTCTCTGAATTGGTTGCCTCTGACTGAATCGTCTCAGCCAGCCAATTTATCTCTGTGGATATTGTACATGTTCTTGTATGTAACTTTATCAAGATGATCATTGTATAGGTAAGAATGTTCCAAATTTTGGGGGCTAAAAACTGGGCCTAACAGGATTGGAATTGACTAGAAATAGATGTTAGAGCTTCATCAAAGCGGGTTTGGATTTCAAGTAGTGGGCAATTCACTAATATAGCACAAACATTTTTGGCAAAAATCTGAGATAAGGCTTTAGTACAGTGAAGTATCAGATTTCTGTTGAATGGTCAGGAACACGAAAGGATGACTTAAAGGACAAGAAAGAAGAACAAAAATGAAGTTCCGCTAAAGGATCCAACTTAACATAACTTAGAGATGAAGCCAACCAAGATAGTTGACATAGTGAGGCAAGTCTTGTTGCTTAACATTTTTGGCCCAACAATTGAGCTTTGCTTAGTTTTTCTTTCTTTCTTTCTTTCGTTTCTTTTTTTTTTTAAGCTGAACTTCTACTTCATATGTCAGTTTCAACCATCCTATACTTGATCTTAGCGTTATCATGTAGGCATTGTCTCACTGGTATTGGATCACTTTATGGATCCATTGAGGTTTGAGAACTTTTCTTACTACCATCAATACGTCATTTACCTTTTGTCAATTGGTTCTGAACTTCTGATTAAGAAGACTTTGTAAAGAGACTAATATGGTTAGTGAATTTAAAGATTGGCAGGTGGAAGGGAGACCTGTTTTTCGCATGACTCAGGATCCAGCATGGAAGCAACTCGTTAAGATTATCTTGTATGTGTAAATAATTGATATGAACAATGAAAGGCTAGCCGTGGTAATAGGATAAACGAGCCAATCTTTTGAAGAGTGGAGTATAAACCTGAGAGCCAGATTGAAAATCCAGCCAGAGTTTAACACATCTTAAGATGTTTAGCTTGTTTATGTTGATTAAACTTTATCTTATATCCTGTCAGAGTATCTTGTTAAGTAAATGCTAACCATATCTCATATGGCATTAAATTGAATAAATCTGCTTTTGATTATGATGCAGGTACTGTGAAATCTGTGGTACAATTGCTAAAAACATCACCGGCGAGGAAGACAGCAGATTCATGGAGGAGTGGCATGACAGGAGGGTGTTGAGCAGCAGAAACTCCTCTGAGAGGCGTGGTTGTTGGAGGCGTCAACCCTTCTGTAATTTCTTAATGGCTTGCCTGGTAATCGCATTCATACTTCCATGGTTTTTCCGTGTAAATATGTTCTGACATGGCACCTGCTCCACGATACCTTGGTCACGGAGAATCAGAAGAGTCGACGATATCTCATGCTTGCCTTTCAAGGGTGGAAAGATCGTTGGGATTATATATACAAATCATCAGTGAAATTGTTTTGCAAACTGGCTTATGTGCAGTGCCTTTGGAGCGCCTGCGCTTCAAAATCTCTATGGTCTTAGCATTATTACACGGTGGCAGGCAAATTGGATGGATCCACTCAGTTTTTTCTCTTTGGTATTTTGGAGATTTGTGAGTTGATTGTCTATGGTTTCCTGGTTGTCCCTTTCAAGTGATCTACAAAACCCTTAGATTTGAGTAAATATTGAGAAAGTAAGTCTTTTGATTACTTATGCTTGGTGTCCTTTTTTATTAAATTTTTGTGCGACCTTATAACTTGAACATCAAAAAGTATTATGTGATCAGGTCTGCTGCGTTAAGTCTGTATATCATGGTACAAACTCTATAGCCTGGCTTCTGCATATTATCTCCTGCAATGTGTACGCATGTC
The DNA here is from genome assembly GCA_006176705.1 of Cocos nucifera. Taxonomy (NCBI): domain Eukaryota; kingdom Viridiplantae; phylum Streptophyta; class Magnoliopsida; order Arecales; family Arecaceae; genus Cocos; species Cocos nucifera. Next base: position 4,093,467 of record QRFJ01000007.1, on the reverse strand, counting down.
AGCACGATGCCTTGATAATAATTCAGACGGGATGACTACGGCATACAAGGTTTTGGAATAACAGCCGTTAGTGAAATCATCCTTTGAATCTCTCTCTTTTTCTTTTTTTAATCCAACTCGTTAGACTCGAGGGTGGATAGACTTTATTTAAAGGAGAAGTGCTTGCAGATATCTTCCGCATGTTTGAGAAATATTCCATGGATGCTGACAAATTCCACCCGACCACCTATTGGAGGATATGTACGCTTGCCATCCGTCTTCCTCCTTTTGCTTCTCAGCTCCTTAAACCTTGTACGACACATTGGCTTGAGGTTATTAATTTGCCATCCTTTTAAGCTTTGGATGTTATTAATCCAGCCCATCGCTGCCCTCCCAAACACCTTCTGAGCCCAAAGAGGATGCATAAAGATGGCCATGAGAGAGGACCATAATATAAAGGAAATACGGTGCGGCATGGCGCGCACCGTGCGTGTGCGGTGATTCACGTCGCACAGAGCCGGCGCGCAGCGCCAAAAAAAAAAATTTTTTTTTACTTTCGGACTCGTGTGGATCCTACACGAGCGTCAATCACCGCGCGTGCCGCATGTGTAGAAATTATTGCCCTAATATAAATGGACATCAAATTCAGGAAATTAACGCTTTCGGTTATCCATAGGTGCTCATCGGACGGGCTGGGCCAGATTACCGCGCCAATTTTCCAAGTCCGGGTCCGGCCAACGAGCCTACTTCCCAAGCCCGCTGCATCCATGTTTGGGGCTTCTGGGCCAGGCCTTGGGCTTCCCTAAAGCCTTTATTTTTATTTACATTTTTTTTGAAAAAAAAAAAAAAGCTTTGTTGGAGTGGTGGGCGATGGCTGATGGCGTGGTGGCCTGGTGAGGTGGTGGTTGCCGGGTTGAGGCAAGGAGGAGACGGGGAAGAGAAGGTAGGGAGGTGGGGAACAGGCAAAGAGGAGGTGGGGAGGCGGAGAAGAAGCAAGGAGGACATTGAGAGGCAGGGAGGAGACGACGAGATAGGGAGGAGAAAAACCGCAGGGGTGCTGCCGCCTCCTTCCCCAAGCTCTCAAATGAGTCAGCTACCATAGGTTAGGATCATAGGGATGGGATGGAGAAGTAATAATGGAAATTGTTAAGGATACTTAAGAATAAAATAGTATAATATACAATATATTTATTAATTTAAAATTATAAATCAGGTTTAGATCGGATTGATGTAGATCCAAATCTAAACTGTTAAAGGACGGGTTTGAATTTTAAACTTGATCCGGCCCATTGGACTGAAAACAATCAAATCCAAGCCCCTTACAAACGTGCCGGTGCCGGGCTCGGGCGGACGGGCGGCCCGGAAATTCAAGAGCATGAGCCGGAATGAACAGCATGCGTGTCCACTTGTACGTCTTCCACGTGTCCTTTAGCAGTTTTCGGTCAAGAAATACTCCAACAGGCTTATCATATCTCAGTTCCTAATATGACGAGCCTCCCGAGCCAAGGAACATTAATATTATTTACCAAAAAAAAAAAAAAAAAAAAAAGAGGTCCTTTGCTCTCATTTTCCACAGTTTTGGATTCGGAAGCATCCTCACGACTTGATGGTTACGGTCGGGAGAAATTATTGCATGGATCAGGTCCAAGGACTTCTCGAACCACACGGGCGGTGGATAACGCGCAACTGGAAATTGGTGAAATACAGGGCTAATGTGGCGTGTTATCAACCTTGGGATTTGGCAAGGTCAATTGGATCCGATCCAAATAATAATTAGACTGCCGTAGGGGTGCCACCAGAGTTGCGGACTTTCACAACCCCTCTACGTAAATTCTGAAATATTAAATCACATGAAAATAACACTAGGATCCTCCTTTTGTAGTCCAAGTGTCCAATTGCTTCTCTGCGTAAGAGACAATTTGATTGGCCTCCCTGTCCAAATAGCATTAAAATATCCTTTGTTGCTATCCTCTGCAGTGTGCATTTTGGATTTGGAAGCATTCTTACATCCTGATGATAGGCGGCCATAAAGGTGCTGGCAGAGTTGCAGACTTTGTAAGCACCGGTTCTTAAATTCTGAATCAAATCATATGAACACAACAATAAGTTCCTCTTCAGTCCAAGCTTCCAGTTGCTCCTCTAGGCACTGGTGGTAAGCGTGGATATGGAGGAAGCTTCAAAGGAGAAAGCAGTGGGGGACAAGTACAGGTCTTATTTAGGGGGAGAAGGAGATAACACCCACTGGAGACATGGATCTCCTCCCACCTATGATCTCGTCAACAAGCTCTTCGAAGAAGGAAGGACGAAGGTAAAACGCCCAACAAATCTCTTTTCCACTGTTCTACTCTCAGAAACTTTTCTTTTGGTCTTGTTAAGACTACTCTTTTTCGTACGTAGGTATGGCCAAAAGGATCACTAGAAGAGGTGGTGCAGAACGCCATCAAAACGTGGGAGATGGAGTTGTCTCATAAGACCCGACTAGAAGACTTCAAGACCATCAACCCGGATAAATTCAAGTTCACGGTGAATGGAAGGCGGGCGTTATCGGGCGAGGAGACACTGAAGCTGGGGAGTTACAACGCGTTGCTGCAGAGTTCCCTGCCGGAGGAGTTGCAGTACTACAAGGCTGGTTCCGAGACCTTCGAGTCGTCGCACGAGTTGTTCCGGAGGACGTTCCCTCGCGGGTTCGCGTGGGAGTTGCTGGATGTGTACTCGGGCCCTCCGGTGATCGCGTTCAAGTACAGGCACTGGGGTTACATGGAAGGGCCTTACAAAGGTCATGCACCAACTGGGGAAAAGGTCGAGTTCTATGGAATGGCTATCCTCAAGGTATCCCCGCTTATCCCGTCCGTCTAATCCTTGGCCGTTTTGATCTCTACGACTAATTTAATCTGGTTTTGCATCGCAGAAAAAAAAAAAAAAAAAAAACCTAACTTTGTCTGGTAGTTATAAAATATCATGCAGGCCCGTCAAAGTATCATGGTGCCATTTTGAAATTGCAATGATTGTTATAAATTATATTATCTTGGGAAATAAAAAATTATATTAAACAACGGCACTACTCATGACTTATAAGCCGGATTTTATTGAGTATTAATACTGATATTGATATGCTAATACTGATAGCACATTAAGCTCATTGACTATATCACAAAATCTATATTATAATATAGATATGACTATGACATTTTAATATGGCATTTTCTTTCATATTAGTCAGCGTTACTTGCCAATAATATTAATATTAATAATATTGTTACACATTAAGCTTAATTTGATCTTATATCATATTATTTACATACTATAGCAAATTCTAATAGTATATGTGTGTCTATCATTATAGTAAAATAATAAATTATTATAAAATTATGAGATTATGATTCAACCTTTATATAATAAGAAAGAGAAAAGTATTGCATCAAGGGGATATTTAAATACAAATATAGTAGGGTTATTAATGGCTCTATCTTCATTTTTAAGTAAGATTATGATCATAAAAATATAATATTGGCAATATATATAAGCTCATATATCAAAATATCTAAATTTATATTGATTAGGATATCAAGGGATGAGAATTTCTTCATACTATATTGATGAGCATTAATGATTGAGATCTAGCTTAACTCCCAGAAGAAAATTGAGATCCAAAGGCCATATGCTTGTCTTGGCTATTGACCTGCTTGTTTTATAGCCAAAGATTATTGACATTTGATGCCATTGCTTCTAAGCTCTTTTATAAAACATGAATCATAAAGACGACAGCCAGTAGCTATTAGCTCAATTGGTTGGCATCTTTCTTAACCTTAAAGGTAGTGCAGGGTTCAAATTCTAGGATTGTTCTAATAGGATTATAAAATAGGATAACACCTTCCATTTTTCGATAAATCTGCATGCTATATTTGATTCTGTCATCAGGGATATGCTTTAGATGTCTCCCAATTGGCCTTTAGTTTTATTTTCTTATATTATTTTATGATAATCCTAACGGCATTTTTAGGAACGGCTCATTCAGTAATCTAGACTTTGCATGATCTATAATTATAGAAACCATTTCATGTTTTGCTGAAGAACTTTGCTAATGATGAGTTGCTTACATGTAGCTCAGGTTGAGCTACCTTTGGGCATAGACCAATTAGAAATTAAGCTAAACTGAAATAGTTTTTGGAGATCGGCTCGATTATTTGTCTAGCTTGAACACAAAAAAGTGGCGTGGTTCAAAGAAGAGCCTGGGTTGGCTGGGCAAAGGCTCCGCTTTGAGCTTATAGGAGCCGAATTAAATAACCCAACCCAAGCTTGACTTGAGTTGGAGTTGAGTTCAAGCAGTCTAGATTCCTAAACTAAGCTCAAGCAGTCTGCATGCAACTCGGCCCCGTTTGACCGGTTAGTAGAGCTAGGGTTGTTCACTAAATAGTTCGAACTGTTAAACTGAACAAGACCAAACCATTTTTATCAATATGGTCTGGTTTGATTTATGATTTTTATATAAAATGGTTTAACAGTCTGATTTTGCAAAAATATTAGCCTAGATCAAATCATAAACAATAATATGAGAAAGAAAGAAAGAATTTTTTGGAAAATGAGAATAGTGGTCAGAATTGCATTATATTTATAGACTCATGATTACATAAGAATATAAATAAAAAATTTGACCCAATTAATTTAAGTTTTAATTATAAAATTTAAAATTTTAATTTTAATTTAAATTATACTAAAAATGAAAATTATACATATCATTATGAATCAAACATGCTATCAATAGTCGATATTTAAAAATCAAATTTAAATTTGAAATTTCAATCTTTATTAATTTTGCTATAATATTTTTTTTCTTGAGATTTTCTCTTTTTCGTGTTGCATTATATTAAACCATTAATCAAATCAGACCAAACCATAATTTATTGGTTTGGTCTGATTTAGTTTAAGTGACAAAATGGTTTAGTTTAATTTATAAAATTATCAAACCATAATTTACTGGTTTAGTTTAAGAATATTGGTAAATCCGACCGTGTACATCTCTAAGTAGAAAATATATTGATTTTTAGTCCGGCGTTGATCCGAAACTACTTAAAATTTGATATTTTCTATGCTTGAACTTTCCCATGATCAGCTTTAGTGGTTAGTTTAATTTGCCGGTTCCTTTCCTTTGTCTATGGAAAGTCTTGGATTCGGTCCTACTAGTGCCGGATTTTCGAATTGGTGCTGGAAGCATTTGTGGCTTGAGCTGACGCATAAGTGGCTCGCGCTGCTACCCATCAATGCCATGTCTCCTTCGCGCATCCAGCAGAATCGTTACTTTTCCAAGGTCCACAGCCCCATCTCTTTCCACTTGTATCGCTTTAAGAATGAAAACAAAATATCTCATATGAAATCCATAACAGCCTTAGATTTCTGGGATTAGATATACCTTGCTTTTTCCTCGGGTCAGGTGATCTTCCTTTCCAGAAGGCTTGCTTGCAAAAGAAACAGGACATGGCAAAGGCACAAGGGCTCCATGGTGGACTCCCACAAACTCTCAAAGAATAATAACAGTGATCCTATTCTCAAATTACAATCGCTATGAGTTCTCTAAATGTTTATCATGGGTGTGTTTTGGTGGTCTGGGTTTTGATGTTACCAATCTAGAATATTATCCTTAATTTGAAAGAGTTGGTTTTGTTAAGAAAAATGTCTCGAATTCTCCCACATTAAGCCCACAATGAGATCTAGAATGACGAACGGAGTCCAATGAGCCCAAGAACACATCAATCGGAGTCCGAATGGCGAACATACATATGAAAGAAGTACATGAAGCATCCGATGGATTGTCAAAGTAGGGCCCATGGCCAGCAGGCCCACGGACGCACGACTCAGGCGCACGGGTCCACTGAGGCCGGCCTAGGTGCGCACTGGTGCGTGGGCCAGTAAGCGCGCGGGTGCACGGCCCAGCGACATGTGTGGCCTAGGTTGGGCGCTCGTGGGCGCAGCCCAAGCCGCCTCGCGGATGCGCGGGGGAGTTCTTTCTCCATGCGGACTGCGCGCGGTCGTTCTCCATTTTTGCTTCGATTTTGGTCTGTGATCGTGGCTATTTAAGCAGCAGACCGAGAAAGGTAGAAGGAGTGGCTTGGTGAATTTGAGAGAGCCTGAGATGATTGAAGCAAAGAGAAGGACGTTAGCAACAATAGAAGCAGGAGCTTTGAACAGACAGCTAAGCGACGGACTGCGATCATTTCAGGGGGTCTCCAAGAGAGAGTTTGGTAAGGATAACTTTTTGTTGAGAAGATTGTATACGTGAGTTGAGAGTGGATAATCTCCTCTTATATCTCTTCCTTTTTCAAATGAAGTTCTACATACCTCGTGGAGGCGAGCCTTTAGGTTGATCCACGTACTTAATTATTCTCATTTTGATTTTTTTCTTTCTTTCTATCGTAATTTGCCGGTACTAGATCCTTAACAAGTGGTATCAAAGCATAGTAATACTCCCAACAATTGGTATCAAAGCCCAGACAGTACCAGAGTGCAGATTGTAACAGTAATGATAAAGATTGAAGAATATGGAGAAGACAAGCGCAATTAAGGTAGAGATCAACAGGTTTGATGGAAAGGGCAATTTTTCCTTGTGACAAGCAAGGATAAAGGATGTCCTCATCCAACACAGTTTGATTGACGCTCTCTTGTACGAAGAGATGCTAGCTACCACAGAGGTGAAGGATTGGAAGCGGATCCAGGCGGTGAGCACGATCTGCTTGTACCTAGCGGATGATGTGGTGATCTATATACTTAGCAAGACTTCTCCGATGGCGTTGTGGTCGAAGCTCGAGGAGTTGTACATGGTGAAGTCCCTCACTAATACCCTCTTCCTTTAGAGGCCGACTGCGGATGGACGAAGGCCAGAGCATGCGGGAGCATCTATCCAACTTCCAAAAGATCCTCACCGACCTCCTCAGCATTAACGAAAAAGTTGAGGAGAAGATCAGGGCGTTGGTATTGCTCGCATCGCTTCTCCCTTCGTATGAGTCCTTAGTAACTGCTCTTCTAGTGGGGAAGAGCACTATCAAGATGGATGAGGTCACTGCAGTGATACTTTAGAACAAAGTTCTTAGGAGGGAGAATCCAGCTTTGAGCTTAGATGGTGGTAGCTCAGCTTTGGTGGTTTCTAGAGGAGTAGGAGGCAGTAGACAGAGCGGTAGAGAATTGTGAGGAGGACGATCTAGGTCCAAAATGAGGGACCAAAGCAGATCCGATGCTACAGGTGTGACGAGTTGGAGCATCGAGTCAAGAATTGCCCACAACTCAAGGATCGGACAAGGACTACTGTGGCAATGGCCAATAGCGATACAGAAGGCAGTGATGATGTCCTTCTAGTTTTTGATGAGGTATCTACTTCTTCCCCCCAGTGGATTATGAATTTTGCTTATTTCCATCATGTATGTTGCAGAGAAGAGATGTTTGACTCCTTGGAGATCGATGACGGCATCGTATTCCTACCAGACGGATCGAGCTATGAGATCAAGGGCAGTAGGACGGTCAGCATGAAGCTCCATGATGGAACAGTAAAGAAGTTGCGTGAGGTCCGATATATACCCAGCTTTAAGAAAAATCTAATCTCATTGAGCAGACTGGATTTGACTGGCTTCGGATGGAAAGCTGATAGAGGAATTCTAAAGATCATGCGCGGCAGTAGGGTGGTACTCAAAAGAAAAAAGTATGGAGGACATTACCTCATGTCAGGAAGCCCAATGCGAGGTGGAGCTCCAGGTGGAGAAGGATCGGGCACGAGATGAGAGACTAGGAAGGACGATATGCGACGTCACAAGGTGAAGTTCCTATTACCGCAGAAGACTACCCCGAGCAAGTCTCAGGTCAGGTGGATCATAGTAGTTGATGGAGGTAGAACCGAGCGGCCTGGATCAACTCCCACGTTTGCCCATCCATGATCAGCAGGTGATTGCCCTAGAGAATGGAGGTGCTAGACGAACTCTCGGATAGGTGGAGACTGAATATCAAATCGAGATGGAGATTGTTAAGAAAAATGCCTCGAATTCTTCCACATTAATCCCACAGCGAGGTTTAGAACGACGAACGGAGTCTAACGAGTCTAAGAACACTTCAATCGGAGTCCAGATGGTGAAGATACGCGCGAAAGAAGCATGTGGAGCATCTAATGGATTGCCAAAATGGGGCCCAAGTCGGCAGGCCCACGGACGCACGACCCAGGCGCGCACTGGCATGTGGAACAGCCAGCGCACGAGCGTGGCCCAGCAGCCTAGCGTGCGTAGGCACAACCCAGGCCCAGGCACGCGCGGCCTAGGCCTAGGCGGCCTCTCGGACGCACGGAGAAGTCCTTTCTCTATGCAAACTGCGTGCAGTCGTTCTCCATTTTTGCTTGGTGTTGGTGTAGAATTTGGTTGACGCCAGATCGAGCTGGAGTGGAGGAGGACGAGGTCGCCGTCGGTGACCTACAAAATAAAGTCCCGTCTGGAGTCGGTGGTGGTGGCTCCGATAGGATCCTCCGATGATCAAGTCAGCTCTTCTGGCCAACAGAAATGGAGTACTCAGGAGAGAGTTCAACAGAGTTTTAGAGGGGGAGAGGAGAGCTTACCGAAATCGTATCTAGAGGGTCCTTTTTTATGGACGGAGCTTGTCGCAGATTGATGGTGACAGCCACATCGTCCGGTAGTGGGCCATATGGGATTTGCTACGGAGAAAGAGGTGTCATCAGATTGGTAGTGGCGGCCATGTCGTTCGATGGTAGGTCGTATGGGGTTTGTTACGGAGAGAGAGATATTGCCAGATTGGTAGTGGTGGCCATATCATCCGATCGTGGGCCGCATGGGGTTTGTTACGAAGAGAGAGGTGTCGCCAATAGAGGCCATGTCGTCTGATGGAAGCATGCATTCGGGGTCCGACTGTACTGGAGGAGTCCGACTGTAGGAGCAATTCGGAAGGAGGTCGGCTTCTGGAGGAATCCGGCTGTAGGAGCGATCCGAAAGGAGGTCGGCTCTTGGAGGAGTCCGATTATAGGAGCGATCCAGAAGGAAGTTCAGCTCTCGCAGAGGCCCGACTGAAGGAGGATCCGGAGGGAGTTTGGCTCCTATAGAGGCCCGACCGAAGGAGAATTCGGAGGGAGTTCAGCTCCCGTAGGAACCCGGCTGTAGGAGTAATCCGAAAGGAGGTCGGCTCCTGGAGAAGTCCGACTGCATGAACGATCCGGAAGAAGTTTGGCTTCTGAAGGAATCCGGTTGCAGAAGCAATCCGAAAGGAGGTTGGCTCCTGGAGGAGTCTGACTGCAGGAGCGATCCGGAAGGAGTTCGGCTTCTGGAGAGTTCGACTGGGGCTCGGCCGCTGAGAAGTTCGACTGGCCGAAAGGATTCGGTTGGGACTCGGCCGCTAGAGAGTTCGACCGGCTGAAGGAGTTTGGCTGCTGAGACTCTTCCGTGATCATCGATTGCATTGGGCTAAGCATCAGACTGGACTTCGACAGGAGTGGGATTTATCCCCAACACTTGGGTTTTGGACTGTGACCGTGACTATTTAAGCAGCAGACCGAGAAAAGTAGGAGTGGCTTGGTGAATTTGAGAGAGCCCGAGATGATTAGAGCAAAGAGAAAGATGTTAGCGACAGTAGGAGCAGAAGCTTCGGGCAGACAGCTAGGCGACGGACTGCGATTATTTTAGAAAGTCTTCAAAAGAGTTTGGTAAGGATAACTTCTTGTTGAGAGGATAGTATACGTGAATTGAGAGTGGGTAATCTTCTCTTGTATCTTTTCCTTTTTTATAGTAAAGTTCTATATACCCCGTGCAGACGAATCTTTAGACTAATCCACGTACTTGATTGTTCTCATTTTGATTTTTTTTTTTTTCTATCGTAATTCATTGGTAGTAAATTCTTAATAAGTGATATTAAAACGTAGTGATACTCTCAATAGGTTTTTTAATAAAAAATTTATATTTTTTTTATATTATTCTTATATCATCTAAAATAATCCTCCGTCAAAAGAAATATTTTCAATTAGTCGTTTCAGTTTCTTGCATCATATTATGTTATTGCTCCAATCATAAATTGTTTCAGGTGGATGAGCAATTGAGGGCAGAAGAGGTGGAGATCTACTATGATCCAGCTGAATTGTTTGGAGGCCTTCTCAAGGGTCCATTGCTTTCCCAAAGTGAACACCACCATCAAGGAGCCACCGATTCTTCCACCAGCGGCCCAACTGCAACTTCCCCAACGTGCCCTTTTCTCAAGAGGGAATAACAGGTCAATGTGTAGCCTCCAACAAAGTAGAGCCTTCTCATATGGTGTTATGCGTGTGGATCGTAATAAATATTTCTGAGCCTTATTTTGAATAAAAAAAACACCTATATTGAGCTTTTATTTTGGAAAACTTCAATTTAATAGCGTGATTTGGTTTGAAATGTCACGTTGGATGTATCATATTGTTTTATTATCGATATTGTTGTGATCCAATATATTTCTCTCTCTTATTGTATTGGATATTTTTGTTAGAGAGGAACGAGTGAGCAATATTATAACTTGAACATCAAAAGGCATTTTATGAATATGATCAGGTCCATTAAGACTGTTGCCTCCTTTAAAAAGCTTGCACCACTAATAAATAATTTTCTTCTAGCTGAATTTCTTATGCCTAGATTACCATGATTCATATTATTCATGTAGGCCTTCCTCTTGGTTACCATGCAGCTCCCCCATCTCTGGCTTGTGTAGGCCTTCCTCCTCGTTCTTCCTCAACTGCAGCTTCGTAATATCCGCCTCGACCTACTCAATTTGATGAAAGATGTCGTCCATCTCCAAGTGGTTTCGTCAGAGGAGTCTACATCTAACCAGCTCCAGCCTACGGGTGATTCTATACCTTGCATCCCCATTGATTAGCATTCTAATACCTCCCATACCGAGTCCCACGATCTTGGATAAGATATCCAAAACTTCTTGAACCAGAAGGAGGCCCCGGACTGGTCCAGACCGTCCATTGAGATGAGAATCTGGCAGTGACCTAAGGCTATCCTTAGCAGGTATTGAACGCAAAATCTCGAAAAGCACTGGATCCACTTAGTTGAAGCAAGTGCTCGATTAATCATCTCCCAAATCCAAGCTCACCCAAGTTGATTGTTGCATCAGGTGAACCTCGGGCTTGTAAACTCGAGATCGATCAGTGCTGTGCAACTAATGAAATTCCTGAACTTCCTTGACTCCACGTTGTCCCTCTGATGCCTACCACCATACTTCTCATGGAGGCCCACAATACAATTGAAGTCTTTAGCCACCAGTGAAAGCAAACCCTGCATCAGGAGTCTAGAAATCTCCATCCAGAGCACCCTACGGTCCTTGTGCTCGATGCTCGCATGGACACCAGAGAGGAGTCAAGGTCTCTGCTGTTTACATCTATGGAATGCATCCATTCTGACAAAGCCATGATGCTATAATATCAAGATGTCTCCCAACAGACCTCGAGACTCCACAACATAAGAGCTCCAGGCCATAGGGATCCTCTGTCTAGCCCAGGCCAGCCCAGCTCCGGAGAGGTGGGTCTTGCTTAGCACACAAACATCTGAGCAATGGTGCTGAATCAATCGGCCAAAGATTGACTGGAAGGAGTGCTTCCTCGACCCCCGACAATTCTAGCGTAGGATTCTTATGGAGAAGACTCAGTAGGAAGGGGGCCTACACTAGAACCTCCCTCATCCTGAGAATCCTCCCCAACCTTGTTGTCCATCAAATCTACCATCTCCATGGTTATCCCTTCATCGTGGATGGCCTGCTTGAGTCTAGCCACCACAACCTCTGAGAGGAGCCCTGGTCCACATCTGATGTATCCATGTACACCAAGCCCTCAACCGCCACACCTTCGATAGGATTCCCTCCATTTCTAGCTCATGCCTCCACTCCGGTCCCCCTATTGCCATCGGGGCACCAGGCTCTTGGCTTACACCACCAGGCACCAGTGGGCTCTCTTCTATCTCCATCGAGACCTTCATAGCAAAAGTGAAGACTTCAGGGCCCCCAGATCCCAATGTCGCCTCCAGATCTGTAGATGAGGAGGCCATGGTCTTTCCCTTGGTCTTATTCTTGCTTGTTACATGTTTTTTAGAGCCCTCTAGGCCCAAATCCTAGCTAGTGGGCTTCACTAGAGCTCGGCCCACATCAGAATCAAGGGGCCGAGCTCGCTTGGGCTGGCCCACCACTTGCGCTCTGCTTCCCTCTCCTGCCTGGCCCGCCTTAGGAAGGGTTGGGCCGCACGCCTAGCATGCATGCACGCGCGTCTGCACCCACAGGCCCATGATTGGCCAGTAGGTCGAAAAGAGTTTGGGCCCACGATCTGCCCCTTGCCTTTAGCACGCATCTCTATGCTCCCTATCAGCCATTCGATTGTTAGATTCAAATGCGATCGGCTAGGTGATCTCCATCGCACGATCTTGAATGGCTGAATCCAGCCATTGGGTTCAAGCACTGAGTTCGTCCAGACCGAGTCAGCCGTAGGAGTTCCCGGCCCGAGTTGACTCGCTAATGACTTGGGGTGAGTTGACCTAGTCACCATCTTCCTCCTATCCACCCCTACCTCATGCTCGAGCTCCCGTCAATGGATGGCTAGCAGCTAGGGCCCAAGGGGGGGCCTCGTCGTTCCATGGTCCCCTTCCGACTCCTACACTTGGTGGACATTATTCGGGTCCAACCTGCCTCCACAACTCCCTTCTCCATCCGACACCACTCCTCTGACAGATGGAAGAGTCTGCATCGGAGGCAGACTCCTTTAGTGCTTTCAAAGACAAAGTGCTACCAAAAAGAACCGGTTGGCCACTTAACAAGCACCCTTGGCCGTAGAGGGCGATCGAGATCGATTTTGGTATGACACGGATGAACCCTAGCTGGCACATCTTTGTCGTGCAATTGTTGATGGAGACAAGCTCTCCGGTGAGTCGCACCACCTCCCGTAGTGCTTCTTCATCTCAGTGCTCTATCGGAAACCATGGAAGATGAATCCATACAAGCACAAGCATCGTCAAAATCGCCCCCTCTACCGAAAAGAAGCCTGGCCTCCATGGTTCAAGGGCTAAGGCCTGCCTAGCCATTATCCATGGCCGTCGGAGGACCAACTTATGCTCCTCCAACTCCCCAAACTGGAAGAGGAGTAGTCCCCTCTCCAACCCTTATGCCACAACATCCCCTTTGATGCCTCCTTGCAGTCGGAAATCCCTAGCCACCAACTCTGGCGACACTTGTCGCCCCTGGCTCTTTGCAACCACTGCTCCAATCGCTCCTGGAGGGCCATCATCGGGGCCTCGACAACCTTCGAGAACCATCAGGTAAGCTTCGTCACCTCCTCAGATGATGGATCCAGCAAAACCAATACTATCCACCCTTGTAGTGCACCTTTCCAGCTCGTTTCCTGCCGGTCGCCACCTTTTAGGCCACTAGGATGCTCATGCGGCTCCTTCACCATCATCCACCACCTCGATTGCTCCGACTAGTGACCAAATCACCGGCAATCACACCCAAGAGGATAAAGCCTGAATCTTAAAGCACTCAAATGGTCCTAGGAAATAGTCACAATAAAAATGGGATGCTCCGGACCCATGGTTGCTAGATTTTCTTTTTATCACTATTTTTTTTTTCAAGCATCCTCACCTCAGCTCCTTTAAACCTTGTACGACATATTGGTTTAGGGTTATAAATTTGCATCCCTTTTAGATTTGGATGTTATTAATTTGGAGTTAGAGCTGCAATGATTCTAGCTCATCACTGCCATGCCAATCTTCTTTCTGAGCTCGAACAAAATGGCCATAAGAGAGACTAAAATAAAAATAAATATTAAATTTAAAAAAATAGAGTAATTATTTGTGCACCGTATGTGGTACAATAAATTTAATGTGAAGTGCACGATGCCATCCCATTAGACCATGTAACCAGCGCTTTCTAACGCCCATTAAATGCTTGCAGTTTTACTTTTTGGTTTGAAATTAATTTTGAATGATGAAAATGCCCCTCTGTTCTAAAAAAATTATGACATTATATAGCCTATTATGATATCCTGAAGGCATATTATGATTTTCTGAAAATATGAAGTCATAAGGGGGAAGGGCATTTTTGTTATTGAAAATTTCATAATTTTTTTCAATGATGAAAATGACATTCTTCCCTTATAATTTTTTATTTTTAGAAAATCATAATATGCTTTCAGGATATCATAATAGAGGACGTCATAACAGGTCATAGAATATCATAATTTTTTCAGAAAAGAGAGGTATTTTCATCATTCAAAAATTCAAACCAAAAAGTAGAACTGTTGTATTTAATACACATTGAAAAGCATGGCTATGTGGTCCAATAGAATGGGATGGTGCACTCTTATTGCACCGTATGCGGTGTACAAAGACTTTCTCTAGAAAATTAACGCTTTTGGGTTGTTTCCATGATTTGAGAGAATGAATGATTAGCCTTATTTAAGAGATAGAGCCGAGTCGTATAGCTTCTAATAGCTATGGAGAAAAATATTCCAATTAGAAAATGGGTATGGCTATTGCATTCCCGCAGCCCTCCAAACAAAGCAGGAAATAATAGTGCATGCTTAGGTACACTCTTGCTCTGTCGTATTTTTCTTGCTTCATTTTTTTGACAAGAATTTATTTCTTCTAGCTTTGCTTTATTGCATGCATTTGGTGCGCTATTGAATAGCATTCCTATAAGTGGTCAAACCCTCTTCCCATCTTAAGGAGGTCCTCGACTTTAGTTGGCTAGTCGATCTTCCTCTCTCTGAATTGACATTTTGATCGCCCTCATTGTACTTACTATGGTTTCACTCTGCCATGAGTAAATCATTATATTTTGAAAATGAAAAAAAATAGCTGGTAACTCATCTTTTTTTGAGTGGTTATGGTTCTCCAATTCCCTTAATCCCATTAGCCTAGGGTTTTCTCTTCAATACTTGGGTTAGCTGGGATGGATGGGGAACTTTGGAGAGCGAAGATAAGCTGGTCCTAGTCTAACATGAGTTGTAATTAATGCTGATCAACTAGTGTTAACCCTAAGGATTGATTTTAATGAATAACAAAATATTTGAGTATATATATTTTAACTAATGAAGTTGATGAGATCATGTTTCAGGATGTATTTTAAAGTATCAAATAAAATATTCATATAAGTGCATTTGAAAATTGATAGAGAAGAGTTGGAGGTATTTGGAGCATAAATCATACCTAAAATAAGACTTGAAAAAGATATCCCAAAATCAGAATTCAAGAGAAAAACTTTTTGGCAAACTAAAATTTTACAGCATAAGAAACCCACGAGTCGACTCAATGTTCGACTCGTTGTTTAGCTCGAGCTGATATGCAGATTGGCACGCAGAAGCTTCAGAAGGAATAGTCTCGAGTAGAGGCTCGAGTCAACTCGAGGTTCTCGAATCAAAGTCTCAGTGAAAATTCAGAGAATGATGATTTTGGGATAAGATCTCGAGCAGAGGCTCGAGTCGACTCGAAGTTCTCGAGTCGAAGTCTCAGAAGAAATACAGAAGATGACAATTTTGAAGCAAAGTTCGACACAGTCTCGAGTGGAGGCTCGAGTCGACTCAAGGTCCACGAGCTGAGGATCAAGCAGAGTAAAAAATCTCGAACAGAGGAACGAGCGGAGTAAAAAAACTCGAGCTAAGGCTCGAGTCGACTCGAGGTTCGACTCGAACTCCAACGGCTAGTTTCTGCAGACTGTCCAGAACTATGCAGATTTGATTCAAACGGTTATTTTTGCTTCTCCAACAGTTAAATAGGATTCTTCAATCTTCTAAACGTGAAAAATCATCTATAAAATACTTGAAGAAAGTGACATAAATATAAAATCATTGAAAGAAATCAAAAAATCAAGAAAAAAGTCATAAGAGCCCCTGAAAAGAGAGCATTACACTCTGAACTCCAAGAAACATCAAATCAAGTGATTTTATTCTGTAAGAAGACAAGCTCAAATAGTTCAAAATCCTTCCTCCAAGAAGATTCTAAAAAACTTCATCGACTTATTTGCTCATTAAATGAGCTTTTTGTTCATTTTTGTTATTCAACTTTTCTCTTTTTTGTAACTTAGCTTCAATAGAATTTTGAAGCTAAGGAGAAGGCTTATCTAAGTCTGAAAATTAAATTATAAGCCAAGGATTAGCTTGGGGGTTGGTTGTGGTTGGTGAGCCGGTATAAAAATCAACTAGATTTTGGATAGTGAATCTTGAAAAACTATCCGACTGTAATTTTAGAGAGATTATAATAAAATTTTCAAATGGGCCTTGGGGAGTGGATGTAGGTGCAAGGAGCATCAAACCACTATAAATTTTTTAGCATTTATGATTGCCTTATTTACTTCATTCCATTACATTTATATTTCTATATTTTTTGCATACTTAGAACTGAAGCATACACCATCACATCACTTATTTTTGAAAATAGCATCTAACTTATTTTAAGTTTTGAAAAACCCAATTCACCCCTCCTCTTAGGTTGTCTTGTTGGATAATAAGTGGTATCAGAGCTTGGTACTCACTTCATTTGATTTAACAATTAAGAGTTAAGATCAAATGGCAATCCATATGAGTGCATCTCTTATCGAAAGGCAATCGACCAACCATCCATCCTTGTTCAATGAAATAAATTACACTTATTGGAAAGCATGCATGCGCATTTATATTCAAGCACTTAGTTATCAACTTTGGAGAGTGATAATTAAAGGCCCACATACTTTCATAATCAAAATAGAGGGTAATGATGTTTCCAAATCGAAAGAGGATTGGGATGAGCACGATATGAAAATGATAGAATTAAATGCTAAGGCCATGAATATTCTATATTATGCATTAGACCCCAATGAATTCAATAGAATTTCTACTTATGCTTCGACCAAGATGGGACATGCTAGAGGTTATTCATGAGGGTACCAATCAAGTAAGAAAGTCTAAAATAAATATGCTTGTCCATCAATATGAATTATTTAAAATAAAGTTAAATGAGTCTATTTCTGAAATATTTACTAGATTTATCGATATTATCAATAGTTTGAAAAGCTTGGATAAATCTCACACTAATAGTGAGCTTGTTCGTAAAATTTCTAAGTTACTTTCAAAAGCTTGGGAAGCAAAGGTCACCGCCATCCAAGAAGCTAAAGAGCTCAACAAGCTATCATTGGAAGAGCTTCTTGGATCCTTAATGACTCATGAATTGAATATGAGGTAAAACATGAAGGAAAAAATCAAGAAGAAAAAGATCATAGCTCTTAAAATAACTACTTCCAAGGATGATGAGAGTGAGAAATCTGATAAAGAGGAGGAAGAAAAAGACTTGGCCATGATTGCAAGAAAGTTTAAGAGGTTTATGAGAAAGAAGAAGCAAGAATTCAAGAAGAAGACCTTCAAAGGTGAACCAAGTAAGGAGAAAGAGAAGGAGCTACCAATTTGCTTCGAGTGTAAGAAATTTGGCCACTTTAGGATGGATGCCTCCTCAAAAAATCATTTAAAAAGCTCAAGAAGAAGACGATGATGACCACTTGGAGTGATAGTGAGGACTCTAGCTCTGAGGAAGAATCATAAGAAGAAGCCAATCTTTGCCTGATGGCATATTATGAGGAGGAGTGTCTTGCAGTCCGAGATAAGAAAAGATTTTGGTATCTTGATAGTGGCTGTTCAAGTCACATGACGGATGATAAATCTTAATTTATCACTTTTGAGCCTAAAGAAGGAGTAGTTATATTTGGTAACAATGGAAAGAGATGTATCATTGACGTCGGTAATATTCATATTACTTCTTTTACTTCTATTCAAAATATATTGTTAGTTGATGAGTTGAAATATAATTTGCTTAGTATTAGTCAATTTTGTGATAAGAGATTTAAAGTAATTTTTGAATCTCTATTATATATTATTTCTAATCCAAATGACAATGGCATCATGTTCATAGGATATAGACATAACAATGTCTATATGGTAGATCTTGATGATCTACATATAAAAAATGATTAATATCTTGTGGCAATGGATGCCAAGATTAATGAAGCTAGTTGATTGTGGCATCATAGATTAAGTCATGCTAGTATGGACTTACTCTCCAAATTAATTAAAAAAGATCTTGTAAGAGAATTACCAAAATTAAGTTTTAAAAATAATCAAATTTATGATGCATGTCAATTTGGAAAGTAAACTAAAAATTCTAACAAATCAAAAAAAAAATGATTTTAATCTTTAGAATTGCTACACATGGATTTGTTTGGACCCACAAGGACCACTAGTCTAGGAGGTAAAAAGAATGGTTGTAATTATAGATGATTTTTTAAGATTCACTTGGGTAATGTTTTTAGCACAAAAAGATAAAGCCTTCGATGCATTTTTCAAATTTTATCGAAAGATTTTGAATGAAAAGAATACATCAATAGTTTGCATACGTAGTGATCATGGTATAGAATTCGAAAATCAGCACTTTGAGAACTATTGTAATGAAAAAAAAATTGATCATAATTTTTCAACACCTAGAACTTCACAATAAAATGGAGTAGTAGAAAGAAAAAATAAACACTAGAAGAAATAACACGAACTATATTATGTGAAAGTAATTTACCTAGATATTTTTGGACTGAGGCAATAAATACTGCATGTTACACATTAAATCGTGTTCTAATAAGACCTATTTTAAAAAAAATTCTATATGAACTTTGGAAAGATAGAAAACCAAATATCAACTATTTTCATGTGTTTGGTTGCAAATGCTTCATACTTAATAATGAAAAAGATAACCTAAAAAAATTTGATGCCAAGTCCGATGAGGATATCTTCTTAGGATACTCCTCATCAAGTAAGGCATATAGAGTCTTCAACAAGAGAACTCTCATTATTGAAGAATCAATTCATATTATCTTTGATGAATATAATAACAAATCTATTAAAAAAGAAGATGCTTTAGAAGAAGATAGATAATTTAACACTCAAGGATACTTCACCTCAAAACAATGAAGAAGAGAAGAATGAAGAGTCCTCTCAAAGTCCAAGAGAGGAGCTGCCAAAAGAATGAAGGTATGTACATCGACATCCTAAAGATCTTATAATCGATGATCCATCATAAGAGGTAAGAACACAATCTTATCTTAGAAATGTAAATAATTATATAGCTTTTATTTCATAAATTGAATCTAAATCAATAAAAGAAGCTAAAAATGATCTATATTGGATAGATGCCATGCAAGAAGAATTAAATCAATTTGAAAGAAATAAGTATGGATCCTAGTCGATAGACCAAATGACCATCCAATAATTGAAACTAAATGGATATATAGAAACAAATTGGATGAATATGAAACTATTATAAGAAATAAGGCTAGATTAGTAGCAAAAGAATATAATCAGAAAGAAGGCATAGATTTTGATGAAATCTTTGTCCCTGTAGCTAGATTTGAGGCCATTAGACTATTGCTTGCTTTTGCATGTTTCATGAATTTCAAATTATACCAAATGGATGTAAAAAGTGCATTTCTTAATAGTTATATAGCAGAAGAATTATATGTTGAACAACCATCTGGATTTGAAAATAATGCATTTTCAAATCATGTATTCAAATTACATAAAATCCTGTATGGTCTAAAATAAGCTCCACGTGTTTGGTATGAAAGATTAAGTAAATTCTCACTAGATAATGAATTTACTAGAGAAAATATTGATAAAATCTTATTCTTAAAAAGAAAAGATGAGAATCTATTAGTTGCACAAATCTATATGGATGATATTATTTTTGGTGCCACTAACAAAATTCTTTGTCAAAAATTTGCTAAGCTAATGCAGGATGAGTTCGAGATGAGCATGATGGAAGAGTTAAACTTCTTCCTTGGACTCTAAATCAAATAAAATAAAGAGGGGATCTCCATCAACCAAATAAAATATACAAAGAAAATACTCAAGAAGTTTGGGATGGAGAGTTCAAGACTAATTGGCACACCAATGAGTACATCCTGCAAACTTAACAAAGATGAAAAAAATAAGAAAGTAGATTTAAAATTATATAGAGGTATGATAGGCTCACTTCTTTATCTTACTGCAAGTAGATCTATTCAGTGTTTGCATGTGTAGTGCTAGGTATCAATCAGACCCTAAAGAATCATATTTGCATGCTGTCAAAAAAATTTTTAGATACTTATCTGGAATACTTAATGTAGGACTATGGTATGACCGAGCATCTTAATTTAAATTAATTGGTTACTCTAATGCTGATTTTATTGGATGCAAACTTGATAAAAAAAGTACTAGTGGCACATGTCAATTCATAGGAGTAAATTTAATTTTTTGGTTTAGTAAGAAACAAAACTCAATAGCATTCTCAATGATCGAGATCGAATATATAGCTGCCAAAAGTTCTTGTGCATAAATTTTTTGAATTAAACAACAATTAGAAGATTTTGGATTTAAACTTAATAAGATACCCATAAGATGTGACAACATAAGTGCAATCAATTTAACCAAGAACCTAATTCAACACTCAAGATCCAAATACATTGAGATAAGACATTACTTCATAAGAGATCATGTACAAAATAATAATATGGTACTTGAATTTGTTAGTATTGATAAATAATTAGCTGACATATTCACAAAACTCCTTAATGAAGAAAAATTTAGCATAATTAGAAGAGACTTAGGACTTTGCTATCAACTTGATTAAATTTTATTTTTCATAATTCTAGGTAAATCAAATTAAATCCAAAAGAATCAAATTTTGTGTATATTATCAATGATAAATATCTAGAAAAATAACTAGATATTGTTTGAATGCCAAAATTCTCTTTAAAACTTTGAAAGTTTTAGAATTATTGCTCGAGTCAACTCGAGCAAACTAGTTCAAAACCATGAGTCGACTCGAGGGTCGGGACCATAGGTAATTAAAATAGACCCATGACTATTCGCGATGCCCTGGAGATTCTTCATCTCAATGAGTAGAGGGCTTCTC
Organism: Cocos nucifera; assembly: GCA_006176705.1. Classification (NCBI taxonomy): domain Eukaryota; kingdom Viridiplantae; phylum Streptophyta; class Magnoliopsida; order Arecales; family Arecaceae; genus Cocos; species Cocos nucifera. The sequence goes on along the minus strand of QRFJ01000007.1, from coordinate 4,072,546 downwards.
GTCCTCCTAAACTCAATTCAATAGTATCTGCTTGCTTTCCTACCATCTCATCCCTCCGATTCGTAAAGTTAAGGACCGGATTTGGATAAAATGGTTGGAGAAAGGTATGGAGTGCGGAAAATTCGTAATACCCATGGAGCTAAAGAACAAAAAAGAAGAGGGAAAACTGAATAGAACAGACGGCATCCCAACTATCTGAGGTTTCTCAATCCTTCGAAGAACAAATTCAGGAGGAATCCGTTCATCCTCAATAGAATCAAGGTATACCGAACTCACCTCTTCCACCATCTTCATCTATCGGTAGGATGGCCACTAGAGCCATTGCAATGGGAAAGAGAGTTAATTTTGATTTCTTTAAAAGTTATAATTTCTCTATTGGGACATGGATTGATAGGATGGGATGGAGAAATTTCTGTACAACGAACATCCCCATGTACCCTAAATTGGTTAGAGAGTTCTATGAAAATCTTAAAAGAAGATTTTTTTGAAATTATAAGTACAGTCAAAGGCATACAAATTGAAGTGACAGAGGAGAGTTTGGCTCAGACCTTTGGAATTACAAAAGAAGATTTTGTGCTCGATAAATTATCTGACAAAAAGAGATGTTTGAGATTAATTATGGATAGGGATGATTTATAAGAGATGTACTGGCACTCACACTATCAGTGAAAATGAGAATTCTTCATCATATCATTAGTGGAATTTTTATTCCAAAATTAGGTAGACATGACTTTATGTCTGAAAGAGAGTTGTGCATGATGTATTTGATGGTTCAAAAAACTCAGATAAATCTGCCTGGCATTATAATGCATCAAATGAGAGAGGCAGTATATAGAAATAAGGTATGTTTGCCCTATGGCATGGCCCTGATCAGGATATTTGAGACTATAGGTGTCACTAGAAAATGAAGCAAGTAAGAGGCAGTCTTACTATGATGTATATGACATGAGAGCCTTGACCAAAATGCAGTATTACATAGAGAATGAAAGATGGATCAAGAACATTTCTGGTCAAGAGAGGAGAGCGCCTAGGGTTGTAGAAGTAGAAAAGCCCTCTACTTCAGTTGCAGCCCGAGATGCACCTGACACTAAATCCGGTACACCTATGACACCTCGAGCTCCACCCATGAGAAGGTTTCCATAGACACCAGCCGTTGACTCTACATCTATGAAGAGACTAATAGATATGATATCTACTAGAGTCAGTAGCAAGATTTAGAAATTATCTGAGAGAGTAGAGATTGTATGGACTGAGATGAGGACTATCTCTCATAGGCTTACTAGTATGAAGTAGAGAGAGCACGCACATGGCACACCCATTGATCACTTCAGTATTACTGAGGAGCTTACTCGGCTTAGGAGGAGAGTTGAGTCTGGAGGCACTGAGATGATGACAGCGATCAACAATTTAGGTCATATACTCAAAATTTTATCATCATCAAAAAGAAAAAAATTATTAACTCCAAGGATTGATTTTGATGACTAACAAAATATTTGAGTATATATATTTGAACTAATGAAGTTAATGAGATCATGTTTCAGGATGTATTTTAAAGTATCAAATAAAACATCCATATAAGTGCATTTGAAAATTGATAGAGAAGAGTTGGAGGTATTTGGAGCATAAATCATACCTAAAATAAGGCTTGAAAAAGATATCCCAAAATCAGAATTCAAGAAAAATTTTTTTGGGCAAATTAAATTTTTTTAGCATAAGAAGCCCATGAGTTGACTCAAGGTTCGACTCATTATTCAGCTCGAGCTGATGCACAGACTAGCACGTAAAAGCTTCAGAAAGAACAGTCTTGAGCAGAGGCTCGAGTAACTCGAGGTTCTCGAGTTGAAGTCTCAGTGAAAATCTAGAGAATGGTAATTTTGGAGCAAGATCTCGAGTAGAGGCTCGAGTCGACTCAAAGTTCTCAAGTCAAAGTCTAAGGAGAAATACAAAAGATGATAATTTTCAAGCAAAATTGGGCATAGTCTCGAGCTGAGGCTCGAGTCGACTCGAGGTCCATGAGCTGAGGATCGAATAGAGTAAAAAATTTCGAGCAGAAAAATGAGCGGAGCAAAAGGCTTAGAGCTGAGGCTCGAGTCGACTCGAGGTTTGACTTAAGCTTCAACGGCTAGTTTCTGCAGATTTGGTTCAAACGATCATTTTTGCTTCTCCAACGGTCAAATAAGATTCTCTAACCTCTCAAATATGAAAAATCATCTACAAAATAGTTGAAGAAAGTGACATGAATATAAGATCATTGAAAGAAATCAAAACGTCAAGAAAAAGAGTCATAAGAGCCCTAAAAAGAGAGCATTCCACTCCCAACTCCAAGAAATATCAAATCAAGTGATTCCATTCTGCAAGAAGACAAGCTCAAATAGTTCAAAATCCTTCCTTCAAGAAGATTTCAAAAAGCTTCATCGACCTATTTGCTCATCAAAGAAACTTTTTATTCATTTTTGTTGTTTAACTTTCTTCTTTCTTGTAACTTAGCTTCAATAGGATTTTAAAGCTAAGGGGAAGGCTTATCCAAGTTTGAAAATTAGATTGTAAGCCAAGGATTGGCTTAGAAGTTGGTTGAGATTGGTGAGCCGGTGTAAAAATCAACTAGATTTTGGATAGTAAGTTTTGAAAAACTATCCGGCTGTAATCTTAGAGAGATTATAGTAAAATTTTCAAATAGATCTTGGAGAATGGACGTAGGTGCAAGGAGCACCGAACCATTATAAATTTTTTAGTATTTATGATTATCTTGTTTACTTCATTTTATTGCATTTATATTTCTGCATTTCTGCATACTTAGAACTAAAGCATATACCATCACATCACTTATTTTTGAAAACAGTACCTAATTTATTTTAAGTTTTAAAAAATTTAATTCATCCCTCCTCTTGGGTTGTCTTGTTGGGCAACAACTAGAGATATAGACGAAAGGTATAATTAGATTTGATAATGATCGCGCATTAATGGTTAGATAGTAGAAAATAGTAGTTGGAGAGCATGGACACTACTATCATGAAATTAGATTAGATAAATGAGTCGAATAAGGCATTCTTTCCTGGATGGATAAGCGACGTGCATTCTTTGAACTTAGGCACTTCGCATGCACGATGCTAGTGGGCCTTTGAACTTAGGCACTTCGCATGCACGATGCTAGTGGGCCTGCAAAAACTGATGGTACGAGGAATACTCCTTTTGTTTGGTTGGGGACAATATGTCGAATTACCATATTTTGAAAGAGATAGCAAAATTAGTGATAGATCTTATATCCTTTTTTCCAAGGATCCATTCGATCCTGTTAATTTGATATCAAAAAATAAATTCAATATCAAGTTACCATATTTAGTGCAAAAATTGGATGTGAGAGATGCTAAAATAAATTGCGGATCCTATATTCATTTTTTCGAGAGAGAAGGTAAAATAAATACCATCAGAGGGATGGTATTTATTTTCTCACATTGGATTACTGAGTGTAGATAATTTGAAATTAAATTTTCATGATGGAAACACCCTAGCTTATATTAGTATATAATTATATGATATAATTAATATTAGTTATATTAATATATTATAAATATACCAAGATGTTGATTAATAATATTTACAAATAATCACATATTTAATATATTTATAAACAAATATTAACTATTAATAAATTATTAACAAATATTTATTAATTATCAATAAATGTAACATAGTGATTCTTAATAATTAATATATTTATTTATATACCAAAACATACTAAATTTATTTATAAAATAAAATATATTTTTAATATATGTATAATTAATTTAATAATATTTATTATCTCATATTAATATATTTTGATATTCGAAATAGCCAATATTATTGGCATTTATGTAAGGGGCGATAAATGACTCTCAAATGGAATGAAGAGATGAAGTTATTATTTGAATTATCTATTCAAATATATTGTTGTAAATTTGGCAACATGCTCAAATACGATTACATCCAATCAAACATAGAAAGCTTTTTTCATGCTATTTTAATTTTTTTATCAAACAAATATTGTAAAATTTATTTTCTTTTGATATAATTTTTTTAGATAATTTTCTTTTGAAATTTTTTAAATAAAGATTTGTCGAAATGGTGAGACTGTCTCATAATTTGATATATCCCAACTAAACAAATCCAAACTTATATATTATGCTTAACTTCTAGTTGTGCATATTAGGGAGGTATTTTGAGATTTGTGCGACATGAAACTAAAATTGCATAGAAAAATAAAGGGATAGTACATAAAGATGCAAAAATGGACAAGCGTATAAGTATCTTAATGAATTTGTGTAAACCTAGATTAATTATATATTGAGACCATAAATTTCAAGAGTGCCAACCTGCATGTCGTCCCTTGGCAATTTTGGGTCATGAAAACTCCAAAAGACTTATTATATCTTGGCTCATAATTTGATTAGCCTCCCTAACCAAATCATATTAAAATATCCTTTATTCTTATCCTCTTAATGCACATTTGGGATCTAGAAGGATTCTCACATGTTGTCATCTTGATGAGAGCCTGCCAATGCATTTAGGATATGGAAGGATTCTCGCATGTTGTTATTTTGATGAGGGCGTGCCATAAGAGTGCCGTCAGAGTTGCATATTTTCAAAGTACTGCTTAAATTCTGAATCAAATCATATGAACTTGCATGTTATCATTTTGATGAGGGCTTGCTGTAAGGGTGCTGCCAGAGTTGCGGACTTTCAAAGCACCACTTAAATTTTGAATCAAATTATATGAATATAACAATAAGTAATAGAATTTTATGGGAGAATTAAATTTACATGAAGAAGAAGCCATCGATGCTATGTAGGATCTCTCGAATCAGCCTACTTATTGCAACTACTAGAAAAAATCAAGCTTGATGTGCTCCTCGCTGTCCACGAATAGCACTTTAGTTTCTAATCCCAACTTTAAATATTCTCGATGAAGAAAACCTCACAAGCTCTTGGATGAGTTGGAGACCAAGTTTGTAAGGGATGTCCTTTTATAACATGTCTCACCTATTAGAGGCAACATCTGAATCAGTCACGAAGACTAAAAGATGGACGTTATCCATGATGCATGTAAGTTTGATTTATCACAATAACCATCAGATATATCCCTATTATTTTATTATAGGTTTATTTTTAGTTAAAGTCTAAATCAATCTAAAATATTTAAAACAAATCCCAATATGTATCAGTATATCGGCTACGTCCAAATGGGCTTGTCAAATAATTCTAAGACTAATTATATCTCAGCTCATAATTAGCTAGATTAGCCTCCCTAACCAAATAACATCAAAATATCCTTTGTTCTTATCCTCTCAATATGCTTTTGGGATTTAGAAGGATTCTCAAATGTTATCATCTTGATGAGGGCTTATTAGCACATTTGGGATCTCGAAGGATTCTCACATGTTATCATCTTGATGAGGGCTTGCCGTAAGGGAGTTGTCAGAGTTGCATACTTTCAAAGCACAACTTCTTAAATTCTAAATTATATCATATGAACATAACAAAAAAAACATTAGAACTTTATCAGATAATTGAACTTACATGAAGAAGAAGAAGCCATTAATGCTATCCAGGATCTCTCTCTCTCTCTGCCTACTGTAACCAAGAAGAAGCCATTAATGCTATCCAGGATCTCTCTCTCTCTCTGCCTACTGTAACCATAAAAAGAAAGCAAGCTGGATGTGCTTCTCGTTGTTCATGAGCAGTACTTTGGTTACCCAATCCTAACTCCAAATATTTCCAATGGGAGGACCTCACAAGGTGACTTAGGGAATCTATAGGGTATTCTTTTATAATGTGCCTCACTTGTTAGAGATAAAATTAGTTATGAAGATTAGAAGATGGACGTTATCCATGATGGTATTGTATAATTTGACTTTATCACAATAATCATCAAATATATTTCTATCATTTTATTAGATATTTATCTTTAATTAGAGTTCAAATCAATCTAAAATATTTTAAATAAATTCCAATGTGTGTTAGTGTCGATCACATCCAGATGGGCTTAGTTGGATAATTATAAGACTAATTATATCTCTGCTCATAATTTGAGTAGCCTCCCTAATCAAATAACATCAAGATATCCTTTGTTCTTATCCTTTCAATGCGCATTTGGTATCTGAAAGGATTCTCACATGTTGTCATCTTGATGAGGGCCTACCGGCATATTTGGGATCTGCAAGAATGATTCTCACATATCTTTTTGATGAGGGCCTGCCATAAGGGTGCTGTCAGAGTAGCAAACTTTCAAAGCATTGCTACTTAAATTTTGAATCAAATCATATGAATATAATAATAAGTATTAGAACTTTAGAGGACAATCAAACTTATATGAAGAAGAAGCCATCGAAGCTGTGTAGGATCTCTCGAATCAGCCTGCCTACTATAACCATAAAAAGAAATCGAGTTGGATGTGCTCCTCGTTGTCTATGAGCAGTACTCTGGTTTTTCAAGCCTAACTCTGAGTATTTTCGACGGGAAGGATATCACAAGCTCTCGGATGAGTTGAGGACCAAGTCCATAGAGGATGTTTTTTTATAACATGCCTCATCTATTAGAGATAATATCTAAATCAATCACGAGGATAAGAAAATTGACGTTATTCATGATGGTTGTGCAGAGTTTGACTTTATCATAATAATCATTGGATATATTCCTATCATTTTATTGAAGATTTATCTTTAGTTAGAGTCCAGACCAAACTAAAATATATAAAATAAATTCCGATATGCATTAGTATGAGCCATATTAGAATGGGCTTAATCAGATAATTATAAGACTAATTATTTCTCGGCTCATAATTTGATTAGCCACCCTAAACAAATAACATCAAAATATTCTTTGTTTTTATCCTCTCAGTGCACGTTTGGGATTTGGAAGTATTCTCACATGTTGTCATCTTCTCACATGTTGTTGTCTTGATGAGGGCTTGCCGTCAGGATGCTGCCAGAGTTGTATATTTTCAAAGCATCATTTCTTAAATCTAAAGTAAATCATATAAACGTAACAATAAAATATTAGAATTTTATGGGATAATTAAATTTATATTTAGAATTTTATAGGACAATTGAATTTATATGAAGAAGAAGCTATCAATGCGATGTGCTCCTCGCTGTCATCGAGTAGGACTTTGGTTTTCTAATCCCAACTTCGAGTATTTCCAATGAAAAATTCTTACAAGCTCTCGGATGACCGTTTGGGATCAAGTTTGTAGGATTATTCTTTTATAATATGCATCACATATCAAAGATAGTATCTAAGTCAGTCACGAAGATTGAAAGAAGGATGTTATCCATCATAGTTATGTAAATTTTGATTTTATTATAATAACCATTATATATATTTTTATTATTTTATTAGAAATTTATCTTTAGTTAGAGTTCAAAAATATATAAATAAATTTTGATATATGTAAGCATGGGCCACATTCGATTGACTTAGTTGGATAATTATAAGATTATTTATATCTTAGCTTATAATTTGATTAGCCTTTCTAACTAAATAATACTAAAATACCTTTTGTTCTTATCATCTCAGCGCGCATTTAGGATCTGAAAGGATTCTCATACGTTACCATCTTGATAAGGCCTGCCGGCGCATGGAAGGATTCTCACGTGTTATCATCTTGCCGAGGGCGTGCCGTAAGGGTTGCTGAGGAGGGTCCGCAGCATGGGTGCTGCCAAAGGCATGTACTTTCAAAGTATTGCTTTTTAAATTCTAAATCAAATATTCATATAAACACAACAATAAGTTCCTCCGTAGCCCAAGTTTCCAGTTTCGAGTAGTCCAAGTTTCCGGTTTCTCCTCCAGGCAGCCGTGGTAGGCATGGATATGGAGGAAACCTCAAAGGAGAAAGCAGTGGGGGACAAGTACAGGTCTTATCTAGGGGGAGAAGGAGATGACACCCACTGGAGACATGGATCTCCTCCAACCTATGATATCGTCAACAAGCTCTTCGAAGAAGGAAGGACGAAGGTAAAACCCCAACAAATCTCTTTTCCACTGTTCTACTCTCAAAACCTTTCTCTTTTGGTCTTGTTAAGACTACTCTTTTTCGTACGTAGGTATGGCCAAAAGGATCACTAGAAGAGGTGGTGCAGAACGCCATCAAAACGTGGGAGATGGAGTTGTCTCATAAGACCCGACTAGAAGACTTCAAGACCATCAACCCGGATAAATTCAAGTTCACGGTGAATGGAAGGCGGGCGTTATCGGGCGAGGAGACACTGAAGCTGGGGAGTTACAACGCGTTGCTGCAGAGTTCCCTGCCGGAGGAGTTGCAGTACTACAAGGCTGGTTCCGAGACCTTCGAGTCGTCGCACGAGTTGTTCCGGAGGACGTTCCCTCGCGGGTTCGCGTGGGAGGTGGTGGATGTGTACTCGGGCCCTCCGGTGATCGCGTTCAAGTACAGGCACTGGGGTTACATGGAAGGGCCTTACAAAGGTCATGCACCAACTGGGGAAAAGGTCGAGTTCTATGGAGTGGCTATCCTCAAGGTATCCCTGCTTATCCCGTACGTCTTATACTCGCCGGTTTGAGCTCTACAAGTAATTTTGTCTGGTTTTGCATCACAAAGAAAAAAACTAATTTTTTCTGGTTTTTTTATTAAAAAAAATATTGCCTGGTTGCATAATATTAGCGGACCACTAGAAAGTTTTCTTACTTTCCTGCACCTCAGCTAGCTCATGATAGTTTTAAGTATCTGTAACTTATTTCGTTCGGTAGTATGTAACAGGACTACCATGTGGTCACCTTTATTTGCAACTTTTTTCTGAACGCCTGTTGTGTCTTAAGCGCAGAGTCACACGTAAATTTTTTACCATAAAAAGCAACTGTTTACGCTTAAACAAGCTTCATGTTGTGTTGGTTAATGGCCAAGACCGAGATATATATATATATATATATATATATATATATATATATATATATATATATATATATATATATATATATATATATATATATATATATATATATTGCAAGGAATTCTGGTCAAATTTGGGGTCATGGTGGGACTCGGATCAGATCTTTGTGCCGGTCCTCAAAGATTTTGTCGAGTATATTATTCGGCATATATATATATATATATATATATTGCAAGGAATTCTGGTCAAATTTGGGGTCATGGTGGGACTCGGATCAGATCTTTGTGCCGGTCCTCAAAGATTTTGTCGAGTATATTATTCGGCACTTTTAAATGTTAATTTATTTTGATGAATGAAAAGTTGAAATTAAAAAATTTTAAAGATCTCTGTCCATGTTTTAGAACCGAAACATTGAAATTTCAGCTGGATATAATAAATAAAAGATCAAGAACCTTTTACATACTAATTTTAAGATTTATAAATTATTTATGAAGTATAAAGGTGGTTCAGAAATATTGGCCAACAATATGCACACAATGTTTGGGTATGATTTTTTTTTTCAATTATTTTTTTGAATATAATATAGTACCCTAATAAATTATGATAAATAAAAAATTTTGATAGTCAAATTTCTATCATACATCATGCGATAAACTTTCATAGTGATTGAGGACAAACTTTCCTAATTAATATCGATAGATGCAATGAATGGATATAGTTTTCTCCTCCATTAATACTAACTATTTTTGAAACACAATATGACAATATAATAAATTATAATAAATAGAGGGTTAAATAGGAAACTTTCTATTATATAATTAGTAATGAATTTTAAGAGCGGCGGCCGAGCACATTAATACCATCATCATTAATATATGTCGCATATTAAGCAATGTATTTTAATGATAGTCAATTATATAATATTAGTGTAATGAATATAGGTGTCCATATGGTAAATGGAGAACTTTTCGTAAATTAAACCTCTATGTTAATAAATAATAGCCATTAACAAATGAACATGATGTATTTTTTTTATCTTTTTTCAAATTATTATTGAAATGAAATATAGTAGTATAATAAATTATATTTAAAATATTATGTAGGTAGGTCTGTGAAAATCATCATGGTGCCATTATGATATTAAAATGGCTATTAGAAAATGTATTATTTTGAGAAATAAAAAGTTATATTAAATAAGAGCAAACCTATAGGTCGACTCTCATAGATATTAATACTGATTGTTATTGATATGCTAATAGTGATTGCAAGTTAAACTCCTTGAGTATATAAAAAAATCTATATTACAAAATAGATATGACTATGATAATTTAATATGGCATTTTCTTTCATATTAGTTAGCATTATTTACCAATAATATTAATACTAACATTACTAATATAGGTGTATAATAAGCTTTGATCTTGTTTCATACTATTTATAATAAATTTTTGATATTAATATTATGAGATACTACCACTATACAAGATTCTAATAATATATATATATATATATATATATATATATATATATATATATATATATATATATATATATATATATATATATATATATATATATATATATATATATGTACATCTATCGATATAGTAAAATAATACATCATTATAAAATTATGAGATCATGATCCAATTTGCATATAATAAGAAAGAGAAAAGAATTGCATCTAGGGGATATTTAAATACAAATATAGTAGGGTTATTAATGGCTCTACTTTCACTTTTAAATAAGATCATGATCACAAAAATATAACATTAATAATATTTATATATATCTAATTTTATATTGTCCCAAATAATGAGGGGTGAGATTTTCTTTGGATTATATTGATGAGCAGTAATGACGGAGATCTAGCTTAACCCTGAAAAAGAAATTGGGATGTAGGCTATGATGTCAGTCTTGGCTATAAACTTGCTTATTTTATAGCAAAAAAAGAAAAAAGAAAAAAGTTGCACGTTTGATGGCATCAGTTCTAAGGTTTTTTTTTATAGAACATGAATTATGAAATAGCCAACAACTATTAGCTCGGTTGGTTGGCATACTTTTCTTAAGGGCATAACCTTAAGGGAAGTGCTAGTTCAAATCCTGAAAATTGCTTTATGCTTTCGATGCCTCCCAATTATCCTTTAGTTTTATTTTCTTATATTATTATAGGATAATCTTAATGGCATTTTTAGGAAGGGCTCATAACCATTCCATGTTCTGGTGAAGATCAGCTTTGCTAATGATCTGATTTGCTCATGTGTAGGTAGGTGCTAAGCTTAGATAGTTTTTGGAGCTTGGCCTCATCATCAGCTGGCATGGCTCAAGGAAAAACTCAGGTGGGCTTGATTCAAGCTCAGCTTAGAGCTTATAGGAGCCGAATTGAACAATTGAAGCCAAGCTTGGCTCTAGTTGCAGATGAGTTCAAGCAATCCAGATACCTACCAAGCAAAGATCTCTATTTATTTTTAGTCGGATCTACCAGGCTTAAAATTTGATATTTTAAGTTAGATTTCCCAAGCCAAACTCAAGCAGCCCGTGCTTGACTTGGATTCGCTTAGCTGGCTAGGCTAAGCAATCGATACCTTTCCTTTGTCCATGGAAGGACTTGGATTTGGTCCCGGTGGTTGCAGATTTTCGAATTGGTGCTGGAAATGTTTGCGACTTGGACGCTTGGGAGGCTCGCGCCGCCACCCATCAATACCGCGTCATTCCTCACGCATCCAAAAGAATCCGCACCCTCCCGACTTCCCCAACCCAATTCTTTCCACCTATATCTCTCTAAGAATGAAAAGAAAAAAATCTCATATGAAATCCATAACATCCCTAAATTTCTAGGATTAGATATCTGGTTTTTAACTTAGCTCAGGAGACCTTCTTACACAGAAGGCTTAATTGCAAAAGAAACTGGACATGACAAAGGCACAAAGGCTACATGGTAGACTCTTAGAAACTCTCAAAGAATAGTAACAATGATACATTGGTTATAGAGTTCTCTAATTAAATGTTTATCATGGGTGTGTTTTGGTGGTGAAGGTTTTGATATTGCCAATCCAGAATGTTATGTAATACCTATTCTACTCGCTAGTATTTCTTCCTTCCTATATACGTACTCTACCGTGTCTAGTCTTATGCAGACGCTGTCGTTATCATTTTAATATACGGACGTTGGCTTGTCTATTTTATCAATAATAAAAATGTTGGTTTTACTTGTGAAAAATTACCATTTTTTGCATTATCTAAAACAGTCGTCCCTCAAAAGAAGTGTTTCAATTAGTCTTGTTCTATTTCGATTTCTTGCATTACATTATGTTATTGCTCCAATCATAAACTGTTCAGGTAGATGAGCTCTTGAGGGCAGAAGAGGTTGAGATCTACTACGATCCAGCTGAATTGTTTGGAGGTCTTCTCAAGGGTCCATTGCTTTCCTCAAGTGAACGCCACCAGGGAGCCATCTCATTCTCCGGTGAGATTACTGCTGCTGATTCTTCCACCGGCGGCACAACTGCAACCTCTCGAGCGTGCCCTTTTCTCGAGGGGGAATAAAAGGTTGATGTGCAGCCTCCAATAAAGTGGACCTTCTCGTATCTGGTGTTATGCATATGAGTTGTAATAAATATTTCTGAGCTTCGGAAACGTTCAGAGGAACACTCCGAATAAAAAATAATATTAATAAAAAACATCCATGTTGTGCTTTTATTTAGGAAAACTCCAATTTAATCGTGTGATTTGGTTTCAAATGTCCTATTGGAGCTATCGTATTGTTGTATTACCATTGATGTTGTGATCCGCTCTCTCTCTCTCTCTCTCTAGAGAAAATTAGAAAAAAAATATAAAATTAGGTATTGAAAAAACCAGCGAGGATGCAAAATAAGGAATTAAAATATTCTAATGGAAATTAGTTTCTTGTTCCGCAAAAGAAATTAAAGAATTGGATTGCTATATCTTCTAACATTCACTTAAATCTTTTTCTATGTTCCTGTTATCTTTATATAAAAAATAGGTACGTCTTTTAATTATCTTTATATAAAAGCTAAAGACACATCCCTTTTTTTTTTCCCTTATCAAAAATAGACACCATGTACGGCTAGCAACTGGGTTCCTCTTCAGTGCCGTGCACAGAAGCAGTTGCAGCTTGGTAAGTGTTCGTAGCACTGTTCTACGCTTCAAGGCACAGCAAATTTGCTTAGAAGGGGATTATTTTACGGTAATCTCTTGGATTAGCTCTTATTTCTTCAAACATTCTTCAACGGAAGCAACCTGTGCTCCAAAAGGAAAATTAAGCAGCGGACCGGGCATCAAGACGGAATTTCAAACTGGATTTTTGGGCCCAAATTCCATCAGATTTGGGCCGTATCTGGACCGCTGATGCTCTCAATGTTAAGAGGTTTGGCAATCTCCTCCTTTGCATGCAAAAAAGAAAGAAGAGTATGAGCCGCAACTGGAGTCATTTTTCAGCTCATAGGTAGCCCAGTAGAACGAAATCATATGCAACAAGTTTTTCTTTGTTTTTTTTTTTTCACAAGCTGACACGTACACACTTCTAAAGAACACAGAATATGGTCAAAAATAAAGAGGAGTTATGGGTGCGTGGGAGGAGAACGCCCAAGGCGACAAGCAACACATGGGGCTGGATCCCATCAACTTTGTTGGCTAGATCGAAGAAGCACCTCTCCTTCTACGGGAAAAGGTTCGGATAAAGCCTCTCTCATGATGCTGCCTCATATTTATAATTGATCACAGGGTAGCAGGGCCATTCCTAAAAGGAAAAGCAAATAAGCAAATGATCGATAAGAAAAACGGATATAGAGAAAGAGATGTGGAAGGGTGCACCAAAGAAATGAATAAATGAACCACATTCATCTAGTAGATCTCCATAAATAAGTGGATGTTTTAATTGCAGTGAACCTATCGATCATAAAAAATAAAAATTTAAAAAAAAAAAAAAAAAAGATTCACTTGTTTCACCGAAAAAAATATTTACTGGCATCGGAAAAAATGTATCTTTGGGTTATGCTTGCCTCCTAGTTAATATTATTAGCTCGAGGGACTTCGTCTGTCCTCCTATCATTATCTTTGTTTCATGGTGGACCTCAATCCTTTTGTTGGTATATATAAATGAATCGAACTATTTTTCTAGCTGAAAGGAACTTTATTAAATAAAGCAGCTAGGGGATGATGATATCTAATTAATCACTGCACTATTAGGTTGACATGGGTGCTCATTATGATGGACACGGTGATACTTGTACAATTCATTAAAGTAAATCACATTTTGTTTCTTTGGAAGATTCGGGTGACTGTTTTCTTTACATTTCATGAACGAAATATGCGGAATGGCGCCTTTCTTTTCAAAGAAAAAATGATTGATTGCTTGCTTTACTAAGTCCCATCATGATTTATAATAGGGGGAAATCTTTTTCTTTTGCCTTCTAATAATAAATTTCAATCAGTTCGTAAGATTTTCAATTTCTTCGAGCATTTAGATGGGCAGGATCTAATTGTTCGGGATTAAATCGGGTTTTAAGATCTATTTTGGTTGCCGGATAAACCTAGCTGAATTCAGATTATCAATTTAACAAGCATCAAAAAGTTATAGATAAAATTACTCGGTCAGAACCTTCAAAAGCTACTTAACTTGGTTAAATTTATTTGATGGGAGAAGGTAAAATAAAATTAACCCACTGAGCTTTACGTTCTCTTTTCCATCCTTTCTACTTTTTTCCGCAACCTATCCCACTAATGTAGGAAATATTAACCACTCTAACCTATGATTAATTGATTAAAAGATAATTATCAATATATATAAAGATAGTTACCTATCAATGCATCTTGTTAGTTATTTAGCATACAAGACAGGACTAAAATTAGATCAAATATGAATCATATACTAGCATATCCATATTTATATTTATTTTATTTAATAAATATAAATAAGGATATAGATATTATTCATATTGGTGCAAAATCTAGTTGATTCTGGATCGAGCTGGAGTCAAGGAAGACAGGATCGCCATCGGTGATCTGCAAAATAAAGTTTTGTTCAAAATTGGTGGTGGTGATTTCGGCAGGATCCTCTGACGATCAAGTCAGCTCTTCTGACCAACAGAAATGGAGTACTCTGAAAAGAGCTCGGTAAAGTTTTGAAAAAAAAAAAGAAAGCTTAGAAAAAATATATCTAGAGAATCTCTTTTTATAGATGAAGCCTATAACAGATTGATAGTGACAGCTACAACCGTCTGGTAGCGAGCCGCTCGAGACTTGATGGAGTTTATCATGGAGGGAGCGCCGTTTGTAGCAGACTGATGGTGACAACCGTAGCTGTTCGGTACTGAGCCGCTCAGGACCACATGAGGTTTGGTAACGAAAGGCGTCGTCAGACTGATAGTGATCGTTCGTTGAAATTGAATAATCGAAGTTCGAAGGAAGCAGACGTTGGTTAGTGAGGAGCTTTAACATACATCAATTGCAAAGGAGTTCGAACTTCTAAAGGGGATACGGCTAGAGGGGATCATCCGGAAGGAACGCTAGCTAAAATCTAGAAACAATCCGTTGGAGAAATTCGACTGAAGGAGAAGTCCGAAAGAAGTTCGACTCCTGGAGAAATCCGAGTAGAAATTTGACTGAAGGAGAAGTCCGAAAAAAGTTTGGCTCCTGTAGAAATCTAACTGAATGAGAGATTCGGAAGAAGTTCGGCTCCTATAGAAACTTGACTGAAGGAGGAATTCGGAAGTTTGACTTCTGGAGGAATCCAACTGAAGAAGGGATCCGGAAGAAGTTCGACTTCCATAGAAATCTGACTGAAGGAAAGATCCAAAAGAAGTTCGGCTCCTATAGGAACTTGATTGAAGGAGAAGTCCGAAAGGAATTTGGCTTCTGTAGAAATTTGATTGAAGGAGGAGTTCGGCTCCTGTAGAAATTCGACTGTAGAAGAGATTTGGAAGGAGTTCGACTTCTATAGAAATTCGACTGAAGGAGAAATTCGGAAGGAGTCCGACTGAGCGAGAAGTCCAGAAGGGATTCGGCTCCTGTAGGCATCCATCTGAAAGAGAGATCCAAAAGAAGTTCGGCTCATGTAGAAATTTGACTGTGGGAGAAGTCCAGATGGGGTTCGACCACTAGAGGAGTTCGGCTAGGGCACGGCTATTGAGGAATTCGATCGGCTGAAGGAGTTCGGCTAAGATTTGACCGTTGGAGGAAAATTTCTGATCGAAGCTCTTTCATGATTATCAGCTGCATTAGGCTAAGCATCAGACTGGACTTCGACGGGAGCGAGGTTCATCTCCAATAATTCAAATATAAAAATTTATATCTATATTTATTTTAAATAGATACGAATATAATTTGGATACTAAAATTATGGATATAATTTAGATAATTAAATTTTATGACTATAGAATCAAATATATTACTAAATAGATGATAAATTAAATTAATAATATATTTAAATAGTTATATATTTTAAAAAAATTAATAAATATTATATAAAATTATGTAGTATTATATGTAGATTCGAATATTTGAATATGTATTGGATAGTTGTTTATCTATATTCATATTTATTTTTTTATAAATATAAAAATAGATACGAATATTAATTAAATTTTTAAATTTTTATTTATATTTATATTAATTTAAATATAAAAATAAATTTAGAAGAATAATATTCATACTACTTTCACTTCTAATACAAGCTAAAATGGTCCAGTAAACTAACAATGCTTCGAGGGGGCATTCTTATCAACTTTGTCATACTATTAATTGATCTTGTCTTTTGAGATCTGCAGCCTAGAAAATATATATCAAATGAAAGAGACGTTACTGCATTTCCGATTCACATATCAAACCCTGTATACAAATATTTTTCAAATTTTCAAAGTAGCCCAACAAAAACTCATGATAGCGTAGTCTATATACTATGTTGGACGTTTTCGTGAACTAGAAAGCAAACGCCATTCCGAATTCATATCCAGCTTGATCCCTTGATGGTAAAAGAGCACCCTCTTGTCGTGTAGCCCGCACCATCCAACAACCGGAGCCACCAGAAAGAAACCTATTCTTTCTCTGGGTGAGCCCCAAACCACGGCAAAAACAGATGAACCATTCCCCTTCGAATCCGCCGTGAGATTGTACCATATTTTCTTCAAGATAAATAAATAAATATATTCAAAATACTTCCAGTGGTCAATATTACGAAAAAATAAAATTAAATATTATTTAGCACAAAAAATACAACCCAAACCTAAAACAGGTCAGTGGCATATCAAACATTAGCATGCCGACATCACCATCACGACAAAAGGAGGCAGTGAATCTCCACAGATTAATCTCAACAACATCAACATGCTCCGCTATCATTTCAAATCCTTCAATATCTATTTTATTAATTAAACATTCCTCAAATTAAACCCCTCGCCCACCCCCCCGCCCCACCCACACCGCGATTCCGCACCCGTGGGTACCACCTTTTTTACCTCAATCCATAAATGCACCACCTCCAACAAGCCCAAGCCGGCACCCACCATTACCTTTATTGACGGCTGTAATCCACCGGCCACCTGGCAACAGCCAAAGCCAACCTTAATCGAACGGCCATCTTTCGTTTCCCTTTGTCCTTGCTGAAATCCCAAACAGTAACGTAACGACGCCGGGTCCTCCACGTACCCCAAGAACAACAACACCCTCTCCCCCTCCCTCCCTCACTCTCTTTTCACTGTTCTTTGTTCCCGCTCTCAACTCGCCATTCTCACCTGAAGAGAATCTCTCTCTCAGAGGCAAAGAGAGTGAGTCATGGATCTCAAAGTCCCACCCTTTGTTGTCATCTTGATACCCCTTCTATTATCCTACATCTGGACTGGCGGCGACGCCGCCCACTCCACCGCCTCCTCCCCCTCGCCAAGCCCGAAACCCTCGCCGGCCACCCGGGGCCCCGCCCCTCCGGTCGCCCGCGGCGGGCGGTCGACTCTGGACCCTCGGCAGCTGACGGCCCTCCAGTCGATCGGCTTCTCTACCACCCGGGACCCCTGCGCCCTCCCTTCCCCACACGACAACGCCACCGCCTGCGACAACGCCGCCCCCTTCCGCCACCTCGTCTCCCTCCGCCTCGCCAACTGCTCCCCCGACGTCGACCTCTCCTCCACCGCCCTCAGTGCCCTCTCCACCCTCCGCTCTCTCTCCCTCCTCCGCTGCCCCATCCCCGCCCCCCGCCGTCTCCCTGCCCCCTAGCCTCCTCCCTCCGCTCCTTCTCCTGCGTCTCCTCCCTCCGCCGCCTCACCGGCGTCTGGCTCTCCCGCCTCGCCAACCTCACCGACCTCATCGTCGTCGACGTCCCCATCTCCACCTCCAGCCCTGCCGTCGTCCTTTCCCAGATGCACCACCTCCGCTCCCTCACCATCTCTCGCTCCAACCTCTCCGGCGGCCTCCCCCACCACTGGCATAATGTCGACCTTGTCCACCTCGATCTCTCCTCCAACACCCTCAAAGGCCCCATCCCCAGCTCCATCTCCGTCCTCGGTTACCTCGAGACCCTCAATCTCAGCTCCAATGCCCTCGCCGGAACTCTCCCCGACTCGATCGGCGACCTTATCTTCCTCAAAAACGCTTCTTTTTCGCATAACTCCCTCTCCGGCCCGATCCCGATCTCAATTTCCCAGCTTTCGAACCTCACCCACCTCGATCTGAGCTCGAACCAGTTCAATGGCAGCATCCCGAGGTTCTTGTCAGAGATGAAGGAGCTAAAGTTCCTAAATTTGGAGAACAACAACTTCCAGGGAGTGATCCCCTTCAATGCCACCTCCATTAAAAAGCTTGAGATCTTCAAGGTGGGCGGCAACAGCAATCTCTGCTACAATCACACTCTGCTTTCTTCTAAGATGAAGCTCGGGATCGCACCCTGCGACAAATACGGGCTGCCGGTGTCGCCGCCACCCGACAAGTCCTCTAAGTCGGACTCGGACTACTCCGACGACGATGGCGAAGATGATGACAATGGGGGTCAAAAGAAGAGAAGCGGAGGTCACCATGGGCCGAGCAAGCTTGTTCTTGGGGTGGCGATCGGGCTGTCGTGCTTGGTCTTCTTGGTGATCTTCTTGATTTGCCTCTCCAGGGTGTGTGGATGAAGATTAAGAGGAAGAAGAATGGTAATGGCTTTAAAGTTTTTTCTTTTTCCGGTGAATTAGAGTTGGGTTAATGGTTTTAGAGCTATTCTTTGTTACTTTGTTTTCTTCTGTAATGGGTTTTGTAGCAGTGGCGTTTACACAGGTGATAGAGAAGCATCTGGTCTCTGTAATCCTTATCTTTCCCACAATTAAATTCATTGTTATGGATGTTAATTTATGGAATGTATGGATGTTAATTTATGGAACGTAGATTAACTACTTATAGCAGTGAAGTGAGGAGCAGGGGTCATAGGGTCGCCCCTGGAGGACATTGCTTGGATCCCACCAAGAAACAAACCGAAGGAGACTACTTGTTACTTGACAATCCAATAGGTGGCATCTTTGCAATGGGACTGTCGTTGATCATTTTATTCTTTTATTGTGAGCTTATGGTTGTCTTACGGATTTGCGGCCGCTAGGGTTGAGCAAATAACAGGAATATAGAGAAGTCCATCCAATTCGGTTTGATAAATATCGTCGATGGAAAGATTTGAAGGTTCGACTAACTACGATTGAATTTTATATCTATTTTTAATAATTAAATTATTTAAAAATTAAAAATTAATAATTATGATATATTATACATTGATTTATAAATGTATACTGTATAAATTAAATAGTGTATTATTTTATAATACTTAAAATCAGATCAACATTGAAGTTTAAATCGATTTAATCCATCTGAATTCGTTATAAATTGTTAATTTTAATTTCTTAACAATTTATATATGATGAATGATAATGAATTAGATTTTTTTAATTTTATTTTATTTATTTATTTATTTATTTCAATCTCGTCTAATTCGATCCACGATAAATACGGACCAACTTTGCCGTTTGTAATTCTCTCTCTCTCTCTCCTTTAGTATTTTTCTTACCGAGTGTCAGTTCTGGAAAGTTCTGACTTCCCAGTTTTGGTGGTAATGGATTACGTTTGACCCGGGTATAATGGCCTAATATCGCTATTCGTTTCTCAATAATGTCAATTAGATTTAGATATATATATATATATTGACTTTGATGGATGACATGTATTTATTTAAATCCTAAAAATAATTAATAATTATAATTTAGCAGATGCACGTCACTCATTCTAGCCGTTTCATTTCAAAAATAAACATAAAAATACGCGGAGAATGGTATCGTGATGGTGCTGCTCAAGTAATATCGAGCGACAATAAATTGTCTCGAGTTCCTATAAAAATTATAAGGTGCTGATTTGGTAGCTATGCCATGCAAGCAGTGGTGTTGACAGAGACAAGGAACTGACCACAACAAGAATGCCGGAGGCTACCTGAAGCCAAGAATGCCGGAGGCTACCTGAAGCCAAGATTCTGAGAATATCCAATTGATGCCGGTCAAGTCCAAATGAACGCAACTCTTGACTAGACCAAGCAAGAGGAGAATGTTTACGACACATGAGTTTTAGACCTCTGAGTGCTGGGAACCAAAAAAAAAAAAAAAACGTACAGCTGCACCAAATGAATTTTGGGAATCGGCAGAATGTATATAATTACTTTATCGGTAAGAGTAGGATCATGATGTCTCCTAAGGTCGTACCGGACGGTGAAGTCAGAATATTTGTTTCCTGCTTTCAGAAGACGTAAAGTGAAATTTTATAGCGCCAGCAATCATGGCATAATGCATCCGAGAACTGGTGCATGTCAACTTCACCATTTTGCAGGGGCACTACAGAGCTGGCGAAAGTTGGCTCCACTCCAATCTATGCAGCAACCACATGCAAATAGATTTCTAGAATACGAAGTCGATCTCGAATATCTAAACAAGCATTGAATTAATCAGGAATAATGCGAACAATGCGCGTCATAGCTAATTTCACGAACGAGGTGATCGTTCATCCAATACAAAATGTTCGATCCACGAGAAGAGAAACATACATCCTAGACTTTATATAATACGGGTGTTCTCTACAGAGGCTTAATATCTTTGCACTGGCATTTATATATCTTGAAACTTAAAAAAGTACATGACATACAGTTTTAAGTGAAGGTTTCTCACAAACTCACCAGAACTCTTGCACTGTATAAAGTTGATCTCCACATACCAATCAGTTCTTTTTTTCTTTTTTCCTGATAATTGCGCAAAATTTTTCTTATTGGAACCCATAGGGAGAGCTCCCCTGACACAATAAAGACATCAAATTTCATCTCCACCTTGACAATCTCAACAATCGATGGAAATGCAGCCTTCGGATTTGGAACCATCTGAGCTGCTCAGGAATGGATCGATCTTCACCCAGAGAAGGGAGAAAACTGATGCAAGTAGCACCGACCACAGCACAACGATGGTCGGGGTGCGGTTCTGCCTCCCCATGAGACCCTTGAGGAATGGATAAAGATGTAGTATCACCCATAAAGCAAAGAATACTTTCCCAAAAAGAGGTCCCCAAGATTCATATCCACTGTTCAAGGCATCTGAAAATCCTGCAACGACACCCACAAGATTCAGAATGAGAAGGGTCGTTGGAGGAATTAAGAGTGTCGTCCACTTGAACACATAGAGTTCGCCAAACTCGGTATCATCTGAAGCTTTTGCTGTTACAGTGAAATTGGTGTCAAGGCCTGCCAGCATCTTTAGAAATCCCTGAAAGACCGCAAAGAGATGTGCAGAGACCCCTCCAATCACCCAGAACTGTTCATTACGCCACCAGTCTTCAATGCCCACGCCACTCCACCGAAGCTCCAGAACGCTTGTCAAAATGATGGAGATGAAGAGCCCGAGGAACCAGACACTCGCAATGTTGGAAAGCTACAATAATCAACGAAGGAAGCAAGAAACACCATCAGCAACTCAATAAAATCTGACATCATTTTATTATCGAGAGTTAAGTATCTGTCAGAACAATAATAGGACAGGAAAGGACAGCTCATTACCGTTGGAATGATGAACTTCCCAGTAAGCAAACAAATAGCAGGTAAAGAGCAGTAAGCAATGAGAGGGAGGGCTGTGAATGGATAGACAATGGTATTTATATAAGCCAATCTTTGAAGCCATTTGAGACGGCCGCCCCCATATCCATACCAAAGCGGGCAGTGTCGGCTAAGGAAGATCTCAACAGAACCAAGAGCCCACCGAAGAACCTGGTGAAGACGATCAGAGAGGTTGATGGGTGCCGATCCTTTGAAAGCAGGTCTCACTGGCATGCAGTAGATTGATCTCCATCCACGGCAATGCATCTTAAATCCTGACAAGATATCTTCTGTAACAGATCCATATATCCAACCAATCTGAAAAAACGCAGGACAAGACTGTCACATGTCAGATATCAAGGGAGTAGCTTATATTCCCGTATAAATAAAGGACATCTCGACACCAAATAGTCTGACAATGAACCTTAACCTCGGTAGCACCATGAACAAAGGTAGGATTTATCAAAGTCGTAGAGCATATAACCTAAATTTAATTAATAATAGACTTTATAAACCAAATAAGAAAGATAATTTGTTGTTCTGGCTACATATAGCCATCCTACTTTGGGATGCATGGTTCATATCAGTATAAAGCTGTAGATCAAAATCTTGGGAAATTACTTGTTGTGAATGATCACCAAAAAAAAAAAAGACTTGAAATTAAAAGGTCTGATAAACAAATACTACTGAATTTGTATGAAAATATTAATGGATTCATATGGAAATTTATGAAATTTCACAGCAACAAAGGTAGACGTATGCTTCAAGGTTTAACCAAGTAACTTGACGAGCAAACTTGGCATAACAGATTGTTCAATGCATGTCAGAAATCAGAACCTAGATTTGGAAATTGTAGGTCATTCCCACATATTAAGCTCAGTCAATATAGCCAAGTTTCTTGTCAGATTGACAGATATGAGCCATAGTTTTTTCCTGACCACAACTTTGTAACTCAGTACCGAAAATGACTAAAAAGAAAAGAGAAAGAATGGACAAAGTCACCTAGCGCACAGGTTCAATCTGAGATTGAAGGCTATATAAATGCCAATTCCTCAGATGTCCTGCCTTTTTTAATGGCAAATGGAATTCTGCAATTGATAGCTCACTGCGGCACTTTAACATGATAGACTTTTAAGAAAACCAAAAAAGAAGAAAAAAAAAGAATTAGATGTACACCCTAAAATTTGGAAACATGAATGTTGGTATAGGTCTACTCTAAAACTTGAATTTTGCAAATATAAACCTATAGTAAATGTCAAGCAAAAGACCAGTTTGATGTCCCACCAAAGCAAATAATGAAACTTTACAAATTCTATAACTAAAACTCAACATCCTGAATATGCTGAACCACTGTCCTCTTGTTTGTTCATGATGCTGTATAAATATATCAAAGACTAAATTCTAAGTCTTCAAAAATTCCTTCAATCTAACAGTCAATATAACTTTTGAAACAAGCCAAACAAAAAGTGAATTTAACTTTCGAAAATAAGCCAAACAAAAACAAGACAAATTTCCTCAATTACACTTATAAGAATGGAACCAATATGAAGGGCACCACAGGGCTCACCTCCTTTCCCCATTCAGTTTTCTCCTCATATCCACAGCTAATGACATGAATTGCTTCTTGTATCAGTGTTGATGGATTTGCAGACTCAGCCACTCCCCCATTCTCCATTAAAGTTGATTCGATGAACACTGAAGACAGCCCAAAAGTCTTCTCAAAGCTCATTTGGGAGATCAATAAAGACCTCTCATATTCATCATAATCTGCATTCAGTAACCCAAGATTAATAATAAACAATGCAAGCAACTCAAATTTTCAAAATGTGACTATCTGAAGTACACTCACTATCAATTTCTCTTAAATTAAATATGGCAGCATTGAGATCCTCCCTTCTAGAGTCTCGATAAACTTCAGTTTGATCTTTGGGAGCTTTCTTAGAGCGGCAGCAGCAGCACCATGCACAACATGATGACTTTGGAAGGGCTGGTAAGGATGGTGGTCCATACCCATATAGTGCCTGCCTGTTGAAAACACAACCGGTTCCCACATAAACTGGTCCTTGGATGCCATCAAGCCCTTTCATGTTAATCTGCATATGGTAGATATGCCCTCAGTAATAAACATAGGATACGAAAATGTATAACATAGGAATTTAATTTCTTGAGCTTACATCAAAAAAGACAATGTTCCTATTGGCATATCGATCGCTGCGATCAATACCATCAAACCTCTGAGGAAACTGAACATAACAGACATCCCTCCCAACTTGTGGGTCCATCATGAAACACATTGCCTCACGAACTGCTTTGCTGTTATTGACATAGTGATCACAATCAAGGTTAAGAATGTATGGAGCATTTGTCAGGATTGCTGATACCCGAACCTGTAAGATTTAATATTTAGTAAACTACAATTATGAGGATAGAAATAAAAGAACAATAAACAGTTTTACATTTCAACAATAACAATACATACCAGCGCATTCATGGCACCAGCTTTTTTGTGATGCTGGTATCCAGGTCTCTTCTCTCTTGAAACATAGACAAGCCGAGGAAGAACATTTCCTTCCATGTCAGGAACACCACTATGTCCAAGAAAAACCTGCAAAATACCTTGGATTAAAAACAAAATCCTGGCAAGCTTTAGTCTGTTTTTGCTGATTATAAACATTATGGTTCTAGACAGCGACCAGCAAGTGCTGTGAGTGGCTAAAAGTTAGTAATATCTTTCTAAATATCAGCATCCAAATAATCAAACGAGAATATAAATTGTCAATCAAACAGCACAAATAAAATCAAAAGAAAGGCAGATGAAAATGCATTGTTAGATATAAACAGTCATTTCCTGCTCAGCTGTTTACCATGATTCCTAAGGGAGAACTTATGAACCCGTAAATAGACCTGTAATTATTCGGCATAAACTGACATGGTGTTCCATTTTTTCTAGGGTATTCCATTTGAAATTAAGGGAATATTTTAACATTCTGATAAGAAACAAGAAAATAAAGTGATGAACCTGAATCATCCCAGGGTGGTCACGTGGATTATTCCCTGGCCACGGTGTTCCGTCTTGCATAACCCATCCTTCTTCTGGTGTCTTCTGAGCCTTAGCAACTAAAGCATTTATCCTCACCTTGTACTCTTCATAATCTCTCTGTGATGAAATGAAACCATTACTAATCTGTTATCTTAATTTTTTACATTGCATTTTGTCACATATTTTACTGCAACCTTTCCAGGACCACATCTGAATAGCCTAACTATGAGAAAACAAAGTAACAATTAATAAAGCAAAAGAGATTAATTCAGAAATTCCAGATAAAGTTTTGGCTTCCACTCAACCACTCACTTTCATAGCTCTACGCTCCTTGACAAAAGATGGCTGTACTTTATCCTTCAAGTAGTCAATTTTCTGTGAAAAGTAGAACTCAGGTGCCCGAGGTTCAATTGAATACTTTTTACAAAACGGGACCCACTTTCTTGCAAACTCTGCAGTTTCCACAAGAGCCTCGAAGGTTAGCATAGCAGAACCATCATCAGATACATAGCAAGAGACTTTCTCAACAGGATAGTCCACAGAAAGAATTGAAAGCACAGTGTTTGCAGTAATCAGTGGCGGTTCTTTCAATGGATCCACCGTACTAACAAAGAAGTCCACAGCAGCAAGCCCATAGTCTTCACCATTATTTTCATATCTGGAAGTAGATAATTAAGTCAAAATTATTGCATTAAAACAAACAGTGTTTCTAGAGTTCTGTTTCACATCCAGTTACCAAATAATCTATTTCAATAATGAACTAAAAAAATTATGAATACTAAGATTCAAATATTTAAGCATAACCAACAGAGTAAGCCAAAAAACATGCTGCATAGTCATCCACAAGCAAAAACGAGGAAGAAAATAAGAAATATGAAACAAGATGTAGGATAATGACTAGGGCGCCCAATATTGTAGAAGAGGCAAAATCATATGTACTTTAAAATAGTTTACAAACATTTTACAAGAAACAAATTTCGCATAGCATGCCTTAAAACATAGAAAAAATTGGCAGCCTAAAGCATGCTGATGAATTCAGTTATAGCAAGAATAAGAATGGACCCACATGCCATAGGACTCTACAGACACTTTATTGATGGACCGGTATCTAAATTTAATATCTTGCGAATCTAAAATCTCAGAAGGAAACATAATGTGAATAAAAAATACTAAGATGCAAAGGCCATCCTTACGAATTAATTCTTTTATTTTTCTAGAGATAGATTGGTTGCTTCAATATCTAATTGTTGAATAAGCTGCTAGGTTTTCCAAAAGTCTTTTATAAGCTTAATGTTTTATTTATTGTTTCTGAGAAAACTCGTTGATTTTAGTTAAGATATTTAGTTAATCTACACACTAAGGTAAATTTAATTGGTTAGAATCTAACTTCTTTTACTTTTGCCTGGAGCACCAATAAGAAATACAGATTGGTAAATGTGCTCTATGTGTCAATTGCTACTAGATTTTTCTCACATGCAATCGTATGGGACCATCCAACTAAAGCATCATAATACACAGAACCCACTGTGGATTGCCTAAGCTACCTGGCCTTTACCATAAAATGACAGGTATGCAACTAGTTCTGATTGAAAATCATGGTTCACTTCTGTTTATATCTCCATAGGATTTGAAAAGAGAATGGTGATGAAGAATATCTTTATAACTCACTTCACAATTGTAAGTGCATGCTGGTGGATGATGATTAATGACGCGGGAGGTATTTGAAAATATTATTCAAAATTTAGCATTATTCATATATAGTCTTTCTGTTCGTTCTCATGTCAGACTACAATTCTGAAACATAACCGTTTGGAGTAACATCAAGTAATCACAACATGCCAAGATTATTTATCCTCAATAGTCAATGCATAAGTGATATGATCTATACCTACCATATGAAGAAATGGAAAACAAATACATGAATTCAATGTACATATAAAGGTGTGTTTATTATTGCGTAGATATCATTTTTTTTCTTATTTACATTATTTTCTAATTTTTGCTAAAAAATATCAATTACTGTGAATGATGGTTCCCAGCCTAAACTGTTTGACTACTTGGTTTGCTGAAACAAAATTCAACATTGAAACCTAAACCTTAAATAATGTTTGGAACATTTCAGCCATATCATAATCAGCCTAAAAAACAGTAAGTTATTTTGGCAGCTTTTTGAAATAAGAGGAAGTCATCGTTCATGACATAGTTGTTCTAGTCATCCTATTACCGCATTTAAGTGATTTTGCACATTTTCCGCAGTTTCAGGTGCATACCTTGCAGACAGCCTGTCAATATATGTCTCCCTATTGATAGGCGACCACTTAGGAAATTGATCCAAGACCCAAGAGAATGCAAACCAAATCTCACATATGACTGACGTTAGCCATAGACCATAAGCACTGTCAACTGGATTCGTTATTCTATAATTGAAGAAGAGCCCAAGAACTATCAGCCTCATTATAATCACAGCCCTGTAAGGTGTAAGCTTATTACGTGAAATTGGAACTACACTTGAAAGTGGCTGCCAGGCTTCTAAAGATCTGCAGAAAGATGCAGATTAGGGTGATCAATGCAATGCTTTTAAATAAGAAATAACTTTTTAAATAAGAAATAATCTTTTAATTCATTGAAGAAAGCTTGCTTTACTTAAAACAATTCATTTAATTTTCTTTATGCTCATTGTGTCCTTACTCATTCTCTTCCATATGCTGTTCCACTGGAATTTGTGTTTTTCCATCCTTCTTTGAAGATTTTTTCTCTTTCTTCTTCTCCTTCCAACTCTCTACTCTGTTCTTCCATATTGGATTCCCAGATTCCCCATTTGTCTCTTTGAATAATACAACATGAAGCCAAGTTTTATCAGGACCATAATTATTACAAAAGAATCTAACTAACGACTTAACATGATAGTCATAGATGAAAATACCTACCACTTTCAACCATAGAGAGGCTGCTCAAGTTTCTGGCATGACCTCCTTCATCCTACAAGTTAAAAGGTAATAGCAAGATCTTGTCAAAATTCCTAACAGATTAATTATGATGGTTGGAATGGCATAGTGATGTCTCAAGAAATAAACCAAACTATTCTTTTAAAAATATGCCTTGGTCAGAAAAAAATGTTAAAAGTATGCTTAATGATGAGTCCACCTGGTAATCTTCGAGATGAGACGCCAGTGTCGATCTTGCACCTTGATCCTCATAATTGACATCTTCTTTTTCTGAAGATTTCATGTACCATTATCAACATAAAGAAAAAGAATCAAAAAAAATTGTTCACCAAGAGTATCATCTAGTTAGAACTACAAAATCTGCTCAATCAACTATAAAATGAAAAGGTCAAGTGTCAAAAAGAGTCCTTTTTATTGAGGCGTAACAAAATTAATGAAGGCGGGCAAAGCTACCAAAACAGGGTTGATTCGTAACTCTTGAAGGAATCAAGAATGATTTATGTCGAGATAATTTAAAGATGGGGAAAATGCCTGTTATCTGTTCTTTATAATGTCAATAACTAATGTATTCAACCAACCCAGAGCAAAGTCTCTGCAAGTTCTACAATTTTTTTTTAAAAAATTAAAAAATGTGGTAAAGGTAAACAAAACAAGAACACATAAAACATCTATCAAACTCGAGCAACCATCAATCCACCGCTTCAGCCAAAATAAAATGGCCAACATCACACGGCGACGAAATTTCTGAAGCAAACTCAAGAAACATACCCACGGCGACGTGGACGTAAGGCTCCCCGCACCTCAGGCAGTTCTGACGTCCCTCTTTGATCTCATCGTTGAGACAGGGCCGGCATAGTGGATAGTTGCAACCATGACAAGCGACGAAGACCTCACCACTGGACGAAGACCCCACGGGCTCGCCGCAGGCGTTGCAGAGGGGAACGCCGGAGTCCATCATCCTCGTCCTCGTCCTCCTTCCGCTGTTGGTGGTAGTAGGAGATCCCAATCCTAGCGCTAAGGGAAGGCATCTTGGGATTAGGGGTCTTTGTAGAGGGGGAGGAGGAGGAGGAGGAGGGGAGTGGGGGTTGGGGGGTCGGCGTCGGCGGGTAGAAGGAAAGAATGGAAGCAAAGGCTGTTTTCTTCGCGGTGGGAGGTCGATTCATGATCACAATCTCTGACGAGCTGCCGCTGAGCTGAAATCTTGATCCGGTGATGATTTATTTCTTGTTATTATCACGCGAGTGATTTGTTCAGAGAGAGAGCGAGAGAGAGATTGCGGGTTTTTGAAGGGAGGAGAGTTTCGGAAGATGGACGGAGGTGGGTGGGATGCGTGGGCCCGGTGATCCCAACTAACGCATGTCTTCGGCGGGACGGCGGCGTGGCTTGAATGGAATATGGTGGGTTACTCGCGGAGCAGCGTAAAAGCAGCTTAAGATATGCCCGGTTGTAAATTTCTCTAGAAATATTTATTTATATCTGCTTGCTTGGGCATAGCGACTCGAGGGGCATTCGGCTAAGCAAGACTCGTAAAATTTTCCAAAATTCGAAAAGGAAACCACGGAGGATAAATATTTTAGTTGATTCTCTTTCTTGAGAATGCATGAGGTTAACATATATCGCGAGTATTATTTTTGAGTCATGAATATTTTAAAATTAAAAAATTTTCTTTCCTACATAATAGTTAAATCAATTAAGTGTTAATATATGTATGTATGCATGCAATATGATGTATGTATGCACATATATCTTCATACATACATACATACATACATACATACATACATACATATATATATATATATATATATATATTCACATGAGGCTTGATAATTTATTTTATAATAGTAGAGATTATTGGAATAAATATTTGAATCTTTTTTATCGATGATATTATTAAATATTGATATTGATGAATCACTTTTTGGCATGGACTTGTTTATAGTGAAGATGCTCTATAAGTAAAGTTTCTAATATAGAGCCAATTTTGTAAAAAAAAATTAATATATTATTTATAGTGTTATTTAAATTTTATTTTATATTATATTACTATAAATAACTTTTAGTTTTGTTATGATAAACATATCACCATCAATTTAGATTTTATAGAATAAATTAGAATAAACTAGTAAAAACACTTCACTTAAGTTTAAAATTAAAAGTAGCTCCCCACTTGAGTTTCAGGTAAAAATAGATAACTATTTGAAACATAAATTAAAAGCAACTTCCCATTTTGATTGAAATAACTATTATACTTCTATACTCTTTAAAATAGTGCAGTACTATATTATCATACTGCAGTGTTATTTTACGATAAGAAAGTATTATATTGTTATAATGTAGTATTACTTTATAATAATACAGTGTTGCTTTATAGTACAATATTATTTTATCATAGTACAGTATTACTTTATAATAGTATAGTATAGTATTATTTTATTATAGTGTAGTATTGTCTTATAATACTATAGTATTGCTTTATTATAGTACAGTATAAAACAGTGTAGTATAGTATTATTTTATCATAATATAATATTATTTTATTATAATATAATACTACTTTATTATAGTATAATATTATTTTATCATAATATAATATTATTTTATAATAGTATAGCGTAGTATTGTTTTATAATAGTGTAGCGCAGTATTGTTTTATAACTATAAGATCAATTTGATCATTTTAGTAAAAATGAAAAGTTACTTTGAATTTATATTTTAAATAGATACCTTCTTTGGTCTGAAACTCAAGTAAGAAGCTACTTTTAATTTTAAACTAGAAATGAAAAGTTTTCGTTAGTTTGCCAAATATATTACTCTTATAATCTTATTATGTTAGAAGAAGAAATTGGATCTTCTACTTAAAGTCCATCAATACCAGAATATTTTTTTTTTAAAAGAGAAATCTAATAGGGTTATCATGAGAGTTGAGAAGTTCGGAAAGTAAATCACTTTTATACAATATTAGGACAGAGTTAAAGCTAAAGTATTGCCTTTTAATAGAGAACCCTCGGTATCTCTAATAAAACCATAAGAAGAGTCAGTTAGAGATGCCTAGCCTTCAATGCTCCTTTAAATTCATGTATCCGGCTAGAAATTTAATGAAACATGTATAAACCAGCCATTAAAGGATTTTCTTCCATTTTTCTTTCTTCTTCTTCTTTACTTTCGTTTTCTTTCTGGGTGAAAAGTCAAATAAGAGTAGATGCAGAATTTTCTTTTCAAAATGCTGGCTGGATGAACCTTTCACAAATACTGGAAGCATCTCTCCGAGGATGTGAGTTTGAAATTTCTCAAGTAGTTGACGTAACCGGACACCAAAACCCCTTTTGGGTTGTCTCAATGTGCATCTCCTTTGTTCGGAGCCCCTCTCTCTCTCTCTCTCTCTCTCTATATATATATATATATATATATATATATATATATCAATGTGCATCTCCTTTGTTCGGAGCCTCTCTCTCTCTCTCTCTCTCTCTCTATATATATATATATATATATATATAAAAGATAGATTAGACTTCAATTGATCGAAGCTCAACCTACATCCGATCGAATCTTTCCGACCATTTAATCCACACGTATTTTGGAATGCACGCCTGAAAGATGCACCGATTGAAAAAATACAAACATTCGTGCTTCTGAAAAAATCAAAAAAAAAAAAGTTCATTGCTTGAAAAAAAAAATCTAAAAAAAATTTAGAAAAAAAAAATGCTATGAAAGCCCTATTTAAAATGTAGGCACCTTCAAGATGCTTAAAGGCGCCTACATTTAATGTAAATATAGGTGTCTTCAGACATCTTTTATTTTTTATTTTTTTAATTAAAAAATTTTAGAAGAAAAAAAAAGAGAAAGAGAGAGAGGGGGGAAGATGTCTACATAATGAATGTAGGCGCCTTCCCCCTCTTTCTTTTTTTTTTTTTTCTCTAAGATTTTTTTAATTAAAAATATAAAAAATAAGAAAAAAAAAGGCATTTGAACCTTCAAGCGCCCCGAATGTGCCTATATTTTAAATATAAAAGCCTTCAGGACATTTTTTTTTTAATTTTTTTGATTTTTTAAAAAAAAATTTAAATTTTTTTAGATTTTTTTTTGAGCCATAAATTTTTTTTTTTGAATTTTTTTTAAGTGCATACGTGCCTATATTTTTTTTAGCCGACGCATTTTTTCAAACATATGTTCTAAGATGCACGTAGATCAAACGACCAGAGATCCGACCATAGACTGGACTTCGATCGATCGAAGCCAGTCTGCCCCCCCTCTTCTCTCTCTCTTCTCTCTCTCCTCTCTATATATATATATATATATATATATATATATATATATATTGTAAATATTAATATTATCAAAGTTTAGAATAAGGAGGTGGTGAATAGAATCTGCCAATCCTTAGATGCAACTTGTCAACTTTCACTAAATTAATGAGCAGATAATTCAGCATTGTCTTATCTTATTTTAGAACAATTGTAAATGAATTATTCTGAGGCAGCAAAATCAGTGGTAAATAAGAGGAGTGGTGTAGGTAAATTAACAGCTGCAAGTTTGTAACTACGACATCGGCCTCACTCCATTATAATGCACTGAAATTCCAGAAGTAAAAGCAGAAATACACAAAAACCATTCCTTGAAACCTTCGGTAAACTTGGATAATAATATACTATGGCATCACTGCCTCCCATGTCGCCTAATATAGCATCTATGTGCAACAGTGGTAGGAGAAAACCGAATGAAACTGTTTGATTGGATCGCTGTAAATTATTTGCAATGAAGCGGATAACAGTTAATCAATGGAGCAGAATTTTTGTCCCTACCAATTAAATTCCAATAGCATGAAAGCCCCATCTTTCTACAAACTTCAGTATACACGCATGCGCGCACGCGTACAGAGAGAGGGAGAGGACGGCTTTATGTTAGCCGCAGTTCCCCAAACTAATCTGAGTCAAGACCTTGGATTCACATAACAGTACTACAAAGTCAGATTATTTTACAAATCATATAAGTTTAAAAAGGAAAATGGAAACACTGAAAATCGAATCCAACAAACAGAATTTCTAAGAGAATTAAGAAACCACATGGTGTTCAATATGATTAATAGCTAAGTTGAATGTGTTCATTTCTCAACAACAATCACAGAAACAACACACACACACAGACACAAACAAACAAAAAAAAAAAAAGTAAGAAAGAAAAATGGCTGAATGTGTCTTAAAGAAAGTTTGACAATCATCTTCTGCATCAGGAGCTCAAATTTATACATTCTGTTGTTGCAGCTAGGCACAAACCTATTATCATAACAAAAAGACGACACTAGTTGTAACAAAAACACTTAATGCAAATATTTATATTACTTTTGAATGATAAAAAGTTATGAACTAAAAATATGAACAGTTCTACATAACTGGAACATCATTTTACATAGGATTAATCAATATGCTATGATCTATAACAAAATATTACCATGGGACAGACATTTCACTTCTGCATCAATTAAGGATACTATCAAAAATTCATATCAGACAGTTTCTATCATGAGCTTTTGGTCATATATATAATAGTCCATAGTGATGCAATAACATGACTAAAACTTTGACCTCATACCATGTCAGAAAGAAAAGATGAGAAAAAAAAAAAAAGGACCTTCAGAAAGAAAAGATGAGAAGAAAGCTCCCTTCACTTTTAGTAATGTACATTACCAACATAAAGATCTTCAGAAGAAAATAGGAGAAAAAAAAGAGCCTAAGAGATGATATCAAAGCAGAACTTAGCCTCCAATGTCCTTGCCTATAATATCATACACGATTAACACCAAAGCACTCAGCTGGTGAAGATCGATTACACAAGAATTCTACTACTGTAGCATAGCCAGCATCAAGATCTTCAGCAAGAAAGGATGAGGAAAAAAAAGAGCCCAAGAAACATAATCAAAATAGAGCTTAACCTCTGAATTGCATCCCTATGATATTATGCACGACCAACACCAAAGCATTCAGCTGGTGAGTTTTTATTCCTTTCTTCTTCTTTTTTTTTTTTTGTGGTGGGGTGGTGTAGGAGGTTTGGGGGGGGGGGGGAGGGCGTGCAGGAATTCTGAATATACCTGCTGCATAAATCATTATCAATTTCCACTTAAAATGTTCCACATGAATAAGGTCTCATATCAAGTTGCTACTTTACTCAGATTATGTACACGACTACTAAAACAAAAAGGAGGCATCCGATTGCTAACAATATATGAGGAATCTTAGTGGATCAAATGTCAACGTGCACAACCATAAAAAAATAGAAGCCCAACCTTATGCACCTACAAAAGCATGTATATTTACAACCACTCATAATATCCACATCATACAACTAATTCCTTGGTCATGCTAGTTGTAACATATCCTATATTTGGGCATAAAGACGGTGACTAGGGAATTGAGAAAACCCATGCAAGAGTCCGAAATGTAGCAATCAGAATACCGTGCAACATTTTGTAGGAAAAAGCTGACCAGCAGTGCAAACTTCAGTTTTGAGATTGTGGACCTGCTTCTCAAAGTCATACTAGAACTTGCATAGGATTACAGAACAAAATCACATGATTGTAGCATTCCAAGCATGGTAAATATTTGCTAGAGTACTATCACTTGTTTTTCCTTGAATGCATAATACCAGATCCAACTGCTGCAGCTAAGGTTTTATCATTTCCTCTGAAGCTGATTAGAAATCAGAAGAGGGCATGGATGCTAAAACTATAGAAAAAAAACCTGAACCCTCCAGTCCTTTAGCTTTGATATCATATGACCAACACATGCATATATCTACAAGTTGATAGCTTTAGTCTTTAGAATCAAGTTATCTTATACTAATAACAAAAAAATCAGAGGGGAGGGACTGTAGTGCCAGCCATCAATGTGTACCGCATCAAAATCCTTAAGTTTACAACAATGTAACCCCAAAGTGCTCACCCATGGAGAACATTTGATTCTGATTGTATCTAAAACAATTAATCAATGAATAAAAGATGCAAAGGATGGGTCAAACCAACAACCACATTGCCAAAGTGGTCCTGTTATAAACTGCTGGTTTGTTGCGCAACTGTAGGTCACACAATTATTGACAAGTGACATCTCATATTGATCATGCATGGTTCTAAGTAAGAAAGCAACACTATGACGAATCGACTAGATTTTAACAAGGCAAATGTTATCTATTCTACTCATCATAAACACTACAACATAATGTCAGACAGTACGCTTGATCACATGCTACACTTATATCTCTCAAGGTCCTGCAAACTTAACGGTTACATGCTATTCACCTCCCTCTCAGCGACAAACATACTTAATTACTCAATTTCTAAACTAATACAAACTCTACACACTGTCTTCTCCTTCCCTTCAGCCCTAACATCAAATGACAACATGGGAGGAGTAGGATTGTTCTTGTTATATGTACCTAAAACCCACAAACGCAGAAGAAGAAGAAGAAGAGTGGGAACCAAAACCATACAAACAAGCATTCAGGGGATAACCAGCTTCTTTCCGGCATAGATGGTATTTCCAGTAATCCCATTTGCTTCCTTGATCACATCAATCGACACCTAAAACCCATCACATAGATACCATAAGGTTTGTCCTATATGTAAAATAAAGTAGAAAATAATGTTTAATTTTTCCTTAAAGAGAAAAAGGATCCTACCCCGTACTTTCTGGACAGATCCCAAAGAGTATCCCCTTTCTCAATCTTTATGATCCGAGCCGAAGACGAACCACTTCCAAATCCCCCCTCAATCACGGGCTAAACATAGAGGGGGTGGGGGACATATTAAACAAATGAAGTTAATGAAACGAGCTCATCTCTACCGCTTTCGAGTGAAGATTGGAGACATTACCTGGGACAAGTCCTGGAAGGGGGTTGGAGGCCGCTGGGGTTGGCCGGATTTGGAAACGAGGGACTTGACGATGCTGACGGCGATGCCGGAGAAGACGACGAGGCCCACAGCCTTAGCCACGGTCGCATCCTGCGACCCGCCGTTCCCGCCGGCCACGTTGTCGCGCCCGCCGTTGACGGAAGCGGACGAGGCCTTCGGAGCCGTGGAGGGCATCTCGCGGTCGCTCCTGCTCGTTTCTTGTCTCAACGACTCAAGAATCGGACCTCGTCCCAAGGCTAGCCCACCAGGTGACAACTCAGACCTGTTGTTCTGGGTCGTGTCAGCAAGGGCCCAGGCCAGAGCTAGGCAGACCTATGGACTTGTTAGCCCACCTGGGATCTGGCCCAGTAATAATATCTGTTCGGTTTCTTGTTCATGAAGCGTGAACAGTCCCATACGGAATGCCAATAAGCCATCGTTTCTAGCCAGTGGCGTCCGGTCCAAAAGAGAGGGAGGATTGAGGCTGTGAGAGTGCCATGCAAGCAGATGTCAAGATTCGAGAACAACCAACCCGCTCTCCCACTAAAATTCTCAATGAGTCGAGAAATTTGGACCCGAAATTTGGACGCGCCCAATTTTCTCCTCCTCAATATATACACGCAAAACTCTTTGTTATCACGATACAGGGATCCGGAGCTTCACCTCTCGCCTCACCATCAGCGGCTTCCGCCTAATGTTTTCCGGTTATGAGGGAAGGTCGACGTTTTCTTATCCTCACCGGAGTACTCATATAAGCACCTCCTTAAAAATCACGCCGTGAGGCATGGGAAAATAGAGGGGAAAGCAACCGCCAGGCCCCGCGGTGGGAGCGAACGAGAGGCGGAGGGAAGAGAAAGGTGGAAAGGAGAATATAAGGAGAGTAAGAAGAAGGAATTGGGATCGAATCGGATTTTTTTTTTCCCTCCCTTCTCTTAATTGCCGATGGCCCAATTGCTCTCGCCGCTTTGTGCAGACTTGCTCGTCAAATTCCAGAATCCCACGCCATCGTTCCTCTGTTCCGGAAACCGGCGGCGTAGCTTAGCACAGACTGCTCACCACCACCGCCGCCGCCGCTGCTTCAGGAGGCGGAGAAGAGATGTTAGGATCAACGCCGTAGCACGTGATTCGTTCTCGCAAGATGATATAGCGGATGATTATTACGCCGTTCTTGGAGTGGTAATTTAACTCCCGACAGTTTTACTTTGCACCATATTTTTTTCCAAAAGAAGTCTTTACTTTTCCAGTAATAATTTGCTGTCTGGCTAACTTTTACGTGAATTCTTGCAACAAATGTTGTGTCATGCATAGCGTTAGCTGAAAAGTGTTTGTTCTTAGATGTTCGCAATGTTTGGTAATACTAAACCTGGTATAAATCAAGGTTCGTTGGAGAAATGGTAATGGAAGCAGAATGAGAATATTTTTTAAAAAATATATGATTTATAAATTTAAGATTTGGAAGAGAGGTATACCGTACATGAAATGCTCAACGAGAAATGGCTCGTCTACTGAACGATTAAGGAACTTAATTAATCTCTGAATTCCTGTTATATATATGTCCATGCTTTTGTATAGGTCCGAGTTAGATCTGATTGAGGATAGGAGAATATGGGCTTCTAATTTTAGGAGATAGATAAGAGAATCGAAGAAACCACGTGATTCTTTTTCAACGCATGAGATGGTACTTTTGAAAAGGATTAGCGATCTCATCGATTTTTTAAATGCGTATCCTTATAAATATTTGAAGTTACATGTATTTACTTATAATTTACTATTTACATACGCACTCTTATAAATGTTTTTGCTTATTGCGCTTCTACACTTGAAGTTACTGTTTGCTTGATGATGTTAGAACTAGCATCTGATTAATATATATATATATATATATATATTGCATGCATTCTCCTATAAATTATTTCTTTTTGTATGTCTATCCTTATTGAGTTAATGGTATTTCAACCATTTCAATTTTAAGCAGATTGTTTCTTCATGGTGTTAGGTGGCATGTTGACTGCAAGATAGACATGCAAAGAAAAATAATTTATAGGTGTATAAATATAGATAGTAAATTTACGATGGTATATATGCAATTTCAGATGTTTATAAAGATGTACATACAAAATATCCAAGTCCTTGTATGATGCTTTAAGCAATTGTAGTTTCTTAAATTGGCTGTCCACGAGCAGTAAAGTTCTTACCGTGATTAACTCAAATTGAAATTAGTGGCTTATAAAACATGAGTATGCATATGTGTGAGCATTTTATTGATAATTACCATACACTGTTTTAATAGACAAAAAATGATAAAATTATTTCATCTGTGGTGCCTTAAACTAGTTTCTGTGTATGTTCATTCTGTTTTAGCTACATACTGAATGTTCTGTCTGAAATTTCAATTATGGTTTTATTATTTTTATTCAAGAAAATGAATTGGTGATTTTGGCATAAAAAATGGATGTCAAGCAGCATCAATTCTAGAATTGTATCTATTTCTTGTAGCATAAACTATTTGATGGTTCACTTGGATACCATATACTTGTAAAATACGGAATTACTAGAATAATAGATGAATGAATACCTCTGTTTTTAGTATGTTTTGGTCCTGATACAGTATATAAACATTTACGCATGCCAGCTTCCAGATGCCACTCCTCAGCAGATAAAGAAAGCTTACTACAATTGCATGAAAGCATGCCATCCGGACTTGAGTGGGAATGATTCAGAGATCACAAACTTTTGTATGTTCATCAATGAGGTTTATGCGGTGAGTTAATTCACTTGAAACCTAAAAACAGGCAGTTTAAGATCTATCTGTCCTGAACTTTTTAATTCAGTAAGCTAACATGGATCAGGGAAGAGCAGGTGCTTAGTGATCCTGTACAGCGTGTGGTATATGATGAAATTCATGGGTATGCATTGACTGCTATCAACCCTTTCTTGGACGACACTGCCCCAAAAGATCATGCATTTGTTGATGAGTTTAGTTGCATAGGTATGGGTGATCTCCACCTCCGCATTAAATTCTTAATGTTAAAGCAGATTTGTAGTGGAAACATTTCTTTCTTCTCTTTGTTAAGTAGCTTCTTGATATTTTTGTTGTAACTTAGAGTGACTTTGTTTCTATCATCGGAGAGCATCAAAATGTGATACATACATACATACATCCATAAATCTTATTTTTGATATGCACAATAAGACAATGAACACTCTACCTGTCGAGCAAGAGCGAATTTTGGCAATCGACTTTATCATTCTGCTATAGATTGGTATCCATCAATAACCTTTGATTCTTCTTGGACAAACAGGATGTAAAAATTGTGCCAATGTGGCCCCAGATGTGTTTCGGATTGAGGAGGACTTTGGACGAGCAAGAGTTTGCAGCCAATCTGGTGATTCTGAGCTGGTTCAACAAGCAATTGATAGTTGGTGAGTGGTAGAGGAGCAGAGCTAAAACTGTGTTCTTTCAATGTTCACGTGAAAGCTTGGTAGAGTTCTATAATCTCATATTAGGATCAATAATCTAGTGTTGATATTGAAAGCTTCGAAATTATCTTGC
The DNA here is from genome assembly GCA_006176705.1 of Cocos nucifera. Lineage (NCBI taxonomy): Eukaryota > Viridiplantae > Streptophyta > Magnoliopsida > Arecales > Arecaceae > Cocos > Cocos nucifera. The sequence goes on along the minus strand of QRFJ01000007.1, from coordinate 4,033,157 downwards.
GACTCCTAAAGAAGTGCAAATTTATGGTTCCACAACTTATTTTTTTTACAAACTCATCAATGGTTTTATTTCCCAAATTAATATATTAGGATCAATAATCTTTAAGTATTGATATTTAAAACTTCAAAATTATCTGGCCACTCCTAAAGAAGTGCATGTTTATTGTTCGAAAACTTTTTTTTTTTTTCAGTAACTCATCCATGGTTTGATTGCCCAAATTAATCCATGTTAATGCACTTTTGAGATTTGCTGCTTTGAATGCATGATGCTACTTGAAAGCCGATGCTAGCTGATTGCGACATCCTCAATTAAGTTTAGCTTTACCTGGGAAAGTGATGAGTGTCATTATCTTAAACAAAATTTTAGGTGATAGGCTTTTTTATTAGTCCTTTGGAAATCAAAAACCATGATCCTCCTTCTTGAAATTAAACTGAAATCAAGTTTGCATTTTAGAACCTTTGAATCTCATTCAGGAAGTGAAATCTACTAAACCATGCTCTCTTTTCATCTATTAAGTGCTAATTCTTGTATAGATACAGGACACAGCAATTGATACTAATATTCAATACACATTTTAAGTGATAACATGAGCTTTGGACTTTTACAGTTCAGTGTATTCTTTTGTAGAAACCATCATCCTATTATATATTAAGAAATTAATTTTCTTCCATATCTGAGGGCATTTTTTTCCTGAATATATGATGCGATAAATTATGCGTGATAGTTAAATTTCTGATTACTTAGTTTTGGAGTGCTTATTTTTTTGGATTCTTGTACCTTTTATGCTTTGAGGCCCATGAAAACTTTTGCCTTTACATTTTCAGATACAATTTTCATCTAAGTCATGCCTTGCATTGAGTATTTAAAGATTTAAGGATAATTCTATTTTTATCCCTCTATTATTCCTCAAAATCATTCCATGACTCTTGTACTGTTTGTTTACTTAATAAATATCTAGCAAGGTTAAACTAATTAATTCATAATAAACAATATTTTTCACTAATTGGTAGTTATTAGATATTTATTGTTAGTAGATACTTTATAATATCATATTGATCATTTGTGTCAATAATATTTTCCAGCCCAGTTGATTGCATTCATTGGACTTCTGCTGGACAACTTTCTCTCCTTGAAGATGAAATGCGAAGGGTGGAGAGAGTGAATGTAAGATAAATTTCTATATTTCACTGTCTTCTTTCCCAAATGTATATTCCTGATGTTGTGCTTTAATGCTACATTGTAATGATTTTCATAAGCTTCGAACACAAAATATTTTCACAATCCGAGGTTAAACTTGACCTGATTATTGTACCTACTAAGTTGTACAAAACCCTTGATCATCCAAAATGGGCTTCTGCAAGTGACTGACGCATCTTAGGTAGTATTATCAGTGGTTTTTGTCATGATTTAGAGTATGAAGCTGGGCAAGATAATTAGTTCAATGATAATCCATCATGTAGTTTAGAGGAAAGCAAGACTACCAAATGTTAAGAAACATTGATTTAGATTTCTTGCTTAAATTACAGATTTAGCTTAAACATTTTCAAACTTGGCAGGTGAAAAGCATATTTGACTTATCCAGACATGAGCAGCATCACAAAGAATATATATGTGTGTGTGTGTGTGTGGATAGATATGTTTCAAGGACGATCATAAAAGCTATGTATATTTCTATATACATACATATCGATGCTTATTAACATATATAATTTCTTAACCAATAGGACATATTGATGCTTATTAACATCTTTATAAATTTGGGTTGTCATTTCAACAGGTTGGGCTAATGCTTGCAGGAATGGGAGTTTCGTCCATGGATGTCTTTAGAATGGTAATAGTTATATCTGTTAAGTTTACTTTTAGTCATCCACTGATGCACTATTGATTTTATCCATTCAAATGATTGTTACTAGACATCTGAACAAGTTAAATACTAATAGCAGTTGTTAATTTTTTAGGGCACATTGACTTTCAAAAAGTACTTGGATTATGATCTAGGATCATGCTTCAAGCAGTTTCATGCACCTAATAATATTTTATATTGACAACCAGAAAAAGTTACCATAAACACAAGACCCTAACTGGCCTTGTTCATTTTATTTGGTTAAGAATTTGGCCTTTTCTTCACCATTCTTATTTGTCAGGCAATATTCTTTGTGATAACTTCGTCAGTGAAAATCTCACCAAATCCTTCTTTTTTCACCTTTCTATAATGTTGTTGCCTCTGTTTTTTAAACCCTTACACATATCTCCATAGGTTCTTCAATCATCTTGGCCATATTTTTCCTGTCTAACTTTAATGTGCCTCCTCTAAGGTACTCAGTTCTAACTCTGCCCTTCCTTGTATCACATCATGTCATCTTTAACTTCTCTTATTTAAAACACTCACGTGTGTCACCTCTTTATTTAATCAACATGAGACTCCTGCAACACTGTTGGCTTTGTCACATCAACTTCTGTTGAGGAGTCATTTCCATGATTTGTTCATCCACATGGACATACATCTCTACCTGTTTAACTCATCAATTGGTGATGGGATACATGATTTAATTGCTTGCACCAGCAAACTGAATGTTCAGCAGTTTGTTCACCATTTTCATCATCATGATAAGGGTGGGCTACCGTAGGGTCAAGTGCAAAAAGACAGGTGGTCGAAGCAACTACATAGGTATGGAGGGATCAATAGTAGACAGCCAGGAGTTGAACCTTGGGTGTGCAACATATGAAAGAAAGCCCAACAACAACAATTAGATTTGATACTGAATTAGATAGTTATAAGAAAAGACTCATTAAGGACTCTAGGTGAAGTGGTGCATGCGATAATGCTGAATTCCATTTAAATGGAAGGCAGGTCTTAAAAATCCTTAATGAGTTACAAGGGAGTTGATTATGACACCAAAATCTGTTTTGGGTCTTTGCCATTTGAAGAAGCTGCAGTGGTTGGGATATATCTTGGGTCACTATTCAATATAAAAAAAGGATTAGGGATAGAAGACACTAATGCAAGACTTAAGATCTGATGCTGGATTAGAGTCTAGACCAGACTCCTCTGATTTTGTTAAACTTTGACCATTTCTGTGGTAGTACCTGATAAAAATTTGGATTCATGTGATAGTTTTGAGGTATCAATATACGTAGCTGATGGTGAACCAACGCCATTTGAATGTTTGCAAAGCCATCACACAGGGCCAATAACAACAATCCATTTCTCTGATGCTTTATTGAGTGAGCTGCAATGGTTGGAAAGTTTAATGTAAATGCATCTGCTAATCAGGAGCCAATAGCTTAACATTACATATTTATGCTATCTTTTGCCACTCAAATATAACATTCTCATATGATATATGAACATATGGTGCATTGCATGCACAAAGTAGCTTGTTCAGTCCATCCAATATGGCAATACATAACCAATAACTCTGACATGCAAAGGAGGTTGAACAAAGCAATGCTTTAACTGCAACGGTCTGGTCCTTTTCTTTATATTTTTTATTTTGAATTGAAATTTAAGGAACATGTTTCTGTAGGTTATGCAGATTATGGATAAATTTATCCAGTGGTTTCTTATTGCATTTCTTTTAGAGTCCTGACCATTTTCTTTTACACGCATGTGCTAGGCAAGTTCGCGGTGGGAAAAGCGGCAAACAAAAATCTTGGTATTACTACCAGTTCCCTAAGACCTTATCTACTCATCAACCAAATTGTTGTCTAAATTACTCACATTCTGGCCCATGATTTCTATATTTTATTGCTTTGCCTTTTTGTCATGTGTTGCAATCTCTATCCTTTCACATACCTATTGCTTAATACATTTTAGGATGTATCATGGCTACCTTCAAAAAGATCAGTTCAATTGTTTATGGTGCTTGATTATTGTGAACTATTTATAAGAAAACGCTTGACAATTAATAATTCTGTGTCCATTGCCAAATTTATGTTTCTTTCTGTCAACAAAATTTCTTTGTGTGCGTGCGTGCGTGCATGCATGAGTGTGCTTGTGTGAAGAATTTGGTAGTGTAGGGAAGCATCAACAATTGTTATCATATACTATATCTTTTTAAGGTTGAGTTATTTCTCCCATTTGTGCAGGTAAATCAGGAGCTTTTTGGTTGAATGGGGCCCCAGTTTTTCTTCTTCATCTTCTTTGAATCTTAGCTTCTAATATCCTTTGCTTTTCTTTCCTAATCTTCAGGATTTCATGCTCTGTTTACACATTGTGTGGTGGCAATCTTTTCAATATTTGGATTTCAACATTATGTGGGCATATTTTTCTGATCTTGTTTATTCACTGCATTACTTCTCCTTTCTCATGCAGGAAAAGGCTAAGTTGCGAATGATGAAACAAAAGGACTCTGATAAACGTGGGGCTTGGAGTGATCTTTGGGGAAAGCCAAAAGGTCACCAAAATACAGGTACTCTTTGTAAAGGAAGAAAATTTTTTGATAACATAAAAGCATATAATGAGAATGAATTTGTGAGCTGCTTTTGTAGCACTCTTTTGCTAGGTCTTTGTGTTTATATGCTGTTCTTATTCTTCAAATTGCAGAAAAAACAATTTTATTAGTGGTGCTAGTCTAGGACAACTCTCGTCATGTGAGCTGATCATTCGAAAGTTAGTGGAATGCCACATATCTCTAACTGATAGACTCGTGCCTGCCCTAAGATAATCAAAATTCTGAAAATCTAAGTTGTGTTGTAGGAGCATGCATGGTTGTTGATTTTCAGCATTCTAGTCCTCATTGAATACTTAGTAGCTTGTAACACTCCAAAAGAATCTACTTTCTTTGTGCTAATTTGTTAGTTTGAGCTTCATGCTTTTAGCATTCACACTAACAGCAATGTTATTCAAGCAACATGTTTGGCCCTTGGAAAGACTAGCCCTCTTCTCAGCTGTTGCTGGATATCTGTGCAACAGGAGAGCTGCAGTCAATTTTTAGTTGTACCTTTCACCTTGTTTACCATTGATACTTGAAATGCTGGGAGCTTTTAGGGCAGTCCTTGATGTTTCCTAGCTGTTAGCCTATATAAATTCTTCCATTTGCATCAGTATACAAGGATCAAGGAAGTATAATGGTGTTATTAAAGATTCTTCTAGATCAACCATTTGTACCCTAGGCCCATATAATTTATGGTTTTTAGTGCCTGCAGTCCTTGACTGATTTAAAATGATCATTGCAATGCAGTAATCAAGTCAATCTCTTTTGTGTTGCATAAGACACCTTGTTAATGTTAATGGGATATATTTGCAATCTCAAGTATTCAACAATTTTGTCCATATAATTACCTGCAAGGACAACAGTCTGAGAGTTGGAAAAATAGCTTTTCTTTTTCTTTAGTTGGTTCAAAACTAATTATTGTTTTGCTTTTTTAAGTTCATGTGGCATGTACTAAACTTGATTCTTCTCTGTCTCCAAGCATACAGGTCACAAATAAGTCATTTGCTGCTGTGATTGATCATTGCTCATCAGAATTTTATTTTACTTGGAAAAGAAAAACAATACAAATTCTAACAGAGAAAGATGCTGCTGCTTTTTATTCCTAGTACATTAATTTGGAAATGTTCTGGTTGACAGAGGAGGAAGCAAAGGAGAGAGCAAAGAGAGCTGCAGCAGCAGCCAGAAGGTGGAGAGAATATTCAAGGAGAGGCGCAGATAGACCTCCCACATTCAAACTTCCAGAGGCAATTTCTAACAAGGAATGAGTTCCTTTGCCATTGGGTTTCTCCTAAATCATTTATTCCCGGTATATCTAATTATTCGTAGAGAGCCTTTTATAAATAAATCTCTCTCTCACTTTCTGCTTGCATAATATTCTGAACGTTGAAGAGGGACCTTTGCTGATCATCCTCACGTTCACATGTAGGAAGTGTAAATTCCGAACTCTCCTAATATTAATGTTAAGGAAAAATTTATATTAAAAAAAAAAAACTATTTAAATTATTGCAGCATCTTTTTCTGTTTGCTTTTCCTTCTCTCTCTCTCTCTCTCTCTCTCTCTCTTTTAAAAAAAAAAAAAAATTTACCTGAATGAATTTGTTTAGGCACCCTGTGCCTAATCTTTTACACAAAAAATAAAATAAAACAAAATAAAAATAAAGATTGCAGCATCTAAGATGAGGACTTTGTGCTGTCATTCTGTATTGCACTAAACTTGAAAACTCTTTTGAATTGGCCAACTCTTTTTCAAATATTTCCTTCATACCCTTTTTTTTAAAAAGCATTCCTGTATATTATCACGGTTTCACCCAATGAATGAAAAGAGAGGGAAACAATAACATCAGCAAACCAGTGAGAGGAACAGCAGGGACAATTAATAAGACCAACAATGGTGGAGCAATATCCAGTCAGAATATAACAAAAGATTTCTACCCCGATGGACAAAGGCAAAGAGGCTGGATTAGTAAGTAGCATTCCGGACCCAGTTACCTGACAGTGCATGCAACAGCATGAGCCCATGATCTGAGGTGCTCCTTCATTGCCAAACCATCGCTCATTGGGGGCATGGTGTAACAACGAAATGGATGCCTCAGCCCATATGACCTCGCCATTCTTTGCTGCTCCCAAAGTGCATAAAATGGTCTACCATCTGACCCCAATTCTTCAAAGCTTAAACCCAAATCCGTGAACACCTTAAACCTGTGTAATTTCTTCATACCCTGTTCTCGGTTACTCTTTTTCTTTCTCTGTTCCACGTAGGACTCTTTCAGATATTTGGATGCTTCACTATTCTCTCGTTTTGTTGCTTGACCTTCTGATCCTGTTGCTTTTCCTACTGCTTGGAGACAAATATTTGGAGTCTTAAGTTGGTGGGACTGAAGGATTTGAGTGGTGGGTGCTGGTTGTTTTGGCTTTCGAGGGTCACTGAGATGATAGTCCAAGGTATTCTTTTCATTGATGCAAGTAATGGGAGAAGATGGCGAGAGGATATTGGAGAAGAACCAGAGAGAGTCTAGGCTTTCTAAGATCATCTCATCATCCATGCGATAGTGTACAAAGGTGAAGCAAAGAATCCAAAGGGAGACAAGGATGGAGTATAAGCTGGAGCAAAGTTCAAAAGAAGGAAGCATAGAAATCGGCCATTTTTGAATTTGGAATGACGAGATGCGACGCTTTAATTGGAGGTGCCAACGGTCCTGTGAGCACGTGATTCCACCTGACGAGGTCCGCGCACCATCGCGCAGCTTTTAAGAGCGGAAGAGATAGCCGAGGCAAAAAAAAAAGAAAAAAAATCAGGATGGGCCCCACTACCAGCCTGCTGCCTCCTGGAAACACTTTTGCGGCGGATCACGGATTCGCAAATCCGGGAAAAAATTTATTCTAAAAAGTATGGTGGGTCAGCCACTTAAGAACGCATGACGCGTTGACAACTCAGCATGCATGCTAATCCTAGTTGGCAGGCAGCAATTTGTTTGTGAATAAAAGATTGGAAAAATGAAAAATCTCACTTTTTTTGGAAGAAGATACGCATAAGCCCTAGTTGTGGACAAGGAATAATATCCCCCATGGAATGATCCAAATACGTCTTGTACGTTGACTACATTAGCGAGCGTGTCTTGTACATTGACTTCATGCCGCTAAATGTGATGAACACGCTCCATATGATCACGTTTGGACTTAATTAATGGAAATATGGCATACGAAGTCTCTCCGTTGGCCTGTTTGGACGCTCAGATTTCCTATTCACCAGTTAACTTAGGACCTAGAGTTGCACTCATCTCCCAAAGATCATTTACCAATTACCGGGCTAGATGAGGGGTCCGGGTTGTATCTTTAGATTTTTTTCATGGTATTAATTGTTGGATCATGCTTTGCAGATCTCAAACACTTGGAACTCTTTAATTCATACATATGCACCGCTCTTGAAATAACTGATGCAAAATCAAATGGTGGAAATGGTGAATCATTCTTTCATATGAAAAATACAACCCCCATCCCTAGTTCAGACCTAAGTGATGCTCCCAAAATCTCTCACTTACTTTTCAAACTCCTATAATTTTGAAATAATGGATTTCATGAAAAAGTGGTTTTCTTATAAAATTAAGAGCATCGAGAACCTAAGGTCCTATTTGGATTGCTGTTGGCAGTAGAGCTTTTTAAGTTTTTGAAAGTAGAGTTTTTATAAAAAGCTATTTGCTGTTTGGTAACCACATTTATAAAGTATTTTGGAACTTTAACATATATTTGGTAACTAAAATAAAAAAATATTTTTGGTATAATAAAATAATAATAAAAGATATTGGACAGTATTACATAGTGAAGAATAATATAATATAATATTATATATTATTATATATTAAAATATTATTATATTATATAATATTATTATCATATAATATAACATAATATTATTATAATTATAACATAATTTATAATGAAATATAATATATTGATTATAATATAATATTATATTATATTATAATCTAATTATATTATATTATACTATGATATAATATTATTATAATTATGATGTAATATAGAATAATAGATTATAATTTAATCTAATAATAAATTATAATATAATAGAATATATTATATTATTATAATATAATAATATTATATTATTTTTATAGTATAATATTATAATATGATATAATATAAGATGTAATTATAATATTTGTTAGTAGGTATTTTGATTATTAAAAAAAATTTATTTAAATCAAAACAACCTTCTGACATTAGCCAGAAAGTATTTTTAAGAAAAACTTTAAAATGAAACTTTTTTCAAATAGATCTTTTTCAACTTTATGATAAAGTCAAAATATTTTTTTTAATTTTTTTTACTAAATATCACTATAATATCTAAAAATACTTTTGGAGTGCTAGAAAATATTTTCTAATATTTTAAAAGCTTAGTCAAATAGAACTTAAGTTGTTCTTGTCATAAAAATGTCCCACCACTCTAAGCTCTTCCAACTCTCAACTATAGGAGAAATAGAAAATTCTTTGTGCATCACGGATGGTGCAATCCTGCGCGCACTGCCTACAGTGGTTGGCTCGATCACGTGCGGGACCAGAGAGTGGCGCTCGAAAAAAAAAAAAAATTTTTTGGCCCCACGCATAAGCCAATCACTACTAACGATGCACGTGGGCTGCATCGCTCGAAGTGCACAAAGTATTTTCCTAAAAGAAATATACCATGCATAAGTTAAGCAGCATTGAAACTACCACTTAATATTGTAAGTTTAATATATTTCTTCCTTTTTAATGAAGAATTTTTCATTTTTCCACTATAAGGTTGCTGGCTAGATTTGTTATAATATTTTAGGAGTTAATATTACTTGGTTTAGCTAACGTTATATGGTTCCACAAAGAAGGTGTTGAAAGAAAATCAAATTTCCTAGATTTTTAATTTTAATATTTGTCTCTTGTAAAATTAATTTCCATAATAGCTTCTTTACTTTCTTATGGAATATCAGGCATTGAAATTTATTTTTTTCCAGTTTCACTTTAAGATCGATCATTCCTTATGTATAATAAATTTTCCCTATTTCCTCATGGGATATCCCGCTTCCTGCACTCGCTGGGATTTTAAGTGGCCAGCAGGGTGCTTCACATGGTTGCATGTATCTCATATACTTGTTAACTAAATCAAGATCTACCATTTTAGTGGTAGACCTTTTTTTCCAGCCAGCTTCAAGTCTAGTTGTAGAGCTCACAAGCTTATCAGCGTGGTAGCCAAAATACATACTTATGTATGGAATGGTTGCCAATAATGTAAATCCAAAAATAAAATCACATACATTCGATTCTCTCTCTCTCTCTCATATTCACACACATTTTGAATCATCCAGCCTGAACCAGACCATGAGTGCAAATCATGTTGTAGATTTCCCTCTTGTAATATATTTGTTTCTATTAAGATCCTATCCAAAAATCCAAACATGTCAGTAGATAGGCCCAAGAATACATAAGCACTTTCTTAAACTTTTCTGATGTGGGACTATTTTTTTTCGACAGTTCCTACACACTGAGAGTCAAACAATGTTTAGTTTAGAAACTTTCCTTGCATGCATGAAGAAACTCAAATAAGAACCAAACAAATCTGATGGACTTGCATGAATGGCATAGATGATGAAGATGATGAAAAAGAGGTGAATTGCTGGGCAAATCTCCTTTAGCAGTAGGCACACTCCTTGGCACCCTGGCACCGTGGTATGTATTGGAGTGGCTGACTGCCGAGGAAGGCTTCGCCCAGTAATATATCCAACTGCATATTTGTGTGTACAGTTGGCTTGAATGGCATAGATGATAATAATGATGATGGTATGTAGTGATGGTGATGAGAGCTGAATTGCTGGGCAAATCTTCTTTGGCAGTAGGCACACTCCTTAGCACCCAGGTGTACTGGAGTGGCTGACTGCCTGCCGAGGAAGACTTTGCCCTGTAATCCAACTGCACATTTGTGTGTACTGTTGGCTTGATGGATATTTATTGACCTCTAGCGTGGGCACGCTGGCCATTTGCATGTCCATTGCCCACTGCAATGGGCAATGGCATATCCGGGCGGACATCCTTACTTTTTTTCTTGTTACCTTTCTTTTCCCCGAGAAAAGAGAATATTGTGTTTGAAACCAACATTTATTGAAGAGAGATGAAGAAAGCCGAATGAGAAAGGTTGGGGATAATCGTATGGGTCTGACCACACAACTTTATTCTCTAACCTGTCACGAGCCCAAAGGCATGCAGTGGGACCCATTGTAATTTCCAATGGAAGCATGCCACGTCGATCCTATCCTGAGAAAAACCACCCGGTCTATGATTTGGGACTCTGGTAGCGTACGCGGGCAGCAAGGATAGGAGTTTTTTGGGCCAAGTGCAGATGACTTGCTCTGCTTACAGGGAGGAAGGTGCAACAAGCATGGAAGATTCCCTGGCATGTTCTCTTCTTCTCATTTTAAGATGAGGGTACGAGGGAGTGAAACTTGTTTGATTCCTTTTTCGCGGAAGCTCGACTTCGCATTTACGTGCATGTATTATTTTACCCGACAAGTGGCGGCACGTGCATATATACCGATCCAAGGTCGTCAATTAAAAGAATATATAAAAGAGTTGCAACCGAAAGAAAGAATTTTATGACCAATATACATGGACCCCTACACATTGATGGAGTCACTCCGTTAAGCCCAATATGCATTATTAAGCCATTCTTTTAATAATTTAAGTATTTGGGATCTAATTAACTCGTTAACATGATATATATCATGTTGTTGTTTTATCTTAATTAACCATAACAATAGTTTGATTTCCTCTGGAAACAACTACAATAAATTGAGGACAAATGTGTACTATAAACGCATGAACTTTTGCATTTTGGTTTTTTGTGGTTGATGCATTTTACTCTTATATTGTCATCTCTTTGCTGCATGAAATGAAATTGGTTGCAGGAATTTTTATATATTTTCTCAAGCATTTTCTAAGCATTTCTTAAAATATACATTTCATTTGTAAAATTAATTTGACGTATATTAGAGGGCTATTTGGATGATTAGACTTAAAATCTTATGAAATTCGAAAGTTAGACTGGTACGATCACTATAAAAAAATATTAAATTATAGACTAGACTAGATCCATATTTATAAGTACCCACCATCTAGCATTATCTTTTGAATGGACTGGCCCAAATCCCAATCATCCAAACAAGCCCTTATTTATAATTTACAATTCGCTGGGAAAATATATTTTCCCATTGTTACATAATGTTTTTAAAATATTGCTATTAGGCACATGCAATTTGTTGGAATTGATTTTAATTCTACGACTCCATGACATTTGGAATATCTAAGAAAAAAGTTTGATTAATGATTTTGGTTGCATGATTTTAGTTTTCCAGCAATGTATCAAATAATTTAGTTAATGTCGGTAATATTTTTTATATCCATGCGACCGCTTACATATTTAGCTATCCCAATTGATTGCTACTAGAGAATTGGCCAGGTATAACATTACTTTGGAAATTTTCCTGCTTTCCATTTGAAACAATAAGAGAGAGAGATGCATTAGGAGGAGGCCGGGGGTGAATTGCTGGGCTCACCGCACCACTACGAGGCGAGTGTTAGATATATTGGTTGTGAATAATATCCAATAAGTATATAAACTACCAGCATCAATCGCTTTACAATCTATTATTTTAGACGTGTTAAAGAATCCAATGCTATTCCGAGAATTAAACCTCCCCTGTCACAACTTGCAAGTAGTTGGGTAAATGCATGTACTTATCTACAATCGCTTTCGCTTATTAAATATGCTTCAGCTCCACCGCTCTGGAGAAATATCTCATAACAAAACTAATCAGAGTAGGAGAGCGAGAGCTTTAGTTTTATCCCAGCTTAGGAAACTTTATCTATCAGTGACAGCCCTCGAAAGCGTGGATGGCCAACGACAACAGGCTCTTCCCTTCTCACGTGCATATCATGTGCTTGGTACTCGTAGCAACTGGAACTATAACGATGGCAAGCGAGAGCATCGGAAGGGAAGATCCGGGGGTATGTTCCCCCGTGCTGAATTCTGAGCACAAAGTTAGGGTCATGGCTGTCAAAACCAGGATGGAAAAGGGATTCCTTTGTGCTTAGAAGATTGGGTCTACTTAAAAGGTGTTCTTGCGTACTGCTACGAGTCGACTCCATAGAGGATCAAGTGTAAGGAATATAATTCATAAGAATACATCTGAGGTTTTGTTGGAGAATTTGGTTATGCCTGCCATATTTGTGGGCTTCTTTTGTTTTCTCTCGAGATTAGGAGCGATTATTGGTTGGATTAGGTTCACCACTCACTCGGCTGGTGGACCAGTCCATGCAGACGTAACACATATGCTTCTATGCATGTTGCTTTGTGGTTGGACTGGTCCATCTAAATATTGCCTGAGGCTAATCCTCGCCTTTCCAAGACCCAGGAACAAGTTTGGTCTGCAACCAATCAACATCAAGCCCCAACCCAGGCCAACTCTGGTTCCTTATCACGTTCGACCAGACACAAAATGGAGCCTAGCTAATCCCTGGGGGTAAGCCCAAATGCCAATACCTTGGTCTGAGCCGAAGGAATAAAACGGTGAAGATAGAAGAAGAAAGCAGGGGAGGAAGCCCGTTGAATACATGAAAAAAGGTGCTGCTTTTGGAAGAGATGGCAAGAGAATTTGGACCATCCTGAAAAAAAGGGTAAAGCTAAAAGGCTACAAGCAAAGGAAGCTCCTTAGAATGGTTCCTACTTCCAAGCATATGCTGAAGATATCCCGAATTATTTGTGGCTTGAATCCTCTATAAAAGCTTGCGTTGCCGGTGATCTCTACATGGCGTCGAGCATCGCCGAGGAAGATGAGCAGAGGCACATGTGAGGTCTATGAATAGCAGGGTGATTCTCCTTTGGCACGAGTGCAAGGCATGGCGATCATTGCGCGCTTGCTACTGCATGCTATTCTTGCCAAAGGAGAATTGCCCTGCCATTCGCCTACACACTATATTTTAGAAATTTAGGGTGCATGTAACCAAGCAACGCTATAACAAGTAAGTATGGTTCATTTATTTGTTTGTTACTTATTTCATTATCTATATGTATGTATCCACATTTATGCTTGTAAAAGATACAAAGGACTCAATAGAACGGAAGCCATTGGAAGTGGAGTATTCTCCATCAAGCTTGTGGAATCTCTCCACTAATGTAAGATGATGGTTGCGTTGTGTCTCAACTAACAAGACCTAGATCATGATCAACTTCATTCCGTCTTTGCTCAAATCCTTCGGGCTGAGGCGTATGGAGTTGTTCATATCAGGCCTTCTTAGTTTATCTTCTATGAGACCGTAACTCTTTTGTTTCTGCTAGTTTCTTGTACGAAAAGGAAGAAGAAGAAAAGAAAAATCCTAACGAGACCTAGACCATTGTCCTAGAGTAGGATTAGTAATGGGGCGGCCTTAGTTCAGCAGGACCATCCTACCATTAAGTGGTCTCGGCGGCCTAATGTAATTGATGTGTTGAAAAGAAGCAAGCTTGAGGGTAATTGCTTTTGACTAGGGATTTACAGGACCATCCTACAATTATTCTTGACACAGATAGATTTCTAGAAAAGAAAAAGGGAAAAATATATGAGTTTGATTCTTGCTCATGAAATTTCACACAGCTCCATCGATGCCATTACGAATCTATAGGTTACAATCACCTGTAAATTTTAAGAGCCAATGAGTTGAAATAAAGCTCGCAGCTTAGCATGCCTGAGATTGCTTCTTGCGTTCATGGATGGTTAATTTCTTCCTCAGATAATTGGATCCTAACTTAAAAAAATCGCGATTCTTGGGCATTTTTGTAAGGTTGATCCCAGGACTTAAATATTATAAGCAGCTACTACATCGTTAATCAGCAAAGTCGGCGCGGCGGGTCAATATGACATCCAATCTTCTGTAGCTCGACAGCGAACCTGAGAGGTCCTATCCACGATCAATGCCGTCCATCCATATCATGACAGCCTATGATTGAATAAGACCGTGATGCACCGTCCGCTGTACAAATAGGGCCCCTCTAATCATGGGCTATCGTTCAACACACCAATGGCAGGTAATCAAGGACTGGAATTTTTGAGACAAAATTATTGGAGATGGATATCCCTTTTGCTAGATATTTTATTTTTTATGGCCATGGATATATTTATTCTAGATTGGTTTGATAAATTCAATTTATCAAAAGAAAGAAAGAAAGAAAAAAAAAAGAGGATCGGACTTCTCGGTTACAACACTAAGTTAGCAAAAGTTCCCAGCTCATGTCGACATTTTACATAATAAGAGGCAACCAAGTTCAAACAGAAAGATTGCCCCATCTTGCAAGATATTGAAGCTACAAAGAAGGCTAAACAATTTCTGCCCTCTCTCCATCTTGAATTAACTGGCTTCCAGCCTGACATATGTTGACCTCCTGGATGCATGCTAGAGTTGGCTAGACTCAGGCCAATATGTTTGGTCCCTAGTTGATCACTTGGAATGAATAGTTAGTTAGCTAGCTAGCTTCCATTGGGAGTACTTGCTGTGATTTATGGAGCATGAAGTTTCTCTTTACCATCAGTTTCCAGCAACAGTATCGATTTGGCCAGTCGCTACAGGCGTGCAAACTGGTAGCCTTGACTCTTTCTTTACCAAGTCGGGCCAATGAAGTCATTTCGGCAATATCTACCAGCTTGTCTTGACCAACAGCCCCTCGTAGCCTTTTTTTAATGCCTTTAGATATTTCTGACTGGTACCACCATTTTTAATAGCACGGATCCTTGTATAATGTGTGGTTGTGGTTTGCATCGCAGGAGATGATGGATAGCCATCAAACAAAATGGCCTTATATATTATCTTTTGACGGCAACCATCAAGTGCCACTAGTAACTATTACCAATCTATTCGCCATTCAGTTCGCTAATCTAATATGACTTTGAGGATCATGGGCATATCACATTACTTGGGCAATAGCCCAGTACTTCCGTCCCTCCTGCAACTAAAGTCTTGGGACTTTTTTTTGTAAGCAAGCCATGTGCGTTGCTCTTCTCCATTATTTCTTAGAAAATGATCGGTGTTGCTCCACAATTAGTTCTTTTTTCCAAAAAAGAAAATCTTGACTTGATATATATGATGCACTAATATCTACTGTTCTTTCGATTTTGGAAGCAAGAAAGCGAGTTAATTTCTTGACATTGGGGATGACCAGAACACGTGCTTTCTTTAGCAGGTCCAGCCACTGAAGTCATTTCGGCAAAGAGTCCATCCACTGCTTGCCTTGACCAACAGCCCCTCCTAGCTTTTAAGCCCACCGATATTTCCGACACATGGAACCATTTTTGATGAAGCATTGCCGAGCACGGATGCTCTGCAATATACTGTTTGGACTGCAGTACCATGCAGCATTTGATGGCCGCTATTACAAAATAGATGGCCATCAAACAAATGGCCTTAATTACGTGTCATCTCCTCATGAGGATCATTTAGTGCCACTGCTAACCATCACCCATCCATTCAGTGCTCGCTTCACCAATTTACCATGACATTCGGGATCATAGGCATGGCACATTACTTGGGCTATAGCCCGGCAGTTCCATCCCTTCTGCAAATGAAGTGCGGCATTTAAATCTTGGAAGTTGTTACAGTGAGCATATCACGTGCGTTGCTCTTGCATTATTTCTTAATAAATGATTGGCGGCACTCCATTTGTTTTTTTTTTTTTTAAAAAAAATCTTGACTCGATATGATATATTAACATCTACTGTCCTTTCAATTTTGGAAGCAAGTTGATCTCTCTAGTTTGGGGATAACCAGATCACGTGCTCTCTTACTACATCTCTAGATAGCCGCCTTCTTCTTCTTGTTTTTTTCCCCCCTTCTATGACACCTCTCTCTACATCTTATGCTTCAATTTCTAAGCAAACTTTAGGGGTATATTTGGTTACCATGAGCTGCATTCTATAACAAAAATGAAAATAGATGATTCTCATTCCGACTTCATTAGAGGAGAGTCGAGTTCACATTTTGATTTCATAAGAAAATGAGAACCGCCTCAATTCATCCAAACACAATTCCTATTTTTTTTCTTGCATTCAAATCTTATCCTGATTCTAATTCCTACTTTTATCACGAACCAAATGCATCCGAAGATATGGTCATTCCGATTCCTATTCCAATAACTTTGATTGTAATGCCGATTCCAATTCTATTCGTAAAACAAATGCAATCTAGATGTATTAACAATTTTACATCAGCATAACTATAGAGATTGATCAGCATGCAGATCTTCTGACAAAATGGATCGGATCCAATGGACCAATCCAATAGTCCCTTGCTGCATTATTTTATATATTAATCATTCACCGACAACAAAATATGAGTAAGAATTTATCATGTTATCCATCATATACATTTTGAACAAATCCACTGGTCCTCCTCTTGATCGATCTAATAATTTCTCCTTGATGGGTTCTTCGAGTCACTTGCCGATTACTCCGATCTCAAAATGCCCAACCTCAAACCACACGATGCCTCCAGCAAATTATGAGATACCTACAGAGATAGCTGTTGGGTGGGCCCCCTCGTTCAATCAAAAATAAAGGGCCAGACGGTGACACCCTAATGAGGTCGATCCAAGGTGTCGCCCTCACCGTGACGAGCCATTGCATTAGTTTAACCAGCTGGACCCGGGCTGAAGTTGATGGAAACGCTAGTTTTCCTTGCCTTGGCCAAGGAGCAAGTACTACCAGGAGAACTCCTCGCAGGACTCCACCACCACCCTACCGCGAGGCTAATGCCTCCCTTAGGATCCCTACTTCGCCTCAACTCTCCTCGTCCTAATGGAAACAGCTATTGCTGCCGTTATTCCCGCTCGCATGACTCGGTAATTGACTTATAAAAATGGTGTCCAGGGATGCCAGAAAACCACCCGACTTTTATAAATGGAGGTGCCGCGTCGCTGTGAACATGAAAGCATGAGGAAACTTCCCCTCGTTGAATTAAGAAACAAGAGGTTTGACAAATTAAGACAGAGAAGGTGATTAAAAATTTTTTAATTGGCAACAAGTCAATAAGTGAGGTGGAATATATATTAAAAAATAGAATATAAAAAACGATTGGAGTATGCTGCCATAACTCCGTGCAACTTTTCATATGGATGGATGTATAGGATAATTCGAGTGATTGATCGGTCTTCATTTTCTCTGAGCCCCCCACACCCTCTCTCTCTCTCTCTCTATGTATGTAAGTGCTCTCTCTTCCGTCAATGCAGGAAGTGGTAACCTGCAGCACTAACGGTCGTCTTTACATCTCCATGCCCAGTAGGGCCTACCGTTTTTACGTTACCAGGCTCATTTCCGCCGGGACACGAGCTTGGATCCATTGGGTCCTACTGGAAGCTCGAAGTCAGACCAGCCAACCATCTTCGAGTTCACCAATGAATGCCACCATTTAACAATCTGGTACAACCCCACTCCACAGTTAAAAAGCACGTGATGGAACGGTGATTCCTCATCTCCAGCTTTGGTACGTATTACTCGAGGAATTGGAGGACTTGTTGTGCTATCTGAGATAGACGGAGAGAATGACAAGGTTATAATATGCAGAGATCATGTGCCGGATCCCACCTCGTTTTTCCCATAAGATATGTGTTGATATATTAACAAATCCAAATAGGAAATGGGGAAGGGGTCGCTCTCATATGTTTCAATAGTTTAGTTTGGCCGTTTCCCCCACATCCTTCTCTCCTCGCCTCGGCCCTCTGGAGTCTGGACCCCTCGCAAGTGTCCAAAACCTCGTGTATAAAATTCAACCAATCTCTTTAGTTTGGTTCTCCATCGATAGATGCAAACAATGACTATTAGAACTGCCCCATCTGCCACCATATAGCCTCCCCACAAAGCCGGCCTTGTGCAATCCTATTCCACTATTCCTCCTCTCTCTCCTTCCTTCTTTTGGTTGGCACAATTTTTTGCCTCTTTGTTCATGTACGGAGGGATCAAGGGATAGCGATTAATTCCGGTCTCGTGGGAACAATGATCATGGACGGCCGGTGCAGCACCAAGCCACGTAATTCCGAGCCCGAGGAGGTTGGAATAGCGTCCGAGAATAACGCCCCGAGCCCGTCCGGCGACACCAAAGCGGTCCAACCCCACCCTTCCTCCCAGAAGAGAAGGTGTGTCCGTCGTTCCGGCGGAACTCTTTTAGATTTTAATTTCCCTTCTTTATTTGTGTTTATATTTTTTTTTTAAAAAAATAAATATCGACAGCAACCGGCGGTCGGTCCAGAAGCGAGTGGTGTCTGTGCCCATCTCCGGCGACGGAGGATCGCGGCCCAAAGGCGGCGCCGGCGGCGAGGGAGCTCCGCCAACGGACTCCTGGGCTTGGAGGAAGTACGGCCAGAAGCCGATCAAGGGCTCCCCTTACCCGAGGTAACTTCCGTCGCACCACTATCGCGCGCCGGGATCTTGGCGCACGCTAGCCCAGCAGGCGCATCTCTCTAATGGTATAAATTGGATGCAGGGGGTACTATAGGTGTAGCAGCACCAAGGGTTGCCCGGCGAGGAAGCAGGTGGAAAGGAGCCGGGTGGACCCCACCATGCTCGTCGTCACCTACTCCTTCGACCACAACCACCCCTGGCCCCTCCCCAAGAACCATCACCAACACCCCAAGCCTCCTCCGCCGGCAGCAGCGCCGCCCGTCGAGGAGGAGAGCCCGCCGGAATCGGCCGATCTGGACCAAAAGTTCTCCGATCTTATCGGAGGAGAGCCGTCCCTCATGATCCACGACGAATTCCGGTGGTTCTCCGACGTAGGATCCCCCTCCTCCGCCTCGCCTCCGGCGGCCGCGGAGGATCTGCTTTACGGCTCGATCTTCGCCGGCGGACGGTTGGGGCTCCCGGACGATTGCGGCGGCGAAGAGATAGGGGATGGGGAGGAGGACGGGATGTTCGCCGGGCTCGGGGAGCTGCCGGAGTGCGCGGTGGTATTCCGGCGAGAGGAAGCGCGGCTGGCGCCGGCCTCGTGGTGCGGGAGTACCGGATGAGGCGGTGGCGATCAAGGTGGGGGAGATTTGATGACGGGGTGGCGTGCGCCGTACGATTATGGTCCGTCTTGTTTTGTTTTTTTTGTTTTTTTTTTTTTTTTTTTTTTTTTTTATTTTTTTTTTTTTTTTTTTTTTTTTTTTTTTTTTTTTTTTTTTTTTTTTTTTTTTTTTTTTTTTTTTTTTTTTTTTTTTTTTTTTTTTTTTTTTTTTTTTTTTTTTTTTATTTTTTTTTTTTTTTTTTTTTTTTTTTTTTTTTTTTTTTTTTTTTTTTTTTTTTTTTTTTTTTTTTTTTTTTTTTTTTTTTTTTTTTTTTTTTTTTTTTTTTTTTTTTTTTTTTTTTTCTTTTCTTTTTTTTTTTTTTTTTTTTTTTTTTTTTTTTTTTTTTTTTTTTTTTTTTCTCTCTCTCGATATTTTCACGTAATATAGTTTCTTTTTTCCGATTTCAAATTTTCTTTTTCCTTTTTTCTTTTTTTTTTTCTTTTTTTTTTGGGAATGGGAGCTCAAATCTAACGGGTTTGGTCATTTATTTAATTTCTGTTTACATGCATTGGGGGATGCTTCGGCCGGCCGGCCATCGACCTCTCTTGCGTGTGCCGCCATGGTGGGCCGATGGCATTCAATTAGCTTGGCTATTTCCGTCACGTGTCTCGACTTTTCCGCGCACAAGCCGAATGCATTTTCCCAAACGCCATCACCCACTCGCTTGAGGAGGTAACGGGCGTAATTTCAATAAGAAAAATGCCGCGTTCTCAGATATCCCAAATTATTTTTCAGGAAGCAGCTACGGGCATAATTCAAATATCACAAGAAACCATGCATACTGTTCTATGATATTTGATGTATCATTGTCCTTGGGTCAAAATTTCATAATACTTCAAAAATCCTAAAACGAGAAACATTAGAAACTCTAATATTTTGTTAATAATTTTGCATTTCTTGTTCAACTTACATCAGACATGAACGATGAAAAGCTTGCTAGTCCGAAGATTGAACATCCATCAATAACCAAAGCAATTGGAATACTCAAGAATTTTGTAGCATGGGAAAATAAAATAAATACCAATTTTAGGGCATATCATGAATTATAACTCATATAAAAGTTATATCATGCATAATTTGAACCTATTCCTTGTTGACCCTTTCCATCACATTAGGAATGCTAAAAAGCATCTTGCAACCGCCCAAATTCAAGGTTGTATATTATTTTAGCATAAAACCATTTTCTTGCCGAACTTCTTTTCTTTTATTTTGTTCAAAGTTTTTTAATAAGATAATTTTGCCGAGTGGGAGTTGTTTCATATAGCAGTAAGCAAACGCTATGTTCGAAGGATCGATCAAGATTTTCCTTCAATACTTGAAGAAATTTAGCCGAAAAGGAAAGCTGAGCCTAGCAATGGCCGAGGGTCTTTTTCCAATTCATGAGAGGTGGCATCGCTCCATTCTTTCTAGACCAAAGGCTTCGATCAGATGTTCTACCCAGATTGCATACAAATTTAGCGTCTCTCAGGCATGAACGAGAAGACAGCATACAAGCTTCGATCAGATTTACTTCATGCACGTAAAACTCCAGACCAGTTTCTAACACATACATGCATGTTAGAGGTGTTAAAAAAACTTCAGACTAGTTCATGATCCACATCCGCAATAAGTATTAAGTTTGATCCACGAGTACGTACTATGTTCCACCTTATGATCATTTGTCAAATGAAATTAAGCAAAGGGCACAATACCCTAATTTACTGCAGATTAGATTCCATTATATTCATTCACTACTCACAACCGATGCCTTCCTCCCGTAACAGCTAACCCCTCCAATCAAGAAGAATGATTGGAGGTTGACACATGGGCAAGAGGCGGTCCTTGTTTTAGTACCAAATGTTATAATCAAGAGATCGGATGGCTGCATTGGTTTCTATTCTCGTATGCGTAAGATATTATCTGCTTCGATCTCAACCATCTTGATCAATTAGGTGTTAACTATTTTAGATCTCATAATTTTATTTTTTAAAAAAAGAATATTCCATCCTATATAAATCAGAACATTTCTTGACTCACGGACCAAAGATACATGCCTTCCTTCTGCAACGCCATCCATCGCATGTGAATCAGAAAGGTGTTACCACCAGCATCGTTAAAGGCCAGCTTCACTGAAAACAGTGAAAGCTACCACGGTAGCAATTGTTTACCGAACAAATAATTATTAAGCTACCAAAAAAAAAAAAAAAAAAACAAATAGTTATTCCAGCATACACTTTTCTGGTCGCAGGAAGAGGAGCCACCAAATGGATAAGCACGTAAAACAAAACATGGGATTATATTTATAGGGTAGGTGAACCATGATCGCTCCACATGGCTGTCCCAAATCCGAATACCGAAGGAGGTTCGTCCGAGTTGTAAAGCCGTCGCTTGGCTGGGAGGGAATTCTCCAAGCTCATATGATGGCCTTGTTATGCTATTATTCTATTGGATGTTGTTGCTGCTAAATGTTTTCTAGTTTACTACATGCACGTTCAAACACGATAAATGACAGAACGGTGGTTGTATGATGAATTGAAATTTTAACGAGAAAACAAAGGTTAAATCACTAGTGATACATATTTCCATCTAAGCTAAATATTTCAGGCCTGATTCTTATGAATTTTGGGCGGCAATGATCCAATAGTTTTGCATGTCTGAGTGCTGAGCCCGACTTTGATTAACTTTATAAAATACAATAGCCACCATAAAGTAAGTCTTGTAATATAAGGCATCCAAGATTTTACATCTGCAATCCTTATCGTGAAAACCCCGCGTTTATTTCCATCTCATCCAAAAGAAAAATTAGTCAAAATATATTATTTAAATTTTATTGACTCTATAAAAATATTCAAAATCTTTCTAACAAATAATAACTAAATATATATCTATATGATTCCTTACAAAAAAAAATATTACAAAAGATCGGAGTAAATAATATATGGCTGCATCATCAATCAAAATTTCTTTTTATGGGGTTTTAAAACCAAAACTTCTTTCTTTTTCAATAGCAAAAGCTTTGTCTTATAATTTTGATACGTCCAAATGCTCACCCTTGAAGCAAGATTTTTGGGTAGGGATGGCAATGGATTAAATATGGGTTACATCAGCCAATTCTTATATCCACCTCGCAATTCTCATGTATATCTCGAATCAAATAAGGTAAAGTAAATAAGACATCTTACGGCGGATCAGATAGACAAGATGAGTTAGATCAAGTCAGGTACCATGAACTTGTGGACTAAGATAAATCAGAAAGACAAAATGAGCTAGTTTAGATAAGATACCATGAAGTTGTGGACTACGGCAAAATCGAAATAATTTTTTTTGAAAAATAGAAAAAAGGGTATGTTTCAATCTAACGGTTCACAGTAACCTATCAAATTGATGGCATAGATCTAAGGACATCTAAGTTTAACCAAGGACACCAACCCCTAATATATGACCAAAATATCAATCACATATTTCATTGATTTTTCTTGCAACGCCAATCAATGATATCAAGAGAGAACCAAAAAATAACTAGATGAGTACTCTACCAAATTGGTGGCCTTTAACATGATCGACTAGTAATCATGAGGCAAGAAGTGCTCCCATCTAATGTCATACAAGATAGCAAAGTGAAAGATGGTGCAAACCACCACCAACCAATAAGAATCAATTACAACATCAAGTAGATCATGTGGGAGATATAACCCCCTGACATAATACAAATATCACCAGCACCCATCTCCATCTCGATCGGTCATTGCTCTCTCTCCCTCTCTTTCTCTCTCTCCACATATATCTACGGACTACTCTTTTGAAAAAAATAAAAGTAAGATAGAGAAACAAATGGAACTATAAGAAATAAACGGACCTATCAAAGAGTTTGTAAGATGAGAAAATTCAAAAACCTAGGTAAGAAAGCATAAACCCTAAACCTAGAATTGAAGAAGAAAGAATCACCAATGAAAGTGATGAGCTTCATGATTAATGGGGTGTCCGATGTTGGATAGATGAAAGAGTGTAGCGCATGGAGGAATAGAGAAGTGGAAGAATGAGCAGGAAGGGATAAAAGAGTGCAGCATCGGATAAAAGAATTACCACTGGAATGACCAAATTGATATTATCCCCTAGAATACTTGTATTGTCCTTCAAAATCGATGATGAAGTGTCTAGTATCAGATTGCTGGAAGAGTGCTATGCTGGGCAGAGTGTAGCTAGGGCAAAGGGGGGAAGGAGGACTGAATCGAATGGAGCTATAACGGCTATCATATGTCGATTGAACCGAAGGATGAATTAAGGTCATATTGTATTTGATCGGGTTTGAAGCAGAGCATGTCATTATTCACATCCAATCCAAACCCACTTTAGGTGTTATATCTAGATCCCATACCTAACTTTGAGTTTACCTTTACTTGATGTTACTCCAATTATTGAAGATTCCAAGCCCCTGTACTTCAATTACCGATATATTTCTTTACACATATAAACAAAGAGGGTAATTAGGTGGCATGTTCTCCCACTCAACATGCGATTCATGTGGATGCCTCCACTCTCAACTTGAAGCTGGCCTCATCACACTTTAGTAATAAATTTGGTGCTCAAGGTCTCCACGCTATATGAAAGTTTGGGTCCACTTCTCATGACCTCTCGACGAAATTGCAGCCATCGATACTTTCTCACACGGCATATTGCACGTATGCATCACAACGTGCTCATAATAAGAATTTAATAATCCCAGGGCACCTCAGTTGATTCTAAAGCCGGGCTCCTCCAAACGGGGCAGAGTGACCACTTGGGTCAAGTCTCTGTTCACCTTTGGGAAGCACTTCAGAAAAACACCAACTCGGAACGCGCTCGCTGCTCTGGCCTCCCTTCTCCACCAACCCCTCCCCCATTTCCATTCAGATACAGAATCCCCAGTACCTCCAACCAGACGAGACATCGGACATTGCCAAATTTCTTCTCGGTCAAGGTCTAGATAAAGCGGTCCTCATCACCCTTGGAAGCTTTGACAAAAACAAATCGAGAGAACGACGAAGGGGATAGGACAAAAGAAAAGGAGACATGCTGCATGCCATCCAGGTAATCTTCCGTCCTACATCTTGGCCTCTAGAACAATAGAATTTTCGTTAACTTGTAAAAGAAGCTAAGCTTTCGCATCTCACATTTTGATTTTTTTTTGAATGACATGAGTAATCCCAAGAATTGATACCTGAAATCCCATCGTAAGTGTCTACTTGCCTGGTTTCAAATTATTCAAATACCTGCCTCAGGTTTCCCCAACCTTCCATCGACACTTGAACATATTGTCAGATTGCAAAATCTCTAATGACACCTCTAATCAGCGAAAAATTTTATATATTCAAAGGAACCTCAGGCAATCTTACCCTTGCCCTCATCCACTCTACTCTTCCAATATTTGTTATCCATCCAGCACAAAGATCTCATCTCTATGACCGTCATTTGTAATTCTACTCGTTGCCTTCTCATCCACAACCACATGTGTCTTTATTTTCGTCTTAAACCTTTGACGACAAAATTTAGTCTTGGTAAATTTAAATTTTATCACGGGGTGCTGTTTCCATCAAGTGAAACCTGTTACATATGCAACCGACCGTCAACTCTATGAGTTCCGTACTTTTTCATTTCTTTAAACCTTACGACGAATGAAAAGAAAATTGGTCCTGGAGACGGTAAACAAAGTCCCCTAGAATTTTACCTACTCTACGCAACAAGCATGCACGACCTATTCCTTTATATATGTAGATTGTTTTAAATTCTCAACACAAAATCTCTGCACCACCGATCATTGCAATTGCGAGGAGCGGCAATGAATCTTAAAATATATTTCTTCATGATTTCAGAATCCCAGTATTAAACGTAAGAAAATCCCGATGTATTCAATTTCAAGCACATCAGTCCCACAAAATGGTGGTCTAAAATCCACCATGAAAAATGTTGTGCAGAAACACAAAGCATGGGCTAAATAAAGAAATTAAATATTGTGCAGCGTCACCTTTGCTAACCAGAGCAGCAGCCAGATTTCTTCAGTGCAGATACATCATCTTTCACATCTATTCTCTCTCCTTTACTGGGGAAAGCAGATGCTGCACCATCACCTGCCTCCACTGCTTTCTTGCTGACAATTTGGTAAATCTGAGTCAGAACCTCCGCAAAAGCATTATCCACATTTGTTGATTCTAATGCCGATGTCTCCATGAAAAAGAGTGATTCCCTCTCAGCAAAAGCCTTTCCATCTTCAGTGGAAACAGCAACAAGATGACGGAGGTCGGACTTGTTACCAACGAGCATGACAACTACACTGGGATCTGTGTGGTCCCTCAACTCCTTCAGCCAACGTTCAACACACTCAAATGTAGCATGCCGAGTAACATCGTATACAAGCAGTGCACCTACAGCTCCTCGATAGTAAGCACTAGTGATGGCACGATACCTGCACTTACAGGATGGAACCACAAAATAAGCATGCCTTCAACCAGAGACGCGGTAATGCACGCTTGATATGAAGTAAGTCCAACCTGTTATTGCAAAATATGCTTGCACAAATATATTTAGTAAAAATTGTCGTGCCTATCCTTGTGGTTGCTTGTTATTTGATTCATTTGAGATCATATGCATGCATGCGTAGCCTTTACTTAAAAAGCCCATGATAGCCTTGACGGTGGTTGAAGATGCAAATATATCAACTCACCAACCTATAGAGTGTGATTCATCATCTGATATATTGAGATATAAAATAACCTGGTTTAATAAAATTAGATATAGAATAACTTGATCTTGAAAACTTTCTTGGTTGGTCATATCAATTTTCAGTAGCAAGATTACAATTTCTGACAAATATTAATACATGAAAGCATTGCAACATCACCAAGTTGATTTCTATGAACAATTAATATTCAGAACATTGCATTCGTTTTCATTTGTTGAAAGGAGGCAGACAGCCACCGATCATCATATTCAAAAATCATAAACTACATCTACAGGAAACGGCACAGGAACATTATGTCCCAATTTACTTCTTTGAAGTGCGGAAAAAGATTATTAGTAGATGCTTAGTCAACGTTGATGCTTACAAACAATGAATATTAATTTTGGCAAAAGATCACCGTTTTAGCAAATAGGCTAGCTGGTTGATAAATTCTGAGAGTACGATGCAAAGGATAAGACCAATAGGACACGATGTTTGTATCCACAAACTCATTCACTCAAGCATTATAAAGAGAGTAAAGGCTCCTGACAGACAGCAGCAGATTAATATTGTTGCCAGAGAACATCCTAGCCTTTCTTAGTTTCCCGCACAAGTTTATCCAGAAATTTTGAATAAATGAATAAGTACTCATTCCTCTGTAACCTTAAAAAATAATAATTATTATTATTCAACCTAGATAACCGAATATTTTTATCTGGCTCAAAGAAAAGGAAGTACCTTAAAAGTGATCCCCATCTTTGAAATCCTAAAAATGCCCTTCCCTTTTCCTGCTTAATGCTAGAAAATTTGTTTGACTTTATAAAACTGGATGATAGACGTTCAAATTTATTAGACAGGGCCTTAGAGAAGAGTTTTATCCCAAATACCGGAACAGAGGTGGGCAGAGAGGAGGTTCACCTACTCTGCTGCCATAAAACATTGTCTTGCCCAAACATAATCCTCATTGCAATTCTGCAGAATCAAGATGAGTGAAAACTCTTCTCTAAGAATGAGACAAGGACAAATCAGCAGATTTCTTCTTAGGCTTATAAGATCTCCTAAGATAAGGAGCATGGGTTCCGAGACCTCAGCCCAACCTAGGGTTGACAAATTGTCGATAACCTGATTAAAATCTAATTCAAACCTGGCCCCCCAGAACTACAGCTGATCTTTATTGAATCTCAACCACACCGTTAGCACCTCATCAACCTCCCTTTGTAAGGATTATTTGGTCCTCATTTGCCATCAAACACGTTCATAGAATCTTCAGAGACCTAGAACTTAGAAACAGCCACCAAACTTGACCACCATAGACCGAGTCTCAAAACTAACCCATCCAAAGAGAGATTTCTAAATTCAACCCTTCCATAGTTTGCACACTTTGTTATCTATCCCAAAGTCCTGCCAACAACCCACTACGCCCCCCCCCCCACAAAAAAAAAGGATAAATGAATAAATAAGATGAACCCCTTGGGTGCATTAATTACAAATTTAATAAGGGAATTAATTAAGCCCCATTAAGACCTAGGAGGTATGGAGATGCAATGATATGCACATGCTGATACAACAAAAATAGAAGAAGAAAAGATTCCATACACATAGGATGCTACAATAATTAAATGTATATCCCATACATATATATATGAAAAGGCTGTCAAGCATAATGATATATCACCATGACATAGTCCAAATTCCATAAAATCAGATCAGCATCCATAACTATCATCATTTAGTCATTATTTGAATCCATGGATAAAGTCCATATCCATATAATAATGTCAATATCGCAACCCTAAAATTAACTATCTATCACATCCATTTTTAAAGGGCAAAAAACATTCAGAAAAAGAAAAAGAAAGCTCTTCCCCTCATCCCCCAAGGTATCCAAGTTTCCTAGGAGTATCCAAGATATATACAGAGCCTTCTTTAGGATACTTAAAATAAATATCAAACATGTATCCTGGCTATATCTTACAAGCATTAGTATCCAATGCATTGGACTATTGATATGCCTCACACACTTATACCCTCACCTGTAAATAAAACACACTTTCAACCTATCATATTCTCACTTGGTACCTGCCCGCATGCTTTATTTGGCATTTGATTGTTACTAAAATGCACCATACTGAGCAGCAAGGTCATATCTACCTACCCACAATTGCTCACCTCAAAAAAAAAAGAAAAAAAAAGAAAGAGTAGGTGAGACCTAGGAATCCAACTTTCTACCCTCCACATAAGGGCATACTTCTTAAGAATTTCGCCTCTCCTACGTTAGCGATTTGGACATTTCATCTTTGTTCCATGCTCAAATCTTAACACTTCCCAAATTTCTGCATTTGACCGTATTCCTTAAGATTTTTTCATGCCCTAAACTATTCAAGCCATTGATCTAAAACAAAGCTTTAGGATTTGATTCAAAGTTTACATCTACCCTGATACCTGGCTATGCACTCCAATTCAATCAAATGGTTCATACCAAGTCAGCTATTCAAAATATCTCAAATATTAATCCAAGCACTCCATTAAGCATTATTTAAAGAGAAAGAGGGGTTGCTCTATTTTGGGAACATTCCCTCACTCTAGAAACCTAATCCAAGGAGTCACCTCCATCTCCCACCTTCTACCTTACAAAACCTTAACCTGAACCCTAACTAATGGAACCCTTACAAACCCTTAGAACCATATTAACATTCTCCAAGAGAACCATGTCTATGGTCCTTACATCCACCTAGCCCTCAATCCGTAGCTTTTCAGTCTTTTGAAGGTAAGGCATTGCCCCAGGCACAACGATCCTCTCTCAAGCACTTTCATGTTAGCGAGCCTCGGAGCCTCTACAATGTGGTTCGAGGTAGTTTTTCTTCCCCAACCATAAACATAGAACTCCCATAACATGCTTTTAGCACAGGACATGGAGTCTCACCTCTCATTTTCTAGTATGGCCATGCCCATTTGTCAACTTATACATAACAGTTCGCACAAGAGTTTGTTGCATACGGTCTTTTAATTCTTATGTCATGATCGTTTGGTTGTGGAGAACTTCACAACGAAGTACAAGTGGAAGTCACCTCTGTTTGTGTGTATGCTCACGTATGGAGCGAAACTAGATTGCTTTACAAACTATTTAGCCTCAAAATGCTTCCCATGCAGAATCAGCGACTGATCTTTTAAAATGACATTTATCGCATCAATCATAGTCTACATTGTATAGGTTCCCTAGAAACCAGAAATAAATAAATATTGGTAGTCTCTTACCTGTAAGATATTTTTCAGCAATTTTTCTCAAGGAAAAAGAAAAAAACAAAATCCATGATAGCAATCCATCTTGTAGACTTGACACAATGCAAGGCCCAACAGACCTAGCAGAACAACATTTAAGCTCAAGTCTGACATAAACTAGTTGATACAGAATACAGGAGCTCATTTCAAGATCCGGTGCTATTATCGCACTACACACCATTTCATTGTCCAAAGTTTTATCGGCAAAGACGTTTTATTTTCAATAAAATGACAGCCTATTGTTCATAATTTTGCTCGAAGAGGACTGATCGAAATAAACATCAATCAACTACTCGTGTTGGAGCTAATATTAGGAACCAACTTAGACATGATAACTACATCGCATCAGTTTGTTTGAGGACCCAATATATTACACCTCATTATCTAAGTTCCCAGCCCAGAGCGAGTCAAACCCCATTTAACTTTCCCTCTCGATCGACAAAGTTCCATTTCTAATCCAATTCTTGGGCAACAGACAGATGGCACCTCCACCCATTAAAAGCCTATTTTAGTCACCCAAGTTGTACCAGACCATAACAATGTCGCACAAAACCCCAAACAATACGGGGAAAAACAACTCACCATCCTCCCTTCCTGGCATCACTTATCCACAACAATGCAAGTCTCACAGACCATTATCATATAACACCAAGGATTGAGATCTGGCAGATCACTCCACCGAATCGAAATACAAGAAATCGGCAGATCATGCAAATTTTTAGCGACATCTAACGCCCATTCCAAGTCTTATAAAGATCAGAGATCCCAGATCTCAGAACCCTTGTTAACCCCATGTCCAACTCAAAACGAGAAACCCAGACCAAGAAGGCGAGGCAAAGCAAAAGAAACAAAGAAGACAGGCCATTGGAAGTAGAAGAAAGGTGGAGGTACCTCTCCTGGCCCGCGGTGTCCCAAATCTGAGCCTTGATCACCTTGTTGTCCACGGTCAAGCTCCTGGTGGCGAACTCCACCCCGATGGTCGACTTGGACTCCAGACTGAACTCATTCCTCGTGAACCTCGACAGCAAATTCGACTTCCCCACCCCCGAGTCCCCGATCAGCACCACCTTGAACAGGTAATCGTAATCATCCTCCGATCTGTACGCCTCCGCCATCTCCTTCGGCAAAACAGAGCAAAGAAAAATACGCTGCGGAGAGGCGCGTTTGGATCTCTCGGCGCTCCGCGTCCGTGCCGCTGCGTGTCGGGACGCTCTCTTTTCCCTTTTTAAATTAATGGGAGATCGGCTCGGGGGGTGACCGGATTCGTAGAGAGGGTCGGGGGGGAAGCGGTTCGAAGAAAAGGCACTCGAGAGGGTGGAAATTACGGTAATAACCGGGGGAGGCCACGACCTCATGGGCTGGGGCTTGCGAGGGTGGGCATCAGGACATTTGGAGTGGTCCGCGTCGTCTTACGGTCGGTTGGTCTGACGGGTTATCGGTGATGACAATGGGGAGAGATTCCAGCTGTCTCTCTTCCGTGCTTGATTGCGAAGGGGACAGCTCATTATTAGGCAACTGAAAAGGAAGCCTGTCATGACCCCATAGTGTTTTATAGCACGAAAATAAAAGAAAAATACCATGTATATATTGAATGACTTGTAAAAAATGTAATCAGAATTTTCGAAGTAATTGCATGAACTTATAACAATAGCTTCAACTAGTTGTGTGCTCTCTTTTAAAAATCTTATTTTTGAAAGAGGTGCAAAATTCAAACCTGGATTGGTGCGTGGAATTCTTGCATCAATAGCATTGGCTTGCCGTGTGAGAGGAGATCGGTAGGAAATGGAACTTCTTTTCGATACCAAATTAGTCAGTTTATGAGAGATTTGGACATGAATATAAATATAAATGGACATGCATGCATCCAAGGGTTTGTCAATATATGAGAGAGTTGGAGTATTCTACTCAGTGCCACTAGGAAGGAAGATGGGTGCATTCGGGCTAGGTTTGAAAATTACATGTTAAAAGCAAAACTTGGAACCACTTTTAGACAGGTCTGATTTGCTCTCATAAGCAATGCTTTGTTAGGTCTAATTTAGCTAAAATAAGGTCAAGATTAGATAAGCCACTTTTGGACGTTATCCCGCAAGGGATATAAGTAAAACGATCATCCTTTTTTGAATTTTACGTTGAAACTTCAGATCTGGTTTCCCAATAATTTAAATGTTAAATCTAATCCGACTGCTCCATATCAAGCAAAACAAATCATTAAGATTCCGATCTTTTAGAACTTGAAAACCCGACGGCTTCGTAGCCAACTTACGATCCAACAAAATGTTGTCCTACAGAGAGGCCATCCTTTAAGATCTCGAAATTTGAATCTATTCAAATTCGATGCAGCCGCGATTTTGGATTCCATCCGTGCTCTCAAGAAACAACCAATATATAATGGTTCCAAATCACATCTATTTCATTATAAGCTTCCATTGAGATATTTTGTAATTTTGTCATTTGGCTTGAGGTTTCATTCGGCTGAATTCAAGGAGTGGAAAGACGGAGGAGGACGAGAGAGAGAGAGAGCTGCGAAGATTAAATAGCTTATGCAGACGTAACCTGACGTAGAAGAGAAAGAAACACTTCTAATAGTGTAGCATATCATAATTACATCTAAGCCTCTAAGGGTATGTCATAATTTCTTCCAAGGGGCAATGATGTACCCCCTAATCAGACCATATCACTTTTCTTTCTAGACATCCCAGAAGAGAGCAAGCACTAAACATATAAAATTCAGGTATTACCAGGGGGACAAAGGAACTTTTATGAGAGATATGCGATGCGTGGTAATCTGCATAGGCCCCACCAAATTCCTCATTTATGCATAGTGATGCATTCCTTGTCCCTCCCATCATTTCAATCCGTAATCCCACCATTGGCAACAATTAAAAAGTGATAGCCAAATTAATGCGATTCCCAGGATGAAGTGCACTTGAGTAAGCCACCAATTCACAACAGGATGCATTAACACTCAAGATTTTGATGGGCAGGCAAACAATTACCATCAAAGTATCTAAGGGACCAAGCCCCATTTGATTGCAGGCTTTGCAGTCATGATTATACAAATTGTGTACATCTTCAGGTCATCAGCAATCAACAAACAGGTATAAGAAATTTCAGAATAAAGAATTAGCCAAAAAGAATAACACATGATTGAAATTTCAACCAATTTGCATGCAACCTCCAAAATCCCGCGCTTAAAATGCATGTATAAGAAATTGTTCCAATGGCACGAGGATACTTTTGGGGACACATTTTTTTATCCTGGCTGTTCATTTTAAAGTGTAATTCAAGATAGATAAGTCGCCTTTTGGCATGGCACTCAAGGTTGCTCTGGTAGATGAATGGTAGCGTTCCAGAGCTGTTAGCAAAGGCAATCCAATGTGCGAACTATGAGTCTGTCATCTAAGCTCGCAGTCCAACTCAAAGATTTTGGTAGGCCTCGGGAGAATGCTTGTCACCCTGTCTGCAACATTAAAATAACATGGATGCATGGGGTTCATTTGCCAGAGAAGGAGAAGAAAATTAACTGACATAACAAGCATGTTTTAGTCATCAATCTTGCACTAAAATCCAGTCTTCAATGTAGGTAATTTAGCTTCTCAAACATATGGTGAAGTGTACTTCCTAGCCACAGCTTATCCTAACTTCCATGATGTTATTTGAGGAACCACAGCCTTTGTGAGAGATTATTAAGTCGTTGGGAGAGCAGGGGCTGATGGAACTATTCAGAAGGTGGTCGCACGTCATGGAGATTGAAGCAGCAAACCACAATAAACATGGTATCACTTGATGAGACGATTTCAAACCAAGTGGAAGATTAATGACAGATTTTGTATTTACCTTTGCAACAACTTAATTGTTTCAAGGGAAGTAGTTCTCCCCCTACCCCACCATCCCCTCCCCCTACCCCACCATCCCCGCCCCTGCCCCAACCCCTACTGAAGATGTTAAACCTTATTGACACCATATAAGGGTCAATTTTTTGTGGACCATGATCTTATGAAGGATCTCCATAGGAGAGAACATTCATTGGGAGGACATTAAAGTGGATGGAAAATGAACATTGTGGGTTTTACAGATGAAACTAATATCTACTTGCATATTGCACATTTATTTAATACCCTTCGGTGGACTGTTGACCGATCAGCAGTAAATTCAACCGACAATCCAAACTCCTAACTACGTGCTTGAATGCATCATATTGGATACCATGTGATAGAAGATATTGAAAAAGGAGAAATAGGTGAGTTTTTAAGAAAGATTCTCATGTTGATTAGGTGATGCAAATTATTTAGTTTACTGGTGCTTATGGTCTAAAGAGGCAAGATCCTTGTACTATGGACTGTATTTTGGTTTACGGTGAACATCCCATTCGTTAACCAGGAAAAAAAATCTATGATGTATCATTAGTCAAAATTTCTAAATCACAAGAAAGGTGAGTTCACCAATAGATAGAGCCCCTTACAGTCTTGGGGTTCTACTTGTTCATTTAAATTGAGCTCAAGGTCTTAAGTACGGCTGAAAACAAATCAGATAAACTCTGACCAAATGTGGCTCCATATGCCAATCAGGCTAGATTCGGATATAGAATGTGTACCAAACCCAGAATTGGATATGGAACCGATTAAAGACCTGGATAAAATAAACTCCAGGTTTAGGGTTATTTTCTGGATTTGGGTCCTAATACCTAGTTAAAAATACAATAGACTCATGCACATAATAAATCCAGGTCCAATCATTTCCCCTTTCTTCACAAGCATTCCCCTTAGCCCCATGCTCCCAATGCTGGCAGCCAAGCGTTCTCAGGCATGCCACCTTCCGTACATTTGACATCTGTCGGCATTGCTGAAGCTACTTTTGACTTATGAGATGATTGCAAAGTTGTCTCCTCGATGGGAAATCCCCTCTGACCATCCATTTTACCTTTTAAGGCTCCAAGAGTTTGGAGCCATCAGTTCATCTTGCTTGCAGGCTCCCATGGATGGTAGAAGTGACATTCAATGGCAAACCTCACTAGATCCTGGCCCAGAAGGGTTCTTACTGATGCTATTGGGAACAGATGTGTGCGTGCGTGTGTGTGTGGAATGAGTCCAAAATGGAAGAAACAAGGGCAAGGTAATGCCACACCATCCAGTGAGCTAAACATAAGAAAAGTTAACCATGGTGCAAGCAAGGATGTAGCATGGAAAGACAGCAACCCCATGATTAGATCAAAAGTTAACTCACTGAGATATGTAATTTCTTTTCCCTACTTTTCTCATTTTCATTCTTTATCTTTTGAAGATGGCAACACTCATACTTCTCCCATCACATGCTTGAACTAATAAGTGCAGTAGAAAGGGATAGGCGGTGAGGATGGTAAATGGCTAGTTTATATCCTGCCTTACTTGAAAGAAGCTTTTTGCAAGCTTGGAAAGTTAATTATGGGGATGCAGTTCTGCATGTTATCCTTTAGTAATATTAGGCTATTTTAGATACTGGAGCCATGCACAATAGTAGACTAAACTCTGTTCTTTTCTGGATCTCGTTCTTTCTCATGAATATCTGGTTCGCATCCAGATTCTTTAAATAAATAGAGAGAGAATCCTCAACAATATGGATATCATTGATATCCAATTTGTAACCATATCTATTTCGAACTAATACAGATATGGCTAATATCCAGTTTGTTGTGCATCTTAGTTTAGAACAAATCAAAATACAAATTTAGTTTCAGAATGATACTTTTTACTTGTATCAACTGAATAAAAGTGGAAATGGATATGAATATGGATATACTAATGTCCTATATGTATCTGATCAGCTCCCACCCGTGGGTCTAACCTAAGGTATTTGCTTCAAGCTCAAGATAGCTTGAAGCCTACTTTGTGTAGTTCTTGACTTAACGTAAGGCCTCGGTTGGCATAATTTATTGGCAACCCTAATTGTAGGTGCAATTATAGAAGATGGGGTTAGAAGAGAATTTTTGTTCATTCTATGCTTATATATATTTGCCTGTGGGGGAAAAAAGGAAAAAGGTTCAAGAACTAGAATTCTCAATAATGTTTAACAGTCATTGTAACAAGTTTTGCCTTCTTTTCTCAAATTCATTGAACAGTATATTTTCCTCAATATTAGACATTTGATAACTAAAATTATAAAAATTCAGATATATTTTAGGGCAATAAGGACTTCCAGGAAATGAAAATGAAACAACATCCCTCTCTAATTAGTATAGAGTCTACAAACAATTATTGGAAGTGTGACATGAAAATATAACTATTGAACAAATTATTTTCCAAATATAAAGGAAGACATTCAAGACAGATTAGTGAAGATTACTTGAAAAAACTGATAGCAAACTGCAACGAGCATGCAATGTAAATAAAAAATAATTCTTCACAATCTTACTTTAAAAGCAATGCTATAAGATCTTACCAGTTAAGAACTGTTGCGTATGATGCCAAAAAATCAAGTTTCACCATCATGAAAATCCACATCATCAATGATAACGTACTTTCCAGCTACATTGGGAAGTGGAGGATTTGTATCTTCAGTTTTGCTAGGCCGGCACCTTTTCAGTTTTTGATATCTAAGATGGTCAGCAGAAGTATAGATTTATTATTATACAGGTTTGACACAGAAGTAACATTTTCTAAATATATCAGATAACTACCGGTTATTTTTAGTATCTTAAATGATAGCATACAAAAATTATATAAATTGTGAAGATCTGAGTGCTAAAGTAATGTTGTAACAAACCTAATGGAGTTGAAAGAAAAAAATAAAGGTCACGACTATCATTGATATATAGACTAGAGAGTGTCCATTAGTAAAGCAGTATGATAAATTAACTCTTGAAAGACCAAGCAATTATAAGAAAATTACATCTTTCAGAAAATAGAAGATATGTTCACTTACTTGTACCAGTTGAATAAACTGACCCCAACAATTATTATGAGGAGCCCAATTCCCTTTAGCAAGGTAAACTGATCATGAAAATATAAAACTGCCACCTGACATAACGTGCACTTGTTACTAATGTATAAACCAAACTGCAAATTGACTTATTTTAGCATGTACATATTACCATACCCATATTAGCTACATATTCATCAATAAGAAAAACTACAGAAGAATTCACAGCCCATTTAACCCAATATTAAAACAAGATAGTCAGTGGAAAAATGAGCCAAACTAATGGTTGTAATTTATGATAAGTTGTGATGATGGATAGAAAGCAGGTGCGATATTAACTCTAAATGATCGAGTAAGTCTAACAGACATGGAAGGAAAAAAGTGGTGTACATCACCAACATCATTTGCTAACAGTATCTCATGAATTATAAGGAGTTGACTTGTTAAATTCAGAAAAATCTCTTTCATCCAAAAAATGAATAAAGGATGTGTTTATTAGCATAAAGGCAGGCACCATGAATAAAGACTGTTGTCCAAGACAGGCTATCTTGAGGGTTTGTTTTCAATGGTTCCAAGTGATGGGTCAAGATGTCCCTGTTATAGAGATAATGTATTTTTACAGGTTAATCATGCTTTGGTTATTGGATGAAAGAAAAAAGCTAAAGCACTAAAACAAGGTGTAAATGACTAAGTGGCAAACCATTTTTTGACATGGTACCTGATATACAATGATGACATCACTGATATTCTATGGATGAAATGACAAAAAAAGTTAATGCATAACTAGCAAAATGCCTAATCCTCACGTATGTCAACAGATAAATCAGATAGAAAAGAGAGAAACCAGAATGTGACTGTAGAGCGTGGAAGCAGGTTCAACATGTAGAGCAAAATTATATTACATGAATTGCTAAGGAGCATAAAGTGAAAAGTCAAGTCATACCAAAATTGTGACAGCTTCTTTAACAATGCCAGCTATTGTTACTGTTACTGCACTGGTTGCCGAGACGAGAATATATTCAGTTAAAACCTGAAATAAAATTAGGGGGGGTCAGTGCTTAAAGTACATGCACCAAAAAAAGCCAAAAATATTACTACAGGCATTAATATCTGATGAAAGCCACTAAGGCCAGTAAGTAAACAACTTTCAAAGATAATGGAGTTCAATACATAACTTACCATGAAAAATGCCAAGGCACCTCCCAAAAGCAGTAACAGGCAACTCAATATTATGTGCTTTGAACTATCAAAGTATTTATTTGTCCTAAAGTTATGCCAGGGATCAATAATAAGAGATAGGATCGCAGTAGCTACTGCCATCACAGGGGAAACATAGCTCATCAGAGCAATTGGATCCTTTAGACCTACATAACATCAAAGATAAGTCCTTCATTGCTGTTATGAAGATCTCCAAAGTCATAAATACATAACATCAAAGATAAGTCTTACCATAGGCCTCTTTCTTCATGTTAAGTTGGAAGCCACATGCACCAATAACGAAGTGTCAATAGTTAGATAGGGAAGAAGAAGAAAATAATATATATTGTTCTAAATACAACGTATATCTAGGTATATGATCTATTTTTTCATTGAGAAATATTCACAACAGAAATCTTCAAGCAGAAAAAAGTGAATAAAAAGCATGGACTGACAGCCAAACCTGCAAAAGAATCTGAGTCATGCACCAGCGGAAGCCTGACATAACAGCAGCAAGCATAACAAAAACAAATCCCCAGATATTGAATTCTGTCTCCTTGGCAACTAATAAAAAATGGATTAGTCCACATGTTATTGTATTAGGAGTGGAAAATATTAAACATGCAAATTATGGGAAAAAAAGCAAGGCATGCAATTCAAGAAAAAAGGATGGCAAAATCCAATCTAGTAGAAAACATCTGTCCATCTGTTTTTAGATGTCATATTACAGGCACAATACAGCTCTCTGTAGAGGATTTTTTTTTTTCCGGGTGTTGGGAGGGGGGTGAGATCCAAAGAATTTTATGCTTGTTTTCAAAACTGAATAGAACAAAAGTTATTAACATGAAAGAAAAGGAATTAAAGAGATGGAGGCAACGGTACTCATATGGGAGGAAGTGAGATAAAAACTGAGGCTAAGACAGCTTTTGTATTAAATGATGATATTTAGAGGCCTCCTTATTTTCAATAGCCTTTAAGTGGTAGTTTTTTGTTCTTCAGTTTCAGAAGTTTGGAAGTTCAATTACATAGGTACGGATTCTAATGGCCAAACTGAGGCTAAGACAGCTTTTCTCTCATGTAACTTTACCTAAGTAATGACATATGAAATGGAAGTAAATATGGAGAATGCCATATGAAATTTTATGTATATACAAATAGCATGGATGCAATTAATGAAACGACATACCTGTTAGTAGAACTCCCATGGAAATGATAATGATGATACCTAGAAGCTTAACACTGGGACTCTCCAACCTTTTACAATGGAAGAGGAAAATATAATAAAGCCTCTTTATTACAGGGGGAAATAAAAAACCCTATTAAAGATGACAAGGCCCATGGCTCATCATTTCTGTCATGCATAGCCTCACCAATCACTAGCAAAGTATGCCATACCATACCGAACTGGATGGTACAAGACATATAATACCATATTGGTTCAGTACCGATATACAGTATGGACGGCATACCAACACTTGGTACACCAAACCAACCCCCATATTAAGCATACTAACACATTGATAGGGTGGCACCCGTATGGGGCCTGGTACCAAGATAGCGTACTTTGGTAACTAGTAATATATTAGAGCAAAAACAAGGTAGAAAATAATTGCTCTTCTTTTTTTTTTGAAAAAGGTATTTAATAAATCTATCCTTAAATGAAAAAGACAGCAAAGACATAACAACTCCAGATAGTGTTTGCAGAAAATTGTCTCCAAGTTTGACCTAAGCTAGTTGTCAGATAAGTTGATTAAAGCAGGCATATAGATACAATCTATCCATGAAAATTGATGGAAAGTGAAGATAGAAAGGAAGAAAGAAGAATATGGTGGAAAATTTAATGAAAAGAACAGGTATATGTTGACTTAAGGAATTAATCAAACATAGTAGAACGCTCATGAAATAATACCAATGTTGAACCATAGAAATCAAACATGCAATATTTCTTGTGAGATATTTGAGGTGGTGTTGCTGATGAATATAAAAACATATTATAAGTCCACTCTATCTCTCAAGTTAATGACCTAAATGGATCAATCATGATAATGGAATATCAAAAACTTGGGATGATTTATAAAAGGTTTGTCCCTTGAACTTTTAGTGCCATTGTTCCATCCCTCCCTGATTACTTGGAGGATAAAACAAGCTTTTAAGAAATGCTAAAGCAGACCGGATAGAACTCATCAGTTTAGGTCAAAAATTACCTAAATGCAAATGCAAACAGAAGAAGAAATATTGGAGCCGCAGACTTGCACTGCACAAGAGGGGACATAGGTTCAGAAAGGCAGAAAATAAACAAGAAGATTTAGATACCGAAACCCCATTCTTATATATATGAGAAATAAAGAATTGGAAATTAAAAAACATTCTTTCCATGGGTCATGAAACTCACCATTGTAGCAAATGTCACAGATATGAAAACAAGAGAAATATTGCTCAGGTTTACATCAAATGCAGTTCCAATAGCCGTTGGCACAACTGCAAAGAGAAGAATCCATGTGTTTTTGTTAGCAGTTAGAAAGTTCAGAAAACAGGAGAATACACCTGTCCAGATTCGTATATGGGAATATGAAAAGGAAAAAAGAAATAGGTAATATCGATGCACAAATGAACTGTTGTGGATGGAATTAAATGTCATGCGTGTATTATGCCTCCTGAATTCAAAACAGAAATTAAAGCATGAATTTCATACCCATAATCAAGTCCAGGAATGTGCCACCCAATAAAGAAGCAAAATACTTGCTTTCAAGATGAAAGCAAACAAGTAAAACAATATTTTGGAATTAAATTCAACCAAGCAATAGGTTACAACCCTATCTGATGGGGCTACATCCATGATGGCATAAACTCAAGGCCAAATAGCATATGCAGAAATCTGACAACAACAAAGAAAGAAAATTTTTCGGGCAATATTGAGCTTCCAATTGGCCATCTTCTTTGTCACTATTGGATAACATGGAACTGCATTGCAGACTATATGTTCTTTTCATTTTCTGGCTCAACAAATATAAAGATCCAGATTGCATAGGAAAATTAGCTGACATAGCATGGAGAAGAGTCCCTGAATCACTAATGTAAACGCATCACCAAACCATGCAGAGCACCAAGGAAAACCAGATAACGGATCTGGTAGTCAATTTTGGTGCAATATATGAAATCTTGATATTTTGCTTTCCGATGTTCCACCATGTTACTGTAAACTTCGTGAGCACAAGATCATTGCTTCTTGATTAATCAGCTGGTCAACAATTTTCCTTCCCTCGTTAACTAAGTTTTTTTGGTAAAACCAATAACATATATAATCAAAAAGAACGAATCAAGGGCAATCAAGTTACCTCTAATGAAGTAATCCCTCCATGTCATCGCAGGGCCTCTGCTTTCAGTACCCCGAGACTGGAAATATATAATAGCCTTCGACAAAACGGCTTGCATTGTGAAGTGAACAGTATTCATCAAAAATGGAGCCGGAAACTTACCCATATCTTGCCCTAGCAATGTCTTATTATACCTAAACCCAGAGCAAAAGATCGCCAATTATCGCAATCATTCAAGCTAGATATAAGAAAATTAGATAATTAGCCAGATCGAAACACCCACAGTGTCAAACAGGTACTGAAGGTGTACCAAACCAGTATACCAAACAAAGCCTTGATGATATTGGCTGCAGAGAGGGAGCTCTGGGCGGAGTCTTGCAATGGTTCCAACCTTGTTCTTGAATCGGTAGTGTGGATCCCGTTCTCTATATCAAAAGGAGAGTAATTCATCCCGTTTCCATTCGCCTCGGTATGAGCCGATGTGCTTGGATTCATGATTTGCCGCCCGCCTCTTGGGAGCAATGGCTGGTCAGAATCTTCTGTGTTGGTGGACTCGCAAGATCCATCGATCCCGTCCTCTTTGCACCACCGCGAGAAGGACGGCTCCCGCCGAAGAACCGGCACATCGCTCTTGGTTTCCACCGCCGCCGCTGCCTCTTCTTCTCCCATCTAATTCTCCCCTTTTTCCGAACTCCACGACATCATCATTCTTGCCTTAAAAACCTCCTCCCAAGAACCATCTTTTGTTTTGGTTGAATCCAATTTCGATAAAAAACGGATTCGAGAAAGAGATGGGGAAGATGAGATCAGATCTCTACCGCTGCGGTGGTTTCAATTTGGGAGAAAAGTAGGTGTAGATTAGGTGAAGCGAATGAGAAAATTGAGGGAGTTCGGATCTGAGATTCTTTCTTCTTTTTACGCTTCTTTTGGCGTTGGTGGTGTCGGCATGGTAGTATTCTCACTTTCTTGGGCCGTGGGGAGTCAACGATAGACTTGCGAAGCGGTGCTGGAAAAACAATTCATACATACATTCTTTGGGGCGGAAGCGTATCTACTGGTCCGATGTTTCGCCGTGTCATGGATGGAGAGGCCACGCGCGGATCCAACCCAGCAACCCTTCTGCGATCTCATATTCCGCAGCTCCATTCCGGCGTGGAAATGGGCCCGCCAGGTCCTGCGCCTGATATGGGAGATACTCGGACTGGATGGGTCTAGAAATGAAGCCTAAATCAAGGAGGCTCCATCCGGTTCGTTGCAATTGATGGTGCATTAATGCCTGCTATACAAAATGAAACCTAAATTGAGGGTGCATTTAGATCATTATAATTGAAGGAGATGATAATTTTATACGATTCATTGGATATCCGATCCGATCCAACTCAAATGGAATGGATTTTATCGGATCTAATTGAAACTTGGGATGAATATGAATTTAAAAAAAATAAATCCGAATCTCCAATCCGAACGCGACCCAAGTTAATCTTAATATATATCTCTTATTCAAAATTTTGATAATTTTATATTATTTATATGCATCCGATTAAATCAATCCCTCTTATATACCTAATTCGATCAAACCCGCATCTCTTTTTAATCCGATCCAAGATGGATATGGAACATGTATATATATATATATATATATGATATTTTTACTTACGAGATTGATATAGGTATTGATCGATTGCCATCCTTGGGCACCGCAGCTAAAAGTTACAGAAGTATAGCAATCCTTAGGCACCGCAGCTAAAAGTTACAGAAGTATAGCAATTAGAGATGTAACGAGGAAGTGTTTGTTTTGGAATATGAAATTATGGATGATATAACTGAAAGTGTATGTCTTAATTCCGACTTCTTTTTTTTTTTTTAATGGAGGGTTTTTTTTTTGCGATTTTTTATTTGGAAGGGGTTATCCTCTCATTTACGGTGATAGTGCTATAAGTAAAATGTAGATGCTGCAGCTTATTCTACGAGCAATCTCGCCGTGACTCGAGATTCTCCATGTCATCCCTTTTTGGGAACCATAGTTGGAAACCAAACCGTGAAAAAGTCTTCTAACTTGTGCAATTAGTGATGCATGTGCCTTCAATTACCGCCAACAAAACAGCCACTGAGAGCCTGGGCATCCTCCTGCTTTGGACTCACATGGGAATGATATTTATCAACGAACTAAATGGTATGCTAATGAAGTAATGTTTGATAAAGAATGGCCAACAACCTACATTTATGTCCTGGTTTGCAATAAAGTTTGTAGCACTGCTTAACTTCGTTGCACCTGTGCCAATGCTTGTTGGGCAACTGATGCTTGTCATGCTTCAAGAGTTCAGAAATGGATCTGGCATGGGAAGACGGGATGGATGTGGGAGATGAAGTTGACTGAATAATTTGGAAGAATTTCTCTCAAATATGTTAGAGAATTGATAAATATATAAGCAATGACAATGAGATCAATTTTGCATAATTGACACATCAATGGTTAACTAAATTGGCCAGGAATGGGCAAAGTTGCAAACAAAAAACAGAAAAAGGTGTCACTCAAGCTCATCTTGTTGGTTTATCTGCATATTATACTAGTAATGATCCTTTCTTCCGACTAGGTAAAAATTACTATAACAAATATTAAAGCTTTATTTGGAACTAGCCAGGATAAAGCAAGTTTATGCTACATGTTTCCTATATCTGGCTAAAAATCAGATTTTGTGGTTGAGATAAGTCACATCGACAATGCAATTAATACTTTGCCATCCCATGCATATAAACCGTAAAACTTATCCCTAGAGTATCATCGTATGGATTTAAACTCGAGTTTAACTTGATTTAAACCTCCTCCTTTGTCGCTATAATTTTGGGGCAAATATTGATATAACCATCCTAAGCATATCTTTAACCCTTTGTTTGGTATGTATTGAGAATAAACCTCATTCCTACCGAAGTCCAGTCTGATGCTTAGCCCAACGCAATCGGTGATCATGAAAGAGCTT
Source organism: Cocos nucifera (assembly GCA_006176705.1). Lineage (NCBI taxonomy): Eukaryota > Viridiplantae > Streptophyta > Magnoliopsida > Arecales > Arecaceae > Cocos > Cocos nucifera. The sequence goes on along the minus strand of QRFJ01000007.1, from coordinate 3,989,284 downwards.
CAACGGCCAAATCTTAGCCGAACTCCTTCAGCCGGTCGAGTCTTAGCTGAATCCCTTCAGCCAACCAAATTTTTCAGCAGCCGAGCTCCAGTCGAACTCCTATAGGAACCGAACTTCCTCCGCACTCCTTCAGTCGAACTCCTATGATAGCCGAACTCCCTCCGCACTCCTTCAGTCGGACGCCTACGAGAGCCGAACTCCTCCCAAGCTACTCCTTCAGTCGGACGCCTATAGGAGCCAAACTTTTTTTGGATTGTTCCTACGGTCGGACTCCTACGAGAGCCAAACTTCCTCCGCACTCTTCTAGTCGGACGCCTATAGGAGCCAAACTTCTTTTGAGCTTCTCTTCCAGTCGGACGCCTACGAAAGCCAAACTTCTTCCAAACTTTTCCTACGATAGTCGAACTCCTCTAGAAGCCGAACTCCTTCCGAACTTCTTTCTCAATCGGATTCCTCCAGCGGATTACTCCCGGATAATTCTCTCCAGACGTATTTTCTTCAAAAGTACAAACTCCTCTGAAATTGATATGTGCTGAAGTCCACCAACCAACGCCTGCTTTCTCAAAGCTACGACTATTAAATCTCGATGAACGATCACTATCAGTCTACCATAGGTGACGCTACCAGACGGTATGGCTATCACCATCAACCTGACGACACCTTTTCCTCCGTATCGAACTCCACCAGGCCTCGAGCGACCGACTACTAGACAGCTGTAGCTGTCACCATCAATCAAGCTCCGTCTATAAAAAGAAATCCTCTAGATACGTTTTCTCTAAGCTCTAAGCTCTCTTCTCCTTTTCAAAACTCTGCGGAGCTCTTGTCTGAGTACTTCATTTCTATTGACCAGAAGAGCTGACTTGATCATCTGAGGATCCCGTCGGAGCCACCACCAACGACTTCGAATGGAACTTTATTTTGCAGATCTCCGACGGCGATCTCATCCTCCTCCACTCCAGCTCGTCCCGGCGTTGACTAGATTCTGCACCAAAAGAATTAGTGCTAGAAGGAGGGTCCTCTATTTTTGAGGTACCCTTATTCTTAAAAGAGTGCTCAGTCGACCTACCGACCTTCTCCTTCAAAGTTCATCTCCATCCTCCTCCTCGATCCCAAGAAATGCCTTCAAAGAAGATGGCTATCCGGAGATCTACCGCTTCCACCATCAGATCTGAGCTGGATCCATCTGTTCTTGCTTCATCGTCGGTGCCTCAACCGCTACCTCCACCGACGGCTATAGTAGATTCGGAGCAGTTTAACCTACTGATGCAGTGGATTCAGGATTTCACCAGAATAATGTAGGCCATGTGGCAACCTCCGACGGTGATTCCATCAGGAAATCCGCCATCAGGATGCTAGAAACTAGCCTTAAGGTAGAGCATTTGGTCTAGCACACCCGTTGCCCTTAGGAAAGAGAAATAGAAAGTAGAAGTTCTCCCCCCATGAGGTTTCATAGGAGGACGAAATAAAGTTCGGCCGTACTCACGGACTCCCCCTGAGCGCAAGCAAGGCCGTGCTCATGGACTCCTTCCGAGCGCAAACAAGGCCGAACTCTCCCTCGAGCTCATCATCAAAGAAGCCCTAACAAAATGGTACAAAGTTCTTCCCCTATGAGGTTTCACAGGAAGGTGGAATGAAGTTCGACCATGCTCATGGACTCTCTCCGAGCGGAGCGAGGCCGAACTCCCCCTCAAGCTCATCATCAAAGAAGCTCCGACAAAAGGGCATAAAGTTCTCCCTTAGAAGGTTTCATAGAAGGGCCGAATGAAGTTCGGCCACGTTCACGGACCCTCCTCCCACGCTCACGAATCCTCCTCCCGAGCACAAGCGAGTTCGAACTCCTTCTCGAGCTCATCATCAAGGAAGCTCCGACAGAAGAGATTGAAGAAGTTCTCTCCCCATGAGGTTTTACAACTATGCCCCCCTCAATACTCCACAGATGCCAGCCTGAAGCAAGCCAATGGTGATACCACGGCCAGAACCACTAATGAGGGAGGAATAATAAGAAGATCGGCCACCTCCAAGCATCATCAATGCTATCTCTGGGGGACTTAGTACTTCGACGAGCCGTCATCTCTCAGCCTTAGAACCAGAGGAAGCTTGCCCAAAATTGGGAAGGCCCATATGAAGCAGAGGAGGTCGTTCAGTTTGGAACTTATCGCTAGAAGGAGCTCGAAGGAACAATACTCCCACGATCATAAGACTCAGAGAGTCTGAGAATGTACTGCCAGAAAGAAGCCATCAATAGTGGTTGTGTTAGGAACAGGAGGAGAACCTCATCCTAACATAAGTAGGTCGAAATCCTTCAACCTCGGCTGCCAGAGATAGGATCTTCCTTGAGCGATCGAGTCAATCTCGACTAGAGATAAGATCTTTCTCGAGCGATCGAGTCAACCTCGGCTAAAGATAAGATCTCTTTCAAGCGACTGGGTTAACCTCAGCTAGAGATAAGATCTCTTCCGAACTTCAAAGCCTTCGCCAATAGGAGATAAGATCTCCTTCAACCTTGGCTACCGAAGATAAGATCTCTTCCGAGCGATCGAGTCAACCTCGGCTAGAGATAAGATCTCTCCCGAGCGATCGGATCAACCTTGGCTAGAGATAAGATCTCTTCCGAGTGATCGAGTCAACCTCGACTGCTGAAGATAAGATCTCTCCCGAGCTTCTATAGGAGATAAGATCTTCCTCAACCTTGGCTACTGAAGATAAGATCTCCCTCGAGCCCAACCTTCAACCTCAGCTGCTGGAGATAAGATCTCCCCCGAGCTTTATCTTCAACCTCGACTACCGGAGATAAGATCTCTTCCGAGCGATCGAGTCAACCTCGACTGCTGGAGATAAGATCTCCCCCGAGCTTCTACAGGAGATAAGATCTCCTTCAACCTCGACTGCTGGAGATAAGATCTTCTCCGAGCCCAACCTTCGACCTCGACTGCTGGAGATAATATCTTCCTCAAGCTCAACCTTCAACCTCGGATAGAGATAAGATCTCTCCTGAGCTTCAAAGTCTTCACCAATAGGAGATAAGATCTCCTTCAACCTCAACTGCTGGAGATAAGAGCTCCCCCGAGCTCAACCTTCAACCTCAGCTACTGGAGATAAGATCTTCCTCAAGCTTCTACAAGAGATAAGATCTCCTTCAACCTCGACTACTAAAGATAAGATCTCCTCTGAGCCCAACCTTGAATCTCGACTGTTGGAGATAAGATCTCCCCCGAGCTTTTACCTTCAACCTCAGCTGTCGGAGATAAGATCTCCTCCGAGCGTTCAAGTCAACCTCGGCTAGAGATAAGATCTCTCCCGAGCGACCGAGTCAACCTCGCTGTTGGAGATAAGATCTCTCCCGAGCGATCGAGTCAACCTCGCTGCTGGAGATAAGATCTCCCTCTAGCTTCTATAGAAGATAAGATCTCCTTCAACCTCGGTTGCTGGAGATAAGATCTCTTCCGAGCCCAACCTTCGACCTCGGTTGCTGGAGATAAGAATCTCCTCTGAGCTCAACCTTCAACCTCGGCTAGAGATAAGATCTCTCCTGAGCTTCAAAGTCTTCACCAACAGGAGATAAGATTTCTTTCAACCTCGACTGCTGGAGATAAGATCTTCCCCAAGCTCAACCTTCGATCTTGGCTGCTGGAGATAAGATCTCCCCCGAGCTGCTACAAAGAGATAAGATCTCCTTCAACCTCGGCTGGAGATGAGATCTCTCCCGAGCCTCAACTTCAACTTCAACCTCGGTTGGAGATAGGATCTCCTCCAAGCTTCAACCGCAACGTCAACAAAAGATAAAATCTTCCTAGACCTCGGTTGAAAATGGGATCCCCCGAGCCTCAACTTCAACTTCAATTTCGATTGGAGATGAAATCTCCCCCGAGCCTCAATTTCAACTTCAACCTTGGCTGGAGATAGGATCTCTCCCGAGCTTCAACCGCAACATCAACAAAAGATAAGGTCTCCCTAGACCTCGGCTGGAGGTGGGATCCCTCCGAGCCTCAACTTCAATGTTAACCTTGGTTGGAGATAAGATCTCCCCCGAGCTTCAACCTGAACTGATGTAGAGCACTGAAGAGGACTTCGACAGTCGTCTTTTCTGTACTCTCTTTCTTCAAGTTTCGAACTCAGAAGTGGGGGGACTATTGTTGGGGATAAACTCCGCTCTTGCCGAAGTCCAACTTGATGCTTAGCCCAACACAACCGATGATCATGGAAGAGCTTCAGTGGCCAAACCTTAGCCGAACTCCTTCAGTCGGTCGAACTTTCCAACAGCCGAGTCTTAGCCAAATCTCTTCAGTCGACCGAACTTCTCAGCGGTCGAGCTTCAGTCGGACTTCTACGAGAGCCGAACTCTCTCCGCACTCCTTCAGTCAGACTCCTACGAGAGCCGAACTCCCTCCACACTCCTTCAGTATGATGCCTATGAGAGCCGAACTCCTCCCGAGCTACTCCTTCAGTCGGACGCCTATGGGAGCCGAACTCCTTCCGAATTGTTCCTACGGTCGGACTCCTATGAGAGCCGAACTCCCTCCGCACTCCTCCAGTTGGACGCCTATGGGAGCCGAACTCCTTCCGAGCTTCTCCTCCAGTCGGACGCCTACAGAAGCCGAACTTCTTTCAAACTTTTTCTATGAGAGCTGAACTCCTTCAGGACTTCTCTCTCAATCGAATTCCTCCAGCGAATTACTCCCGGATAATTTCCTCCAGACATATTTCCTTCAAGAGTCCGAACTCCTTTGGAATTGATATGTGCCAAAGTCCACCAACCAATGCCTGCTTTCTTAGAGCTACGGCTATTAAATCTCGACGAACGATCGCCATCAGTCTGCCATAGGCGACGCTACCGAATGGTATGGCTGTCACCATCAGCCTGACGACACCTCCTCCGTATCAAACTCCACCAAGCCTCAAGCGGTCCGCTGCCAGATAGCTGCAGCTGTCACTATCAATCAAGCTCTGCTTATAAAAATGAATCCTCCAGATATGTTTTCTCTAAGCTCTAAGCTCTCTTCTCCTTTTTGAAACTCTACCGAGCTCTCGTTTGAGTAATCTATTTCTGTTGATCAGAAAAGCTGATTTGATCGTCGGAGGATCCCATCGGAGCCACCACCACCGATTCCGAATGAAACTTTATTTTGCAGATCTCCGACGGCAACCTCGTCCTTCTCCACTCTAGCTCGTTCCGGCGTCGATCAGATTCTGCACCAACAGTATGAAAAATGAATTGAAGAAAAGATGGATGGATAAGAAAGAATGGATGAGAGAGAGCATGGATGAAAGATCCATCCATCATTTCATATATTTAGTGAAATATGGAAAGATAGATAGAAATGATTTTCTTCTCTTCTGTTTGGTATAGGAGGAATGAAAAGAAGAATGGATAATATTTATATAACATTTTTACTAAACTATCTTTTATTAAAAATAATACTATTATCAATTTATAATACTTCTTTATACTAAAGAATAAATAATATATTAACTTATGATCATTATAATCTATAATTAGATAAATATTTAATTATACTTTAATTTAATTTAATAAATAATTTAATAAATAAATTATTAATAAATTAATTATATAATTAACTAGTTAATTTATAATTAATTAAAATTATATAAAATAATTAATTAAAAATATTAAAAAATTTGAAAATAAAAGATAATTTTAATTATTTAATTATAATTATCAAAACTATGTACTAAAATTAAAATAATTAGTGATAAAATTTAATAGTATATGACTAATAGTATATATAAATATATATAAATAATATTAATGAAAAAAATAAGAAAATATTATAGTTTTGTTAAAAAAATAATAAGAGATAATTTTATCAATGTAAAAATCTATCCATCAATTTTTCATCAACCGTTCCTTGCATCTCCCAATTTAAGAGGATGCAAATTGATGGACCAAGATTTATTCATAATTTTATTAACTTTTTGAACCAAAAGATTGATGGTGGAACCTATATGACGGTCCTTGGCATGATGGAGGAATATCCAACAAAAAATCTTACAAAGTTGACATATAATTGCGATGCTACCCACCATCTATGGAACCAAATATGGATTGTCAAAAAGCGAACCAACACTAAAATCACACATTGTATCCCTTCTCACTTTGTAAAATTCACCCCCTATTTTGTTATTCCTCTCATCCTACGTGACCTAGAAGTATTTGCTTGGGCATTATTTGCACTCATTGGTTGGTTGCACTCGTAGCTCGGTAACAAAATTAAACTGTAGTTAGATACATCGTAACAACTTCTTACTAATACTGATCAATAAATATTACCGGTAGTAATAAGAGCAGCCAAACTGTTTGGGAAAATAGAATAATCATTCTAAATAATTAACAATAAGAGCAAGGATTCTCTGATTCACTTGGTGGTTGGTACCCAGATCTTAAAGGTGGTCGATCTGCGATCTGGTAATCGCGTGGACTCCCCGCCATCATCCCTTTCGTCGCCCAAAGATGGGCGACAGGGTGCAACGCGATGGTTACAACCACCCGGACGTCACGCTCCATTGATTGGTGGCCGGTCGCCATCCGGGGCGCGCGCTCCAGTAGGAGCTGGGGCCACCGTGTGGTGGCACCACATAGAGTGCTCCTCCTGTGAGACGATTGGAGGCTTCTTGTCGCCGAATGGATGCTCTTGGGAAGGGGGGATTGTTCTGGTGGAATTTTTCTCCGAAGGGCCACCGACATCGCTCCAGGAGAAAACCCAAATCCTCTTCCTCGGAATCCATCAACGTCCAAGGGCGTGGGTGGTCCCTCGCCGACTTCCCCCTCAAACAGGCCGCGATCGCTGCCTCCCTCACCCTCACCGGCGACACCGTCGCCCAGGTCAGGGACCGATGGATCGCCCATCGCCGCGGCGAGCCGGATTCAGAGAACAAGGCAAGTCCCATCACTTCTCCCCGTTCTATACGTAGATTCTTTGATCCCGGAAAACCCTCGTCCTTTCGCAAGATAATCTATATCATGGAGTGGGCGTTTATATGCTTTCTATCGACATCAAGCAGTAAGAAAATCTGGTCAGGGAAAGGACATTCATTAGAAATCTAGAAGCTATGATTTATGCGGCGGACATCTGGCTAGCGGCATATCATCAGTAATCTGATGTGCTTAACAGTTGTTTACTCGCTGGAAAGTCTTTCTTGAATGTGGTTGTTGTGCCTTGAATTGTACATGACCCTGACGATCCTGTCTTTACTCTTTAGTCGCACTTGGATACAACATGTCCATTTTTAATTCATATCTTTCATTTCGAAGAATGCTATATTCGGTATTAGCTGCTCCGCACTTGTATGATTTATGAATCGACTTGATTGTTCACAGTGGGTAAGGTTGAATTCTCCCCCTTTGTCTAACAATATTTGAAGCTGGCATCAGGATGGCAAGTTTTAGAGGGCTACTAAATGTAGTTTCTTGCGCTACTGTCTCAGTAATATAACCTTGAATTCAAATTGAACGGTAGGATTTTTCTTTTTAGTCCAAATGTCTTCGCTGAAGAGATTAAGAATGTTACACTGACTGTGATTCCTTGTGAAGAAACATGGGTAACACAATTTCAGGTAATGGATATTTTACTGTTTCAATGAAATCTCGCACCGGCCTTCACACCTTCCCATAGCCTGTTGTCATGCTATTTCATAAGTGGATTTAGCAAACCACATTGCCTGGTTTGGACATTTCCATCATTTCGATCTTGGCATCCACTTTGATTAAAATCATCACAATTATGCTCTCTGCCTCCAATGACCTCTTCCATCATCGCTTTTCTGTGTTTTGTAGTGTTGTTTATAATTCATCCTCCTCTAATTAAGCATGCATGCCCTTTGTTAGCAAGAGATGAAGTAAAATGGGCCTCCTCGCTAACCATTAATTTAATGCTCTGTCCTGTAATGGAGATTTTGTGTTGGAATAGAGCTGACCTTTGCTTGATCGAGTTTGCATGATTGTCCAGTAATAAAATAACTAATATTTTGATATATAACATGTTTCGCATCATCAAGAGCAAGCCCTTCCTTTAGTACACTTGTTTTATCAGTAGATGGGTAGTCATTTATAAAAAAACAATTTATATACTATTGCGTCGAGCACTTTACTTGTGCTTATTGCTTTGGCTAACTAACTGGTTGTTATTGCATTATCTGATATCTTAAAGGGGACCCTTTCTTTACTTCTTATTTATTGCGAGTGTGTACAGCAGTTTAAGATCTATCATGACTCTGTTGGTATCTGTATATTATCCTGGTTCCAAAAATCCAGTCTGCTGATCAATTTTTTAGTTCTTCAAAAGGCTCAAAGTACCATGTTATATTGATTTATATATGGCAAACTTTTGGTCTTTGATCCACTTTATATTGAAGAGTTTAAAGTTATGAACTGCACAGTGCCATGTTCTATGGACTGTACAAGAGAGGTTGTTTGGCCTATTATAATTGAATATATGTTTGACCTTATCCATGGAAATTGGGCTATAACATTTGTACATCCGTAAAAAAGTTTGCCCAAGCATAACTCTCAAAAAAGAAATTTCAATGTTCCTTTATTTTTTTTTTTTAAAGTGTTGATTGCCTGATCTTCCATTAGTATGGTATACACTTACATTTTCCAAACTGAAATATTGGCTTCTATGTTGCAAACCAGAATTTCTAGTAAGCTTTCTTGGATTATAATCCTTACATTCATATGAATCCCTCGTCCTAGTTATTTGTTTATGATATAAGATCTTATTACTAATTACTCTATTGTGTTTGGAGTCATGTCTGAGTATTGTCAATAAATTTTATTCATAGGACATCACATCAGTGCTCCTGTCACATGATTGGCTTCGTGCTCTACGCATGGCTTCCTATGGGTTTCTTCTTTATGGGCCAGGCTCTCATGCATGGTATCAATTCCTTGATCGTTGTATGCCAAAGCAAACACTTGTAAATCTGTCAATTAAGGTAATGTATTTTGAGCTCTAGTACTGAAAATGTAATGGCATTATGTAGGACTTCCTTTGCCAGTTTCTTGGAAGCATAAATATTTGTTTTTTCAGATGAGCTTCATTTTTTTTTTCCCTTCAGGTTTTACTAAACCAGATTGTACTGGGTCCATGTGTTATTGCTGTTGTTTTTGCATGGAATAATTTATGGCTATGGAAATTATCGCAGCTACCTTCAAAGTATCAAAAGGATGCTCTTCCTACACTTTTCTACGGTGAGGAGCTTCTATATCTATATTTTTTTGATGGTAGGATAAATCAGAAATAATTCACTGACTTTTTGTGTTCAATTTGTCGTTATGCAGGCTTTAGGTTTTGGATTCCTGTTTCGATACTTAATTTTGGGTAATCTTCCGACCCTTTGAACTTGAAATATTGTTTCAGCATAATGGTGGTGATAGTATGAAGTAATCTAAAATATTCCAAAATTTTTCAAACTAATTGATATTTCAATCAATTAGATCTTTCGCTATGTCAAGACTTTGGTTCCTTATTTATGTCAAAACTAAGAAAAATGATCTGACTTATTGTTTGCTTTTTGCTGTAACAATACCATGCAGAAACTTGGAGTAGTTTTTTTGGATTAACACATGCCAGAATACCTCCTAAAATCTTTGTTTCTATGTATCTTTAAATGTGTCTGTGGTTTCAGCTGAACATCAGTAAGTCCTTGATAACAGACATTTAGTCTCATATTGGCATGCCTAATGTTTAAGAATCATTAAACAAACAAAATAAAAACATGTTCATTGTTAAACATTTTACTTATGGAACTGCATTCTTTTTGTCATTTGGTAATCACCAACTAATAGAACCATGTAATGATGGTGCAGTAGACTACACTTGCATGTATATGATTTGGTGATCCTTGCATTTTATTTTGGATTTCATATTAAAGTATGTGAGACCTGTTCTGCTTGTCTATAGGCATATATAGATGTCTACCTGAGCATGCCTATTCATGTGTCCTACAAATTCAGCTCTTCTGATACCTGTTCATGCAGTCAGTCGGGGCAAGTTGTTAGCACATTATAGTCCCTCTGGTTGCCCTAGAAGTTGAATTATGTATTTTCATTGACTTTGACTGTTGCTTATATGAAAGTTCATATGGCAATTTGTTAAGTTCACATATTTGCCCTGGTGACATTTCAACTGGTGGATCCCATTTGCAAAAGAAAATGCGTATCTCATAATTTGTGAGGCAGAAAAGGGTACATGGTTAGTTTTTTTTTTTTTTGGATTCCCTTGATTCCATCCTGTTTTTGTTGGTTAATACAAGTTTCCTACCAATTAGGGTTCGCAGCAATGCCCTTGGCAATGGTTCTTATTGAAATATTTTTACTATTGACATATGATCATTAGCTAAGAGGATACAAAAGTCACACTGTATGCCAATAATCTTGAGGAAGTTTTGCTCTTTTTATTAGTGGTGCAGAACATGTTGATGCAAGTAGACAAGGGGAAGAAAAGACCCCTAACAGTTCAATGTTTTGGACCATCATATGCCGTAGCAGTCGGTACCAATGCGTTTTGAGCATATACCATCCTGTACCAATACTGAACCATTGCAGTATAGAAAGTGTACCGGGTGTTGGTACACTGAACTGACACCATACCAGGCTTGCCAACACTATATCAAGATGTTATCAGCATGGGTTCTAGTACCAAGATAGCAAACCTTGGCTTGGACAATGCTTTATGAACAGAAGTGATGAATGATGTTCCACTAACTTCAGCTTAAGACTAAGATCGAGTATTATAAATTTATTGGTTGATAGATAGTTACCATTATGATACTTGGAAGATGCTTTGAACTGTCTGGAGTCCTTTTTATATCGAGGATTTATCAAGTAACAATAACCACTTCGCCTAGATTAGTTATTTTTATGATGTTCTAAATATACATTTTTCATGAATAAAATGTGCTTGCGCTAGTTTCGCAATGTGAATATATAGCTGCATAGATCATGTAGTACCCCACATCAGCCTACAGTTACCTAGATCCTCCTAAGATGGCTGAAATGGGATTTTGTTTTGGTGGGAAACTGAGGGATGCCTTGTGTTCTGGTCTCCCAAACTATTGCAGTGCTGGAATTCTGTTGAAGAAATGGAGGCTGCAAAAAAGTCTATCTTCTTCATAGTAACCATCTTAACTATATCTGTAATGGAGCCCAAATTGGTTAGGTTAAGACAACATATAACTTAGATAGCATTGCTGTCACTAAGCAGCAATTTGCTTCTTTGCATGTGAAACATTCCTCGAATGAAACGTCCATAGGTTTCATTCCTTTTTTCTCTTAAATTCATTGCTCTGTAGTTGATCAGATGGAAACTGTTTTTTCTCTTGAATGCCATCCTGGTGCTGATACCTCATGCTTTCAGGGTGGTTCCTTTGGCTGCTCGTGTTGCATTCATGTCCTCCTGCTCCATTTTCTGGAACTTTTACTTGTCAACAACTATGAGCAGATAAATTGTTAGAGCTTGCTGGGCAAAACCTGGAGTTTCTCTCTCCCTTAAAAATATGGGGGTAATGATGGCTTCAGTTTCACTTATTCTTGCCATTGCGGGCGTCTGGTTCCTTGATTACGTTTGATTGGGAGGTGTGGAATATAGTTCTCCAGAGTTTGTAAGCAGGAGAACTTAGAAAGTGTTTATTTAGGAAAAAATATTGTGACTTGAATATTCTTTCCTTATTCTTTTCTGGCCAATGTTGTGTATGGAAGGAATTTTAGTTTTCAAGTTGTTTGTAGATTAAAATGGTTTGCTGCATGACAGCAGCCTTATGATCAAAGTCTACTCTTAGATTATTGTAATTTTGTAGATCAGAATGGGGTGGCCTTCTCTGTTCTTATTCTGCTGTTCGTGATGGCTTGCTCTTTTCTTATCAGCTTCCACCTTTCCAATTGCATGGTTATGTACACGGACTATAATTTGGATGATGAGAGTCTGATGGCAAATGGGGCATCCATTTGCATTATACTGAAACATGGCCGGCCCTTTGTTTATCAAACTTAATTAAAATGTATCAAATTATAGGTTAGTCGTTTCCTTAAAAATATTGTATACGTTAGAAAGAGTGAACTGGCAAGATGCGAGCGGTGGAGCATCATTCCTTGCTAGAAAAATAATGTTGTGGTTGTACTCCAAGTCAGAAATGTCACTCGCTATTTTAATTTTTTTGGGCTACACCTGGCAGCAGAAATGTCGGGATACTGCCCTAAATTGATTCCGTATGTGTGCTCATGCTTCTCTCTTCGATCTCAGTTTTATTCAAATAATTATATACATTTAGGATTTGATATCTGAATTTGTTTGCACCCTGGGAGGAAGGGGCCGGGGGGGTGTTGGATTGTGGAATCTATTTATTATGCTTAAATCATTTTGTGATGTTTGACATTACTCTAGAAAAGGTTTTCTTAGAAGCGTGATTATTGTTGTTATATTCTTTTGTGCGTGGCTGTTGACTGCACTGTAGCCTGATGAGTTTGATCAAATGAAACCTGATAAGTACACAAAAAATATCCGAACCTGAGAGAGAGAGAGGAAAAAAAAAAAAAAACCCTTTATTTCGGTGACATGGCTCTGAACTTGGTCGGTTGAATTATCCAATCCCAAAGTCTTAATTCGCTCGATTTGATTCATATTTTGCATTTCTTACGATATTATTAGAGTTGGATCTGGAAGTGGAACCTGTAAGGGTGCAAATGTCAACTAAACCTTGTTCCATCTTTATATTCAGTAAATAGATGCGTTTCACATCCATACCAACTTGAGGTCCATCCAGTCGGCATGGAACCCCTGCAAGTCCAATGAGACGGGACGGCTCACCCAGCATGTAGATGGAGATCTTCTGTCCACAAGGAAACATCAGTACCCACGCACCATTTTTTTTTTTTTTTAACCCAAAAAAACCTAGATCACAAAAACAAAATTCACAGAGCTCTTGCCCAGATTCTTGAGGTTGCATGACTCTGAGCCCAAACCGGGCCCATACAAGGATAAGCGGGAAGGTTTTCTTTTTTTTTTTTTTCTTTCTTCTTCCTCCCGTTTTTTTCTTATATATCTGTATAGAATTTTCTTCTTCCCCTTCCACGTGCTTCAAGCCGGTGCTCATTACTCCGCAAAAGTAGAATCTCGTACATCCACGCATGATAAAACGAAGGGCATAAAACTGTTGTTCATTTCAACTGGGTTCCAACTTCCAAATTCCAACAGCTGTTGAAGGATGTGACTTAGGTTGATATGATGTGTTATTTTTTAGTATTTTTTATTATATTTATATTAATTTTATATATGAGAGAGGGAGAGGATGCGTGCGCTTCGCCTTCACCACCTCAAAGTATGCTAGCTGCATGGAAGTTGGGGAAGCGCGTGAAGTATTTATCCCATGGAAAGAGAAGAGGTGCACGATTTGCTTGGACATCTTTGTACCCAACGAGCAAGCGGTGATGATCGTTTGGCTCCATGGGCGAAGGAACAGGGCAGGTGCCCGTTGTTTGCAGGCATGCGTTCTTTAAGGAAAAAGGAGGCTTTCGATGAAAGAAAAACGGGAGGATGAGAGGAATACCATTATGTACGATGTGAGATAAATTAGCATCTCAAAGGTGCTCGCTTATCCAATTTGTACCGAATGAATTAGAATTGAATCCCACCTTTACCAAAAGTTTGGTGGTTAGAGGTTATCTAGAAAAGAACCAATCCCAGTGGATGGCCCCGAGCTCTTTCGATCAAAAAAACAAAAAGTATCCAGGTTCATAACCATGAATTCTAATGCACCACATGTTGTAGCACTTATGAAGGTCTATCTATCAATTTAGTATCGTACAGAAAGAAAGAAATGATCGATATAATTAAGTCATCTCTTCATAGCTAGACAACTTTCGAATATATAGTACGTACAAGGAAAAGATCAGTTCAAGCTCAAGACGTAGGTAGCTACGAAAGATCATTAATATATATATATATATATAAATATGGCATCTCATGGCATAACTTTTGTTGTTACATGGAAGCTTCTTTCCAGAATTTGATTTAATATTCGCAGAGACATTTGATAAAGATATGGAGCATCCACCGGTCGAAGGAGAATACTGCTTTTTGAGTGCCTCAAGTCAGTGGTCATCAAAAGTGGAAAGAAAAGCAGATTCTTGTGCACCCACAGAGGATAAAAACGAGACCATAGAGCTAAAGCATCCACTTTCACATTGCCAGGGATTGGGGTTCCAACCGTCGTTGAAGGATGAGAGCTGGAAATGATCATGGCAACTCCTCTCCTGATCCTGATCGACCCTGGAACTGTTACACCATCGTTCCCCCGACTCTATATCCTCGGCTGGTAGGTTTGTTCTCCATAATATATTATTATCACCAAAGATTTCTAAGATCAATCTACCTTCTTTGGTAACATTCCAGGATGAAGATAGGGGTATGCATGCTCCTTGGAGATTGTTCGAGGAAAGAGTGAGGACTGGACCCTATGGCTTAACCCGGTATAAACCATAAGATTACCTATTATACCATGACCACGCTTATGGTGCTTCTCATGCTTAAGCTCTGTTTCAAGGTTTTAAATTTCAAAAAAAAAAAAAAAGGAAAGGAAATTTTTAGACTAAAAGTTTAGAAGGTTTTTTTTTTTTTTTTTGTTCAAGACATGAATGATGTAGATATATTTTGCTTGTTAAATAATAACCTGCTATGATACCTTATAGTTACCAAGTAAAAAGACAATATATACAATTATGAAATATCATAATTTAAGCATCCATCTAACCATTAAGCAATTTCGATCAGCTTTCCATTACAACCTTATTCGCCGGCACGGATCCTTATTGTTCATGGTGAAGGGGAGGATAGGGTGAACCCAAGGCTTCGACAGTTTATCCAAGAATCCCCGCCACGGATCCGGGGAGAGTGGCACCTAGGGCCGGCGTCAGGGCCGGAGGACCCCGGCCTAAGCGAGGAGGAGTTCAAGAAAGCCATGAAAAAGATCAGGAAGCATATTTATAATCCTCCCTACCCCAGGCGGAGGGCATGGAAGCGAGGCATTTTCAGCAGGAGAAGCAGCAATGTATCAGCTAATGAGGAAGATGATGAGAAGGATGAAGAGAAGCGGTGCACCGTTTGCTTGGAGACATTCGTACCCAACGAGCAAGTAATGATGACTCCATGCAACCATATGTTCCATAATGACTGTTTGGTTCCATGGGTGAAGGGCCAGGGAAATTGCCCGGTCTGTAGGTACGTGCTTTATGAGAGAAGGGAGACCACGTTAGCACGTAACATTGGTAGCAATAATAGGGGTGGTGATGACGATTTGGCTGCGGACTTCATCAGGCTGTTAAGGGCAATGGAGGAGGCTCTCAATTGGGTAATCTACTCGCTGCCTGGTTCCTATCGTTAGATGAGACGTACCCTTTGTTTGCTGACATCTCTCTATACTTGGTTGCCTAAATCCTACGCAGGCATATAATAAAGCAGCGACTGCTCCTTATGGTGCTTAATGTTATATATGGGCATGTATCATCCTGAGCCTCACAATGAAAAGACGAAAAGAAAAAAAAATAAAAACTTGTTATCACTTACTTGCCTCACAAAAATTACCAACCTTGATGCACCCGACCACAATTCAGTACAAAGCCACAGTTTGTGAGCTCATTATGACTTCATTAGCTACTGCTGATATTTATTTAATTTTTTTTTTTTAAAAAAAAAAAGGAAAACGCCTTTATATAAGTCTGGTAATTCTATAGCACTAGAGTGTATCATCACCTTCAACTCTTTTGAAGAGAATTTGATTATAACTTTATAGTCTGATTACATAATACATGATCCGTCTCATCAAAATCCTGCTCGCAAACCATCTAACGTTGCAGTGAATCTATAGCTTTCAAATCAACCTATGATGTTATAGCTTAAAGGAACACATAGGAATAGGAATCCAGTGGAACAAAGAAGTAAAGAAAATATTACAATGAAAAAGGAATAGGATCGCACTTGCATGCAATGTCAATTGAAGGATGAAGAGTTACAGGGACACCAGGTGGGATTTCTGGTTTAACAAGCACATATATAAGACTTTAGAAACAAGGACAAACCACAGCGGAATCTAGAAGGAAGTGAAAAAGAGGGGGAAGAAAGTGAAATTTGATATACACTAGGAAGAGAACAATCACAACTGTTATCTTACTAAAAGAGGTTGGGGCAAATTTTAAAAAATAATAACAAGAGGAAGCTATACAACTGTAAGTAAAAAGATTGATGTGTGTTAAATTGATTAGGCCTGTGGACCAAGGATCAGCTTATGCCTCGTCTCTTTAATCCCAGTATTGGACAACTTGCCATTGGTATTCCATAGGATTCCCCATGGTGTGCATATATTCAGGAAGAGACCTTGTTCGTCAATCTAGAATAATCAAATTTAATGGAAATCTACTGAAAATAATAATAATAATAATAATAAAGAGTTTAAAACCAGTAGAACCTGAGAAAGCACATCAAAATTGTTTCATGGAAACTAATATCAAAGGATGAGGCTTTAAATAGAAATTCAAGGTGATGAGATGCTTGAATTATGGTGATCTTCTTTGGCTCATCTCGTTGTAGAATGACAAACATATAATAGATAAACATGAAAAACCAAATTATCAAAAGGCTAACATAAGGTAAGTGGTCCATAACAATGATATTTGCATCGTTTGGATAAAGCACCTGAAGAAAACAAAATATTAATGAACCACCGAACTGAATCATTATTCAGGTATTTTGCACCTGCCATCAACACCATGCAGGCTTATGAGGTCCTGAATCACCACTGCTTTATCCTAACTTCGTCCTATTTGGATTCTCTGACCGAAACGTTGCTCCAAAATGAAGCACAACTCGCGTACCACAAGCACCTCTCCAAATATCCTCTCATGTTGAGATACTCCAATCAGAACATAAATTTATCGTCTGCTGGAATTAAAGCTGTCAATTGATCTGAGACGTTTGAGCCCAGATGACAATAAGCTTGAATCATGCTCAACCATATGAGAATTAAAATATACATGTTTCAAACAATCATTGGATCTAATCCTGTCTCAATGCTCCCTCGATGGAGATTCGGATTAAAATCCTTACCATAAACAGCATAGAAGCAAGAGTTTGTCATTAGGCAATCGGAGGTTGGCAGATCAATGCCTGGCACTGTTACTAGTAGGTTGAGTATATTGCAGGTAAAGAACTAAGAGAAGCTCATGTTGAGTGTTGCAGGTAAAGAACTAAGAGAAGCTCATGTTGAAGGTGGTAAGGATGACCTTGGGTTCGGTAAGCATTGAGTTTGATGGAAAATTTTCCCTCGTTGAATTAAGATCGAGATAACAGGGAAGGCTCAGCAATGAGTTGATTCATTGCTCAGCTATCAATTTGAAGCTGAGGGAAGCAGCCAAACAGATATTAGCGATCATACACAGACAAGGAAATTCCCTGCAGATTCGATGGCAACCAAGGGGCTGAAAACACATGGAAACACTTCCCCAAAATTAGCATTTCATGATGAACCTGGCCATTTGATGTTAAACAGATATATACACAGCTGACACAAGAGTGCTGAATCAGTTCATTTCTCATATTAAATACGGTCCATCAGGGATACATTAACGTGTGGAGACAGAACTATAGGAACACAAATATTGTGAGAGCTAAAACACTATATATCACCTGCATATAAAAATTTGAAATAGGTTTGGAGTTCTTAACTGAACTTGGACTGGGGATTCCGACTTTTCCAAAGCTCCAACATGAAAAACCTTACACGAGCTTGATGTGTTCAGCTCAGAATATATTGTGACCCCTTCTTATAAAGCATAAAAAAATTAAGAAGCATGCATCAGCAGGTAAGATATCATTTTATGTAGTCTTGATTCAGGTTGAGCTCAAGCAGAAAACATCAAATACGGACTTCCCTTCACCAGTTTCTTCCCAAAATGATAAAAATAAGAGGCATATTTGCAAACTTTAACATAAAAGAATATGGATTTCATTTTTCATTCTCTCACTTTTTGACGAATGTACAAAATTTCCTAAAATGACTGACATAACAAAGTCAAAAAAGAGAACTAAGTAATACATGTAAGACAACTGCAACAATGCAGATATGTCTTATACATCACAGACGCTAATCGAATATGAAATGGGGAATTTACCTAGGAGATCTGGCACGAAGGCATCTTCCACATGTCACAAGCTTTAACAAGGAGCGTGGTCTCCGTGTCCTGATTCTCAGATTTGAAAGCTGCTGAGACAACTTATAAAGTGAATAGCATGCTCATCATGAAAAAGGCAATACACACATAGACATGCACACACACACACACACACACACACATATATCACAACTAGATCACATAACTTCTTGTTTTTGGCATCCCTCACAAAAAGTATCTTTTATAATTAATCAATAATATAAATGAATAATTATTCTCTCTATTAATTACTTGCACAAAGATATCAATTTATGTCAATGGCCATGGTAAAAACACATACACGCATATATTACCACTAAATTACATAATGAAAGCTACTGCAACTTCTTGTTTTCAGCATCACTCACAAAAAGAATCTTTTAGAATTAATTTCCCTAAAGATCAAAAATATAAATCGGCAATTATTCTTTCTATATTGCTTACTTGTTCAAAGATACTAATTTATGTCAAGACCATGGTAACCATATCAGGCGTCACATATTCATGTGAAGCACTGATATTCTAGGACAGTGGATTCTCTGTTAGCAGGATGGAACAACAAAAAAAAGGCGCACACAAGTGGTCCAAGTGGTGGAGCCCATGCATGCATCACATTCACATTTCGGGATCTGTCAAAATATGTAGGACAAGTCTTAATTATATAATTAGCTACTTTCCTTCTTTATCGGGCATGGAAAGATGCAGAACCATCTACACCTATAAATTAACAAAAGAAAAAGAACAAGAGTTTCTTATGATCTCAGATAATGATAAAATACCAGGCCCAATTTAAACCAGGCATCCAGCAATTTAATGAAAATATCAACTGCTTAGTCAGGAAAGGTAGACTGCGCTTATAATAGCACATGTGATCTGATGTTGTTTAAAACATTAACAGTAACAAGAAAGTAAGTTGTTGTTGTCATTTATAAGAAGCAAATCAGCCTGTGTTGATTGTTAAAAAAATTCACATTCTGGAGAAGGCTATCACCATGCACACACAAATGCAATAAATGATACTTCAGTGCAATACCTTTGTTTGAGTTAGCCTAGAAGCTTTCCAGCAGAGTAAGCTTCGCGATCTGGGCTCCAGTCTCCTGTATAATTAGGGTAACTATCAATATAACCAAACCAGCTTATTTCTTAAAGTTTAATTGAGATAATAAATTCACATAAGGCTTCACATGCATAATGGAAATCTAAAATGTGGGTTGCATTCCTTCAAGTGCATGATATGCTAGCATAGTTCCAAGTATAATATAAAAGCACACCAAAAATTTCCGCATAGAAGGATCAAACTCATGTTATGAGTTAAATTCTTCCACTATTTGTTATGAAATGAACATTTATAGAGATGATTAAATGTTGTTGACTGTTTAAGAGTGAACATGTACAAACTCCTTATGTGATCAACTTGCTATTGGACATTTATTTTCAATTTAGCATGGCACTATTCTGAAAAAAATTCAACAAATTTCACTTTATTATAATTATAAGAGCCAATCCTAATCCTAGTCCAGTGGTTTCCACCCTTGAAGAAAAAGCCTCAGGCATATTGCTCAAATTATTGGCCCAGTACTGGATTTTATTTTTACCCAGACAAGATACCTAATATTTATAACATTTTGGTGCTTGCAGACCGGGTGGTGTTCAAGATCAGACCGAACATCAAACTGAAAAGGAGCCCGGTCAGTTAGGACTGCAAATTAATCAAGCTGTTAATGAACAGTTTGGACACAGCTCAATATATTCCATTTCAGCTTCCTTCCCCTTCAACCAACCCATCAGAAGCTATTAAGCACCAATATCTAAATGGACATGATGAGCCATTTCTCTTCTATGTTCTAAGTACAGAAAGAAGTTCTGGTCAAAAACTCGAGAGGAAAAGAAACAGGCAGACAGGAAAATTACCATGGATCCCAGGTATGAATTGTATAAGGATTATGGGAAGCTCGATATAACAATCAGATTGAACAATACTAAGGCAAAAGCACAGAAAAGAACGATGATGGACCTCAAGTAGATTAGGTAAGATTTGATTAAAGATCAGATCTATGTGACAACGTGGAGGAAGGTGTTAAGTTTTAGTGCCTCTCAAACATGTCCATTAATCAAAGTCGAGGCCCAAGAGTGAGAAATATGCAGCCTCACAAGTGGCTTTTTTTCCAGTATAGGATAGAATTTTATAATCTAAGCTGGAATCGATGGGTTGTACTAAACTTTACGTAGTTCTAAAAAGTTGGAGCTATAGTTTAAGTGAAGGCAATGTGAGTATTCATTATTACACCCCAATAATACCATACAACCAATTTTTCTAAACAATGAGAAATGAAAATAATATGTGATTTTTAAAATGAAAACTTTTGATCTTTTTTAACTATACAACTTTCAATTATGTATGTCTTGGTTTATTTAATGAATCTAAATCATGAAAATTAATGAAACGTAAATGCTCATATACGATTAGCCTTTCTCCTGTGTGAGCGGTAATGGGTCATCAGGCCAGGTCAGATTTGACTTAGATAAAAAGCCCTTAACCTGGAACTCACATTTTTATAATCGGGTTGAAGGAAAAAAAGAAAAAAAATCCATGCCCAACCCATTTTATTTATATGGATTTGACCCAACCTGCCAGCCCAATTAGCATTTACTTGTCAGTTATATATGTTAAAACATGAAAACAAGACCAGGGAGAGGGAATGAGGTTCAGGAATCCAAATAATATTTGTGTGTGTGTGTCGAGGGAATTCAAATAATGTTTGTGAGAGAGAAAGAGAGAGAGACTCGTAGCTATAAACTGTAGGGCTTCTCAAATCACCCAATTGAGTCTCGGCTAACCTGCAGCCCACCCAACCGCCAGTGCTGTTCTAGGAACCTATGCAGTGTCATAAGGGTATGTTCATGGACGGGCAACTCACAGATCCATGTCTAAGGTCTTTTGCATTACAACAGTAGAGACATAAGTGTATTTGAATAGAAATATCAGCAGATACCGACCGTCCATTAGCTGAGGGAAGATTGTACAAAATTAAAAGTGGAAACAAAAACCATAGAGAGTAAACTAGTTTTTACCAAATTCAGTACCACTCAAAGGTAGATTTCTGACAGCTAAGCAGTCTCTCAAATGAAATGTTCTTTGAAAAAGTTAAAATAAATAAACAGGTGTTAAATGGACCAATTCATGTCTAATAATATTAAGATCAAAATCAGGACAATGTTATCAGTAGCTCCTTTTTTTCCTGAATAGAACAATTTGTTGAAGAGGGTATCTGCATTTCCATGCAACATTTTCAAGTTACTTAATGAGAAGGATCCTTTTCATATCTTAACTCCAAACACTGTGAAAGTCTGATAATATTTTCAGCATAGTGTAGATACTTCTGATTTTCTATATGCTTTCTTATCCAAACATGATATATTAATACAGCATGTTTTAAAGCAAATTTAGTTTCCAATCAATTGTGGAAATGAAGATGGACAATCCAACAACAGATGCATATGATAATTGTTCTTAATTTTTTTCTACAAATAACAAAACAACAAATGGAGCAATCAAAAGATGCCGTAAATAAGAACTGCAATTCCAATACTTACAAGTTCTCTTGTTCAAGCTTTTCAGCAATTGATATTGCTTTGCGTCTAGACCATCCACCTCGCTGGGAACAACCTTCAGCCTGTTGAATGACATGTGCAAGGGATACTTTTCCTCTAACCAAACTTTGTCTCCGATATTGTTCTTCACTTTCCCTACTTTTTGATAGAGGAATCAAGTTAGCTTGGTGCTGAGAAGATGAAGCTTCTTCAACCCATACACCTTCAAGGGCCTTTTCTGTATGTCCTATCGTGTTATTAGTTAATTCAATGTTCCCATGCTCTAGAGTTGTCGCTCCTGTTTCAATTATTTCACCTTCTGCCATTACATGGGGATCAGAGTGCAACCATCTACCTTGTCTAGAGCCTATCCCTTTAATACCATTTTCTTTTGGCAGCCTTCTTGTAAGTTTTTCAGATCCTGAATAAAGTGACCTCTGATTGGTGATTGATTGCCGCTTCATCATCTGAGCAGAACCATTCTCAGAAGCAGGCAAAACATGTTGATTTTGGACATCTGAGTTGCCATCTTTCCTAGATTCACATCTGATTTCAAGTATTACTGAAGAAGAAAGTACCGATTCAAATGCTTGTAAAATCTGCCCTGTGAACTTTTCAGCTTTGGACTTGCATCCGTCTGAGCTGAACAACAATTGCACCGTAGGGGCTGCAAGGGGGAAAGCAGTGACATCAATAATTCAATTTTCATCCATTAAGAGTGGAATATTTTTCAAAGGAATTCAAGATATATTCATTTGGAATTAAGATTGCCATTGCAAGATATATTCAGGAATGTTCATGGCGAGGCAGGAAGGATCACAAGCATTATGCAAAAAGATAACATAAGCAAGGAGAATTACAAGCTAATAAAACCCATTTTAAAGTATTTCTACAGCTGCCAGACCTTTTAAATAACAACAACAAAGGAAAATATTTCAGGATGTGCAGACTAGCTGCAATTTTCTTCTTTCAAATTATAATATCATAAACAAGTTTTTTTTTTTCTCTTTTTGGCAGAAAGGCCCATAGGAAATGGACTACACAACTGGGGGGAAACGCTCCCACAAATACCATTAACCCCCCAAAGACATGGTGAAGGTCGGATTTGAACCCAGGTCACCCAAGCAACCACCAGGAGACTTTTCCAGCCTAATAATCTGGCAATTTCAAACAAGCTTTACAATTTACTAAGAACAAAGACAACTTCCATGGACGATAAGAAAGGAAATGAGAACTGAACAGATCAAATAACCTAAGCATGCAAGACACTTTTCATAAACTATTGAAATATCGAGCCTCATACTAATTTTTTCCTATCAAATTTACAAATTCTACTTTGTTGTTCATTGATTTCACAGGCTCTCTCTCCTGCCAGCAGCCTTCTCAAATTATTTTCACGATTTTATGAAACAGCTAGCATACAATATTCAAAGAATATTTACACATTTTAACTACACGTTTATCTCTTTCATGGAAATTGGACATGATAAGGACAAAGGCAGGATACAGAAGCAACATGTATTTAAGATCCTACTAGCTTCTAGGCTGACTGAATTCAGCCTGCCTTCTTGATAGAAAATTACCTCAGCATATTCATTTCAATATTTTCATGTTATTTTCCAAACTTTGATCTGACTATATTCAAAGAACATCTCGACTTATATCTGAGTGTGATGTTTCTTTTCGTAGAACACAGTAAGGTTAAATACAGGATATATGAACTTGCATGAATTTAAGATCTTACCAGCACCTAGGCTGACTGAATTTAGCCTTCCTTCCTGATACAAAAATTGCCTAAGCATGTTTGATTGAACATTCTCAAGTACTGCTCGCCAGATCTTCTCATTATCCTTGTTGGTTTTGCCATAACTATATTCTTCACCTGCTTTAGCAGCTCCACTGGACCACATAGGACTGCGTGAAGTGTGCTCACCATGTACCATTCCACTGAGGTGATTACGAATCATCTTATTATTACCATGCACTGCATCGCTAGCACCTCTGTAGCCATGACTTCTTGTTCCATTTCCTCTTGACAAGTCCCTGTCACAAATATGCATCTCATCCTGCTCATTAATAAAATTCCTAGGTTTATCTCTGCCATTGTAGTTGTTTAGGACCAATGGGCTGTGGTTGAGACTAGCATCTGCAGAAGAACTTGGCAACATATATTGTTGATCTGGAGCAAGTTGAAGCAGAGCAGCTGTAAGCCAAGTCAATTTGTCATTTGACACCCTCAGCTGTTTTTCAGCTTCAGATAGCATTTTCAAAGCCTGGCGCAATTTTTCCATATCTTCCTTGGATACTGAAACAATCAAAATGTGAGATACAAATAAGTTGTGCAAAGCCTAGAAAATAACGAGACAATAGTAGCATATTTCTGTGAACTAAGCTAAAGCAGGGTGGACCTAGTCAAATCACACGAGAAACATGCTGTACCCTCTCACACATTAAGATTTATTTCCAACAAAGTTAAGCAGAAGATGAAACTCAATAACAGACAAAAAATAACCTGGAATTTGTAATGATTTTTAAATATAAAGGTTGAAGAAAAGAGAATTTTAACTCACAGGTCAGTCGGCGAAAAAACTTTCTGCGTAGTCTTTCTCGTGTGAATATATAGCTACCAGCAAGGATATCAGTAATAACTGTAGCAAGTTGTGACATTAATGCCAGAGGCTCCACTCCAGTTTCCATTATCTCTCTTAAGCTCTTCACAGTGTTCACGGTGTCTGCAGATAATGCCAAATCAAGCAGATCCACCAATTTTTCATCAGACACCAAACCAACCTGGGAAATGAGCAAATAACAATAAGAGTTGTTTATGTAAGATAGTGCAAATCTAAACTGACTTGCAGAAGTTAAGATTTTACTATGGCAGACTAATGCAGTAAATTCCTTCATTACCAGTTAAAGTGATCTATATACATCTCTGATGCGTAATCCACAGAATCCTAGTGTCTAAATGTGCCACAAAGAACCAGTGGTTACTTCATCGCCTCCTAACTCAAGCAGCAGTTAAAACCATGAAGATTGAGATCTCAAAATTCTCATGTGGGTGTATCACCAATATATACATGAATTATACATCTTAAAAATAGTAGGATTGAAAATCAGATGTTTTGAACAGCATATGACACAACATATAATTGCTAATTTATAGATGGTGTCTTATTTTCACAATGGCCTCATTTGAAACTGGAATTCAAATGCAGTTGCAAGTCTGTCCTTATTTCCAAGTCTCAGTTTCCTCATCATTCAAAATCAGCAAAATAAGATTCACTTTTAAATTTTTGAAAATTTAAACATTGATTTATGTTAATTCTCATGAAATTTTAGCAAGACGCATGTTCAAGTTCAATGAAATCTATTTGAGTTTTGAAATGCAGATGATGAAAAATTCTAGATCAGCTCCAGAAATACACTAATTAAATATTTAAATTATGACATTCAATCTAGAAAATTGAGAAAATAGGCATAGTGGAATAACTTACAAGCTCCTGAACGAGAGAAAGAGAAATTCTTTGTCCAAGCAAACTCAGCTGATCGAGGGTCATCTCAGCATCTCTTAAGGATCCATCTGACCGTGATGCTATGAGTTTCAAAGCATCCTTGTCAATTTCTAAGCCTTCGCTGGTTGAAATCCACTGCAAGGTAGAGATGATATCGGAGTCTTTCAGTTTTGGAAAAATGAACTTCTGGCATCTGGATATGATTATATGAGGCAAATGGTCAATATTCGAGCTGACAAGGATAAAAACCACGTGCCTGGGTGCTCGGTCAATGATCCTTGAGATGACATTCCATGAGTTAGGAGGCAAGGTATGACAGTCATCAACAATGAACACTCTATACTGAGACGACAATGGTGATAGCATCACATTGTCAAGGGCATCCATAATGCTCTCAAAGTTGAAGTTACCCATTGGCCCCACTTCCAGCACATTTCGACTCTTACCCAAATTATGTGAGATGCAGGAAGCACAGACATCACAAGGTTTTGGATGCTCCAACGATTGGCAATTCAAAGCTTTCGCAAATACACGAGCGCAAGATGTCTTCCCTGTTCCATGAGGTCCATAAAAGACATAAATCAACCCAACCTTTTTTCTTAAAACAGCATTTGAAAGAGCTTGCACAACCAAAATTTGACCCACAAGATCTTTGAAGGTTCTCGGCATGTATTTCTGGGTCAGGCTTCGATGCCTGCCACGGTGGTCTCTAGATTTCCTCTGATTACCTGACCGTGCTTCAGATGCAAGGTCAGAGTCTTCATGTCTTAGGCTGTGATTGGAAAAAATTCCAAGTTCTCCTGAATAATCCTGTGTCAAATAAGGATTGACATCACTATCCTGAGATCCTGATGCCTCAACTAGTAATAGTTGTGCCTCTGAATCAGAGCTCGTTGATGAACTTAAATGATCAGATGCAATTTGAGGCATATTTGAAGCATTCCCTCGTCTTTGTCCAACAGGACCTTCAGCTTTTCTCAGCCTTGAATCAGATAGCCCACAGGACAAACTCCTTCCTGCCATATCTAGAAATGTTTTACCTCTATGATGAATCCTTGACCAATTCCATGGAATCCCACATACATGTCTTGGCGCCCGCGCAAATTCTAGCTCAGCATCCTCTTCTGGTCCTTCCTCTGCGTAGCCCTTCTGATGCATGGAAACTTGAGCTAGCGATTGGGAGCCGGTAGACATATTATTTTGAGCTCCCACAGTTCTCGAATTAGTAGAACCACGAGCTCTTCTCACGCCCTTGAACCTACGCCTCTTCCCCCTTCTCAACCCATTACAGTGGCCATAACTGCTCGCTTCTGGCTCCTCATGGATTTTCTCTTCACCTGTGTGCATCCTATTTCGGCATAAGTGAGGAGGATTCCTCCTCTCATTGTCTGTATTGCCTGCAACCTCCTCCAATTGTTCCGAAAGAGTCTTAAGACGAGCAGCCTGTCCATGGGCAGCCCTCTGGGAAATCCTTTTGTCCTTTGCCTCCACCTTGTGTGGATTCTCGCTTCCATGTGAAATATCACTCTTCCGACTCTTTCTGCTGTGCTCTTCCCCTCTACTTATTTCAGCATTCATATCTCCTCCTGCAATGTTGTGGCCGCTGCTAGAATCTACGGCAGCAACTTTTGATGTTGCAACACCTGCAGCCAGCGGCGAGCTTGCGGACAACCGACCAGCCTCCCTTCGCCCATCAGCACCTATAGATCTTCTTCCACTATGCATTGCACCATCCTTAGCCGGTCTCTTAGCGTAGCTGCCAAAAGTGGAAGGGGAAAACCATGATGGAGGGCTGGTGGAGGGATCTCTAAGGGATTTTGACTTCTGAAGAACAATGAGATCCCTCATAAGGGACCTCTCGGCCGGGTTGGGGCTGTGGTAGTGCATGTGGTTCTTCAAGTGGATACAATTGGTCAGATGCACATGGTAGCGGAGATGGTCACTAATGGCACCATACTCATCCTTGAGATGATTACCGATAGCACTGCTGTCATCCTTAAGAAAATTGCTGCGTACCGCCCTGGTCATGACCAAAACCTAATCGTGTCTTCAAGCAGCAATAACAGTAACAAATCACCCCAAGAATGGCATAAATAGCTGTCTCAGGCCTCCAAATTGCCATCTTGTGTCTCGATAAAAGTAATGCCGAACCATAGTAAGCATTTCATCTCATTCTATTCCACCAATGCCCACGAAATCAAATCCAACGCACCTTCCCCCTTTCAGAAAGACACGATACAACCCGGCATTAATTCATTCCCTGATTGAACCGGGCACCAAAAAACAATTTAAACCCAAAAAGTTCAATAAAAACCAGATGTCATTGTCAAGGCTGTGCAATAACTCAAGCTCCATCAAAAGAAGAGCCAAAGGGAAAAAGAAAAGAGAAAAATTCTTTTTCTTTCATACGGCCGAAAGATTGAATAAAGAAAAACCGAGAAACAGACTCGCTCGAAGACGAAATCGAGAGCAACCTTAAGAGCTCCTCAAAATAGCACTAAACCGGAAGTATCGGATCCAAAATCAGATTATCCTGCAAAATAAACCCCGAAAATGAGCTCAAGTTCGCAACTTTACGTCCGCTTCCTGTTCCAAGAATTGAAACCTAAAACCTCCATCGTTTCGGATAATTCGAAAGCCAAGAAGAATCAAAGCCGCGAGAGAAGAGCTTGTGCAAGAAGAAGAGCAGAGCCACTCACCAGAAAAGATAGCCACATGCTTTGCACCCTCCGCCCACCGAGCGGATCCCGATCCGTCGGCCGTTCTAATACTTCTCCCTTTCGAAGCTCTATGCGAACTCGCCGGGCGATTTCCTTTATAGCCAGATAGATGCCTAGAGAGAGCGGGGTCCGTTGGCGAGGCCAGTGACCCCGTGCCCGGTGTACTTGCGGGCAGCCCTTTCGCCTGGGGGCGTACCATAGCCCTAGAATAGGGTTTTTAGTAGTTTTTACTAATATATTTATTTCTTAATCATTTTCTCATGAAATATATATATACACCTCCAACGTTTTAAGAAGCAATCTGGCCGTCCGATCGATTAGACCTTCTGTTTGATTTGATGCCCTTGTCCCGCTGGAGACCGTCTCTGCTTTGGACGGTCCTGATTGAAGGGGATCTCTCGAGATTTGGAGAATAATGATATTATATTTGGCCCTAATCAGTAATAATTTATTAATTCTAGATAGGCATTAAGGGTAATAAAGGAGAGAGAAGCGGGGAAGCACTTGCTATCGCAATCATTAGCATCAGCATCGCCACGAGGGATAACGACAACGAGGGTGGCGCGACGCACGTGCTTCGGTCAGGAAGCTGCCGGTTGGGGGAACAGGTGGCTGGTGGTGAGGGCACTTTTGGTAATTTATGACGAGGAGATTGATTAGGAGCCGTCGGGTCGACGATTGACTGTTGGATGGGAGGGAGGGGAGTGGAGGGTGCGAGTGGGAAGGGGAACAAGAATTTTATACGTTATTGCGATACGGTGGATCCGTAGGGGATGCTAGGCAAGAAGGGACGTAGCGGGACCCACACATCCAACCTATAACGGTCAAAAAACGACGAGTTGGAAAAGGATGTGACGGGCTTGGCAGATGTTTGACAGGACCACGGTTAAATCATCGGATCAATATTGGAATCGATGGATTTTATGGTGTTACCGTAAATGTCGGTCCTGGTATTAACGACCGTTGGATGTAGTGCCTGGGGCCTAATTTCTTTGATTTAAAAAAAACATTTGCCCACAAATAATTGCCAAGAGAGTCCGGCTGTGTCTGCATCCAAAAGTGAGATGGACCGAATAATAACCTTCCAAATTAGCCTTCATATTTAAATTTATCTAAATATAAATATTTAATTTATATTTATTAATAAAAAATAGATTTGAATATGAATAAAAAATCATCTAATTCGTATCTAAATATTTAATTTTATTTATAATTTTATATAATATTTATAAATTTTTTAAATATATATATATAACTATATTAATATGTTATTAACTTGATTTGCAATCTTTCCGATGATATCTTTGATTCCATGATCATTAAACTATCCAACTTGTATCTTTATTTATATCAATATATCCGATGTTCGATTTGTATAGTGTTCATCTAACATAAATATGCATACAAATTTTTGCATCCGATTAATATTTATTCTATATTCATCAAATAAAATAAATATGGATATCGATATATGGGTATATGATCTGATCTGATTTCAATCCTAGTCTAAACCCTTTAATCTTGCTTGAAAAAATCTTGGAACTTTGATACTTTAGTACTGGGATCTATTGAACATGAGTTCTAATTATCAAGTTGGAGCAATTCCTTTTCGAAAAAAAGTATATGAATGAATTAAGCAATTAATATTTTTTTTTAAAAAAAATTCTAGATATCATTCTTGATGGAGCATAGAGTAAAAAAAGGGAAGGATTACACATCAAATGTGTAACAATAACAACAATTGTGTGGTATATATTGGATTGCAACAACAACTTTCCTAACAATTCTTCTTCTTTTTTCTTGTATTATAAAATATTGAAAACAAGCTTGGTGATTCTGTGAAGGATGCAAACAAATACTTAAGTTACGGATAAAATATTTGACAAAAGAGAAGAGTGCTCCATGGGGACCATAGAAGAATACGCCACAAAGCATGAATCCATATTTCCAGCAGTTCCATTTGGATGTTTATAGAAGGGTCAAGGTAAACCAACCAATAAGGCTTCCTAATTAGCTTGTTCAATTTTATAGACACTCAAACTTGTATTTGTTATAGTTATGAATCAGTTAGGACCTAAAAAATAAATTTTCATTAAGATAACTTCTACCAGCAAAGTTTAAACCACAAAGTTAAATCATTTCTAGGATGGGTGGCAACTGAATCGAACAAGACTATATACAGATGGGATCAGATACAAGATAGATTAAAAATCTATTAATTAGAATATAATTTATTCATTAAATAATTTAAAAATTTAGATCTAAATTTAATTATTTTATTAAACTGATAATTTAACTCAATCTATAAGAAATTAAGTCGGGTTAAATGGTTAAGTATTGCCAACCCTAATTTCAAAGGCTTTTAGGCCGTGGGGACCTAACTCATCCTGTGGTGCCTGATGTCCACGGCCCGTTACATGCTTTCTTCCATTAATTAACGCTTTCATGGCAGGGATTGCGTGGTCGCGCGCGTGCTGAGTCTCGTAAAACACATCAAAAGCGACGGAGCAAAGTATTTGCGAGCCTGGTTCCCACGGTGTGGCGGCGGAATCGAGGGAACCGGTGCCTGCCGTCCTCTTCAGTTCCAAACTCGATGGAGGCCAGGTCAATGCTTCAAGTCCCGAATCCATTCTTTAATCATGGCTGTTCCTTCTTTTCTGCTCATCACTCCCACAACCATTGAACTGTTCTTTAATCACCAATGTCCAAAGTCATCACTACAGCATCTTACCGTGGTGAATTAAAAGTCCAGTCACTGCCCTTTCTCCCTCCCTCTGGGAATGGTTGCCCGAGCTAGGGCTTTTCCATTAGCTAGATTCTTCTCAACTCTCAAGAGGGAGGCGTGGCATGGGCTTATCGATCATTTTAAGGTCCTTCGAACCATTTTCACTATCGGTTTAAAGCATTCCTGAAGTCGCTTTAGATTTATTTAGTCTCTATTGATAGAGCATTTTTACTCTTGGCTTTTAATCTCAAGGATCATTTAATATTTTAATTCTCGATATGCATGTATAACAAACAAATTGGTGTAAGGGAAATTGTGCGGAAGAACAAGGCCAACCTATGTCAAAAGGATTAAATATAAAACGATCAACTATGGAAGTGTTAAACTGGGTTATGGCATTCCCTTTAACTTGCTCGCAGTCATATCTTGAAGGTAAACCGGGCTAGTAAATCCCACATAGCGTGAAAGATAGCAAGCAGCGACAGTGAGGTGTACGTACTTACCTTGTCCCTTTCTTTCTTGTAATATATAATCCTGGCAATTATTTGGCTTGTCGGATTTGGGAATGATGGGGACTTGGATTTAGTTAGCATTTTACAGGACTGAAGAAGACAGGTAGACGCTGTGACACCAACTACCGCTAATTATATACAGATTTATGAAAAGAAATTCATGGGGAAGAAAGAAAATATAAGAATGGATGTGCCATTTGGATCATGACGATTTCATTTTCAAAGAAATGAGTATGGCTGGCCAATTTCACATGTCCCATCTGGATGAAGGTGCCATAGGCGGAATATTCTGTGCCAATTTTATATCTTTATTGCTTAATCAGCAAGCACGTGTACCCAGATAAAAAGGTGCCCTGATCCTACCGTCGCTGGGCGGCATTCTTCGCTTCCCTTTTCTTCAAAAAATAATCCTACCGCGGCTTTTTAGGCATGGCCTACGAACGAACAGGGCACGTGCAGACCAACTCCGATGCATCGCCTCCTGACACACTGCTTAACCGGACAGATTGTTCAAGCTAAAAAGTCCAAGCAACCGACTGGTTTTGTTATAGAGCACTCGGAATTGCTTCTTTGAACCGACACACTTCTAATCCTTTTAAGAATATTTTATTTTCTGACCATTTTGAAGAACAATTGAAAAACCCATCTTATCAAAAAAAAAAAAAAAAATCCAATACCTTGAAATACGCATCAAGTCGCATACGTTATAATAGTGGATCCACTAGAGAATTAATCAGATTTCTAAGTTTTGCAGTAATAAAATCACTAATAACTAAAAACCCTATTTCTTCAGAGGGCTTATATTACTCCAACAACGATCTGGAAAATGATAAGAATTACTGGCCTGGATAAAAGAACAGTATAAACTGGGTTTGCATGGTCCAGAAGATCATCAGATCATAGTGCAAGAACCTAAAACTTAAATTGTGACTAATTAGAAACTAAAGCAATTGCTATCACTGTGTTTCTTGGAATGTAAACACATGTCCAATGGTCATGCAAAAAGGTTAATCGACAAAACTATTTCTGGCAGTTATTTTGGTGGTTGATCCATACTTGGCTTAATCATATTCCAGTTGGACGTTCCAAGGCCTGAAGAACAATGCCAATTCATTTAGAAACATCAGATCCCATTAACACTTGGCATCTTTGAAGGATATACTTGCAGAAATCCCGATTTATATAAAGAATGTAATGCACTTGAATTCCATCTATCAGATCGCTCCATCCATTCTGAGTTCTGTCTTCAATGGGCAGAAAGAATAAATTTTCAACAACCGCATCCTTTTAGCACGCACACATAAGCCAGAAAGCACATCTTTTCAATTATTCTTAAAACATAACAGCTACTAAGTTATTGTCGATCACTATAAGCACAGCAAGTTTGTTTCATGCAACAAGAAACTACCAAGAGTATACCCTCATTTGTCTGGTTAAATTACAAAATAAATCAATAGATAAAGCAGAACAACATTCTAAGAGGAATACTCTGACTATACAAGATTTCATTGCATTCCTCACTGCATGAAAACCACTCCCAAGGGTAAGCATGTGTCGAAATAGGCATATAATAACATCCAGAAAATAAAAACAAGTTGGAATGTAACATGTAGGAACAGATGAATTGACCATTACACAGGGCACGCTTGTATTCTGTTGATTATCAAGTGAGCTCCAGCTACAGATAGAAGCTTAAGAAGAAAAATGGTTCAAGTTTAAAGTTCTGAGCAGAAGCTTAAACTGGACTTTCAGTAAAGATGCGAGGAAGGTGAGTCATTTACATGATTTACAATGATGACTTATTCATGCTTGAGCTCCTCACTTCGGTCAACCATCCCGAATCAAATTTGTCGGCTCACTTAAAACATACTTGGGTAATTCATATTTAGCACCTGCAATAAGGCTATTGTTAAAAGACAGTTCCACAAGTATGATTGATATGTAAAGAGAAAAACAGAAACATGACACATTTTTACCTCTTTCATCATAACAAAGAGTCATGTCAGCATTTGAAACAATTATACCAGCACTGTCCACTATTGCTTGTGCAAGGGTTAAATCAGCTTCTGCCGCAGCTCGGAGTGCATCCCAAATCTCTGACATAGCAAAATACATTGTATAAATAACATATAATCCTTAATGTTCTAGACATTTCGCATGCAACCCGTTGGTGAAGTAGGTTTCCATGCGGCTACAATCTCTCTCTCCCTCTCTCTCTCTGCACCTAAAAGAATGATGACGTCAGTAGAGCTTGCATGATGTTTTTCTTTGAAACTTCTTTTGATAATGATTCCAAAACTCAGAACAGATGGACCTGTTAAATCTCTCAAGTTGCAGTTGATTCTAGGAATGCATCAAGTAATCCTGGAAGAATGTGCAATGGAAACATGATGTTTCTGAACCATTGCACTCTCTAAACAACTTGAAAAGGTATCTTAGAGAATAGACATTGTATTATTGAGAATGTTTTCTATGTAGACAATACCACACTATTATTAGGAAAACGAAACACTAACTGATAAAAGAAATAGTAAGACCATCCCTCACACATCTTAGCACTTTGCTGGAAGGCACTTGCACACTATAAGTGTTCCTTTCTCTTAATAGATTTGATCTCTGTTTTTGTTAAAAAGGTCAGCGTTAGGAAGGAAGTACCTAAATTGCTATAAATCATGCCATAAGAAAAGTTTAGGATCATTAAACTGAAAGATGAGAAACCCTTATCTTAATAAAGTCAAATGAAGGTAATAGGAGGAAAAGTAGAGACAGGATACAAATGAATGAAGGAGCTTGGAGCATTAGCAAAACAAATGAGGTGCAGTGAAGAAAATTTTTTGTCTGGTTTCTTATGGGTGGCTATCTCAGGCACTTAAAACACCTAGACATTCGACCCCCATAGCAGGGACCACCCGTACCGGTAGCACTTCTCACCTCAAGTTTCACAGGAAATAAATCAAACTGGCTGGCAATCCAACAAGTTCATGACCGTGTGATTGTAGCAAAGAGGGCATGTTGATAATGTTCCTTCAATTAGATTTTTTTTTTTTTGTTAAAGCAGATTAAATAACCTTAGACTTTCTGTCTGACAATATACACATGAGACATGACCCTCCAACTTGTAATTACTAGAAACTGTTAGAGGTCCCATATGTTACTTTGACAAGTTATCTTTTTAATAAAGCAAGTGTTACTCTGTAAAATTTGCGACCCAAATGTCAAACGGATGTATCGAAGAATATGATTCATTCACTAGTTTATATTTGGGATCAAGAATGGATCAGGAAGATTTACATGGTGGTCATTTAACTAGACTCAATATGCTTATTCTTTTTTTTTTCTTTCTTTTTTGGTTTTGCTGGTGTGGGTGTGGGGGAGAGGGGAGGTAGGGGATGGTGGGGTTGCGAGTTTGGGTGAGCAGTAATTCTCAATGGCCGTTTCCCTATCATATTTATTGCATGAATGATCTGGAAGACTTTTCATCGAAAGATAAATGCAACATTTTTGTTCCATATAACGGAAAAACAATTGAAGTTTCTGTCTGTCAGATCAACCTTCAGGGGATTGGCTATGATGCATTGCACTTTCTGTAATACTTATGGGCTTCTTTCAATTTATTTTTAAAATTAATGTTGATAGAACAACAAAAGTTTTAGGACAAAAACAGAAATTTAATTACCTGCATTAAAAGTTTGATTTTGCTGCATAGAAGTTCATGTGCAAGTTAAGGGATGTCAAGATTAATGACTAACTGATTAGAAAGAAAAAGAAGCACCACTTCAAGGTAATTCTGAAGGTTAAATATGAGAAAGTAATTTACAAAGAATGTGAGATGGAATCCTCATTTGTCTTAAAGAAGCAATGATGATAAAAATGTTCTTTCACTGTGCAACTTAAATGGTTATGTTGTTCCATACAGAAGGTCAATTTACATGTCAAGAAGAAAAAAACTGGATATGGTCCATTTTCCATATGCCCTCTATAGTTGTTGGTCAAACTAAAGTTACATGAAAGGAATATACAAGAAAAGAGTTGAAGAAGGGGTTTTATAAGAGTATGGAACAAGAAGGAATGGCTTTATGATTTCAAAACATTAGAAGATGGACATAGTTTTACTCATTAAGAGCACAACTTAAATTTGGGATTTATTCCCCTTATTATATTGAGGACCAGCTGAAAATAAAGTTATCTAATGACCTTTCATGTACTTAAGAGAGTTTCTAATAACAAAACAGACATTCTGACCAGTGGGTCGTCTGGATGCAAAAAGAAGCTTACATTAAATCTGGGAGAGACTATATGGACTAGATTCAACTTGTATTGTGCTTTGACCCTTTGTTTTTATTTTTCCTCAAACATTTTCATCTTTATGGAGCATAGATTCCTCATTGTAATACTTGGTCACCTCTAACTAGTTCACCTTACAACTAAACTAGCTATGGAATAAAACTATAACAAGGTTCAGTCAAATGGATATGAAATTCATCTTTCTTGACCATACATGCATCCACATGACGATAAAATATGACAGACAGAAAAGAATTTAACTGTTCAGCAAGTGCACCACAGAAAGTCCTGGACAAATCATGCAGCTTGATATTCCCCCATCACATAGAAGAAGTAAACGGTTGGGCATGCCAGCTTAAAAATGTCAAAAAGATGCAATGAATATGGAAAGAATGACATTTTTAAATATCATTTGCACTTAGCATGCATTCCTCTCATTTAATAAGACAGCAACCTTTAACAGTGAGAGGAAAATGAACAGATGACAAAGGTCTTGTTAAATTACCTTTTTGAATATGTAACTTTTCAGAATATATGATGATTTGAAACCCTCATTTTCAATGATTTAATTACAGACCCCGATCTCAAACTCTTTTGCTCTTTTATGATTCTAAGGCCAACAATGGGAAACTAAATACTAGAGCAAAAGTTTCAGTGCATGCAAGTACAGTTTTACTTTTGTTATCAACAATGTAGATGGTGTTAAATGCTCAGAAAATCATGTGGTAACAATAAACAACAATGATGAGTCAACTTCAAAGGAATGAGCACCTTTCTGGCCACCGTAATGAGGGGCCGTGTCCCAAAATTCATCACGCATCTGTATAAGCTGAGTCCTAGTTATTGGCTGAGTATGCTTCCATGGTTTTGGCTTTTGGAGTTTTCTGGTAGTATTCTCTGCAAGCATTAAAGCTCACCAGATCAAAAACTTGAACAAAGTGTGTAAAAAGGCAAATTTACAGGCGTAATAGAGAGTCGAGCTGTATGTTACTTGAACATAAACTGAAAATAATGATATTAAAATAGGAAGTACAAGGTACAGATGTAGGAGTAAATTGCAACTGTAAATGCACAGTGATATTAAAATAGGAAGTACCAGGTACAGATGTAGGAGTAAATTGCAATCGTAAATGCACTCATATAATATGCACCAAATAAAAAAAAGATTGCATATGAGAACAAGATTTCAAAATTACGAAGCAAGATAAAATGGATGCATTGAATAGCTCACTCTACCAATTAACAAAAGAATATGGAACAATAGAAACTGATCTTCATTTTCTAACACAAAATGTGGCTAATTGAAGTAGGATATTTTAGAAAAGGTGCATCTCCATTCATATGACTTGCACTAAAAAGTCAAGCCTTCAAAGACATGGGGATACATTTTCTGGTCTAATCAAAAGTCATATACCACTCAAGGCTTACCAGACTTATATGAGATGTAGTTCAGACTTATATGCACCATTCAAAAGTTTCAAATTACATCCAAATTGTTCCATTAAACAGTTTTATATATGCTACAGTAAACCTAAATTCAATAAAGCTTCGACAAATTGAAAACTTTTATTTGTTATGACCAAAAATAAGCTAGTTTTTTTCGTTTTAGAGAAAATGAACACTGGTAGAAGACAATAATACAGAATATATACTGAACAACTTAATTTCAACACTTCAAGAGAACCCAACAATTCCTGTTGGATGTAAAAGTTGGATCTATTTATTTCTACTATCTGGACATGCTCCAGGGTTTTTGTGAGTGGCCAGCACCTTTTGTCTATAATGTTGAAAATTTCACACAAACTTGCCATAACAATGAATGATAATCAGAGAATTGTCAGAAAAGATAAATTTTCGTTAAATGCTTTCCTGTCCTTTAAAATATCAATGATTTTTGAATCTAAATCACGAACAGAAGTGTTGGTTGGCACAGAACAGCATGTACTTTTCCATTGCCTTACCAACATGCAGTGTTGGCATGGTATTGGCTATGCTGATGCTCAGAACACCAATGCACCGGCTCATGCGAAGAACCGGCATCACACAAAAATGCTGTTGCTACCACCAGGGTAGCATGGCAGCAGGACATGATTTTTTTTTTTAATCCTTAATTTAAATGGAATAATAAATTCAAGCAGTTGGAAAAATTATGTATATATATACATATCAAAGTTCAGAGGGAAGCTACTTTGTATAAAGTACAATATACAAATAATAAATTATTAGACGATGACTTATTCAGTTGAAAGTTGTATTATAAGTAAGAGGGGCATAACACTAAATGTGGTTGTATCTACTTCCAGGTTTTCTTTCATCATTCTCTTGAATAATTTGAAGTCTTTCAGCAATTTCATGGTCAAGACTTTCCTAATCAAATTGCCACATAATATCACTTTAGATAGGGTTTCGCTACTGTCATTTTTCATAGTTTTTAATTGATAGAAGAGTAGATCCCAACCATTGGTGGATGTGAGGTACAATACGAAAATTACAAATTTACCGACTGCCAAACAGTTTTTCCTTGCTTTTATTTGTTCTTATCTCTTATTCAAGCAACATCCCCTTTCAAGGATCCCCCTAACACATCCATCTCCGCCTGCTCCACCTTATCCAACGCAGACTTCTGGCAAGACCTATATCATCCTCTACCATGAGATTGTTAACTCCTTCCTCACTGCCTTGTAGACCTGCTCATTTCGTGGGTAGCCCACCGGATCTCAACCCCTTTAAAATGGGCTTGGGCCATATTTTTTAGCCCAATGGATCGGACCGGTCCTAAAAATCGAGCCCAAGTTTTAAATGGGCTGGGCTTGAATTTATGTCAACTCGTCCTGAACCTATATCCCAAGTAAACCCTTTGGATGATCCGGATCCCTAATTCCCTCTTCAGCTCTTCCCTAATTCAACCTGCTTCATCGCAAATCGCAATTAGAAGAAAGGCATCTTAGGGAAGGAGGTAGCGGCGGCTCTAGGGCTGCTCCTCCCTACCTTCTCACCTCCTTCCCCACGTCCTTGTCTCCTCCTCGCGTTGTCCCCACCTCTCCACCTCCTCGCATCGTCCCAGCCTCCCCGCCTCCTCCTCCATGTGTTTTGAAGTACTCCAACAAACCAATTGAAGGAAGAAAAAGGTTTTAGTGAGGTCTAAGGCCCAGCTCCGAAGCCTAAAGCCTGGTATGGCGGGGGCTTTGGCCTAGGAAGGAGAACTGAAGGCTAGGCCAGGCCAATCTTAGGCCTAGAAAATCATTGCTGTACCCTAGACTAAGCCCAGCCCGAACCCAATCTGGCGCGGCCAATAAGCAGTTCTACTGCCTTGTCATATAAAAGGGACCTCGACTCCTCCCCAGCCTCTTCTTTGCCCTTGACCCCCAAACATCTCTAAGGAGCCCTCTCTCATCCATAACACATCCTTCCCCACTATTAGCACCCTTGCTCACCACAGATGACATCAATAACTACTCTCCATCTCGGTTATTGCATTACAAGAGATAAAAGAAGAAGGTAAAAGAAAGAAAGAAGGGAGAGAGAGCAAGTTAAAAGAAAGCACTAGTTACCTAGTCTCACATCTTACTCTGTCCATTTTCAAATGAATGGCTAGGATCATATACCTGTATGAAAAGTCAAATGCGCCATACCATTTACCTTTTAGATACTATACTTAACTATGACATAACATTGTCTATACTAAACACTAAATGCATAAAATTTTGGATCTAGTTCTATATCATCAATTGAGTAAATAGCCATTTATACATCAAAGACCTCTATGTGAATGTTTAGATGGCTAAACTAGTGGTCATTTAGAATTTAAACAGGCAAGAATTTTTTTTTAAAAAAAAATTACACACTGCAAAGCCATTTAACTAGCCACAATAACTGCATGACCATTTAAGAGCCACTGAATACTGTATATGTTGATTGGCTAAAAAAGATCCTTTATGATTGTCGCGAGTCATCAACTATATAACAAAATTAATAATCTCATCCGCCGGTTGGCAGATGATTCAAGGATGCCAGTAAGCATATACGCAGTTTTATGTCATGTCAAATACTTTATGTTGAATTTACGTCATCATTTGTCAATATTGAGGCCCACCTTATGCTACCAAACCCCCAAATTAATTCTTTACATATTAGATCCCAATTGTTTTAATGAAAAATGCTAGCAAGATAATAAAAATCATAAATATGAATTAGCTGAAAAATTAACTATTGATGCAATAAATCATCAACTACATAAACAAAATAGTAATCTCATCCACCAGCTAGCAGATGATTCGGGAATGCCGGTAAGCTATATGCACTTTTATGTCATGTCAAATGCCTTATGTTAAACTTACATCACTGATTGCCAGTACCAAGGCCAAGCTTATGCTACCAAACCTCAAAATTAATTCTTTACATAATAGAGAGAAAAATATTCCATCAACAAAAAAAAAAAAAACCCATAAATGTTAATTAGCTCAAAATTTTACTGTTGATGCAATCAATCACCAACCAAATAACAAAAACAAATAATCTCATCCACCAGCTGGCAGATGATTCTGAATGTCGGTAAGCATATATGCACCTTCATGCCATGTCCAATTCTTTATGTTGAACTTACCTCATCCATTGTTGACATTAAAGCCAATTTACGCAACCAAACCCCCCAAATTAATTCTTTACACATTAGATTCCAGGTATTTTTGAACAAAGATTAACATGATAAGATATGTTTACAATATACTAAATGCTGTAAATGGTAATTAGCTGAAAATTTTCACTGTTGACTTAGTGAATCATCAACAGAATCACAAAAACAGTGATCCCATCCACCAGCTGGCAGATGATTCGGGAATGCCGGTAAGCATGTAGCACACTTATGTGCCACGTTAAATGTTCAATCTTAGAGTTACGTCATTTGTTGTTGGTATCAAGGCCCCAGTCACGGTACCAGACCGCCAAATTTTTTTAAGATGTTAGAATCCGGTTTTTTTTTTTCAGGAAAAAATGCTACAAGATGATAAATGTTTACACGGTGCAAGTTCCATGCTGTTTTTTCACAATCTATACACTACAGAGATTTCCTAATCGACAGTTGTTGAAAAATTCCTGTATTAAGAGCTAAATTGGCTGAAGGAATGGGGCATAATTATTATGGAGAACCCGCATGGCCCAATGAACTTTTATATATTTTTCTCGCATGTAATGTACGACTTTTGATCCAGGGATCTGAACTGATTCAGTTTTCAAAACACCTGGATCCATATGAAGCAGTTAAACAAGGGCTAGTAGCAATAAAGAGAGCATAGCCACTACCATCCATCAATCTATAACCTGGAATAAAGAAATCCCGTCATGATCAATCAAGAAACAAGAGCAGGCTCGAAACAGAAAGGATTTAGATAATGAATATCACTCGGCATCTCAAGAAAATTACACAATTTGAGTATACGCGACGGGCGCGAGACAAAGCCCCATCCCAGATGAGGAAAAGACCTGGAGAAATCGAAACCTAGGGTGAGATGGGGAGAAGAAAGAGTTCACCTTCGCCTTTACTCTGGGTGGATCCAGCGCAGCCCATCGTAATCGCCTTCCCTGTGTCGTCTGTCCTCCGGATCGAAAGGGAGGGGGTCAGACCATCGCCTTCTCGCCGGCCCCGGCGAGGTGAGGAATAGGAGGAGCGAGCTCCAGGGCTCCGATGTCCGGCGAGGGATCTCGAAGATAGGGCTCGGAATTCGGGGGGTGTTTGGATGGATGCGGGTAGGAGGAGGGAGCGTAAGGCCGGGGGCTCTTCTCCGGTGGGGAGGTCAAAAGCGGTACTCGCTGGACTGTTAAAGGTTTTGGCTTATATATTAATTTTCTTATATAGAGCCTTTTTTTTTTTTTTTTCCTCTAGGGTCCTCCTAGACGCTTTCTTTATCGCCCCGACGGCTCCGCTGTAGCGATCGAGCCGCCAGCTTCCAATGGACTAAACGCTTTCTTTCTTGCCGCGACGGCTCGGCTATAGCGATCGAGCCGCCAGGAAGAATTTTTGCCTTTGCCCCCTTCCCTCTTTATCGATAGTGGGTACCATCCTACATATGTTCTATTGTTCTCTCAAAATTATTCCCAATGTAATGATTAAAACTGGATAATATATTTATAAAAATTAATAATAGCATGGTAATTATTTTTGCAGGTGATCTTGAAATACTTTTTTATTGTATTTCGATATTCAAATTTTATGTCATTTGGAATTTTTTTAAAATTATTTTTGTAAAATCTAAAAAATGTTTAAAAAATTATGTGGCATTTCAAGCTCTGGTTTTATCTAATAGATATTTTCAGCAGATTATGATTTGAAGATTATGCTCGCTGGAGTACAAGAGTGTTAATCAGACCCAATTATGAAGCTCTAAGAGACCAACTCGATTTTTTAACATCTCATATTACAAATGGTTTAGTGCAAGACAAATGACCTCGTCAAGAAAACGTCTGAAATGAAAGAAAAAAAATATAAAAGATGTAAGAAATCCGATAAACAAACTTTATTTATATTAATTTATTATATATATATATATAATAATATTTTATAGAAGAGTATTGTGGTATTATCATTTCAGCATCTCGGATGATTTTAACTATACCACTATAAATTATTATTTTATTATCTATAATAATTTAAAATATTATTTTTAAATAATAATAAAATAAAATTTTAAAAATTAAAAAATAATAATATTTTAAAAATAAAAATAGAAAAGAGATAAAAGGTGAAAAATATTTTTAAAAAATTATTATTTTTAAAAAATAAAATATTATAAAAATAATAATAGTAATATTTTTAAAAATATTAATTTATTATTATTTTAAAAAATAATATATCATTTTTTAATTTTAAAAATAATAACATACTAATTTATTTATTATATATATATATACAATAATACTCTATGGAGGAGTATTATGGTGTTGTCACCTCAACATGTCAGAATGATTTTAGTTGTGTTACATGGATTATTATTTTATTATTTATAATAATAATTTAAATATTATTTTAAATAAAAATAAAATAATATTTAAAAAATTAAAAAAAATAATATTTTAAAAATAAAAGTAAGAAAGGGATAAGAGATGAAAAATATTTTTAGTAAATTATTATTTTAAAAAATAAAATATTATAAAAATAGATATAATATTTTTTAAAAAATACTAATTTATTAATATTTTAAAA
Source organism: Cocos nucifera (assembly GCA_006176705.1). Lineage (NCBI taxonomy): Eukaryota > Viridiplantae > Streptophyta > Magnoliopsida > Arecales > Arecaceae > Cocos > Cocos nucifera. Next base: position 3,946,531 of record QRFJ01000007.1, on the reverse strand, counting down.
GATAGCATATTATTTTTTTAATTTTAAAAATAATAACATACTAATTTATATTTTTTAAAAATAATATTTTTTTAAAAATATATATATTTTAAGATCTGAATCGATTCATCACATCATATCAAATCAAATCTAATAAATTATTCATAAATAGAGCATAGTACTCTATCAATTTGAAAGCCAAATTATTGTATTTAATAGTCTCCGAAAATTTGAAAAAGATATGAGAAGAAGTGAGAGGACAGAGGTACGATCAAGATTGACGTTTGTTGACAGAGAAGGATAGCCAAGTGGGGCGACACCAGCGAACGTGGAGAGGATAGGAGAGCAAGAAGGAAGAAAAAAATAATAAAATATTATTTTATAAAATTTAAAAAAAAAGAAAAGAGAAGAGAGAGTTTCTCTCTCTTTCTTTAGTGGTGGTGCTGGAGGCGAGGATACCGATAAGGACGTAGAAAGTATGATCGGATTGGCATTTGTCGAAAAAGAAGTGGAGCGATGTTAAGACGGTAGAAAGGTGGGATGGCACCGATAGATGCGGAGAAGATATGAGAATAAGAGAGGGGACGGAAGTGCAATCGAGATTGATGTTTGTAGAAAGAAAAAAGAAACCATAGTGGGGCAATAGGAAGGGTGCATATGAAAACAGAAAGAAAAAATATAAAATAATTTATTATTTTAAAAAAATAATAAAAAATATATCATATATAATAAATAAATAAATAAAATATTAAAAATTAAAAATAATTATTAAAATATTTATTATTAAAAAATAATAATAATTATAAACTATAATTATCTATTCTGTACAATACACGGATCTTTGACTAGTTATCTTTATATTTCTAAAATACTTGTTCTCCTTCTAAAAGAGCAACCAACCAACCACACCACCGGCTTCTACAAAAATATTTTAATTCACATAATTATTTGGAACATAACCATCTCATTAATGGCGCATACTACTAAACTTTAGTTGCTAAGCCTGACTAAAACGGGAGAGCCACCAAATGGAATTCTAAGATTGGATAATGATTTGGGATATAAAATATCTATTAAAATTAGAATGATAAATAGGTGCAAGAGTGTTTTGAATGTCTTACTTTACATGTAATTTCAAATATAGAAGGGGAGATGGCTTGGGAGGGTGTTTGGTTGGGGAAAGTCGGAATCTAAAACCAAAATGGGAATGGATAGTTTCCATTTTAATCATTTGATTTGGAGGAGTTTCATTTCTATTCTGATTCTGAGATGGAATGAAAATAGCTTAATTTATCTAAAACTCTAAAAGTATTTAGTTTATAATTGGAATCGAAATCGGTATGAGAATCATAATATATTGAAATCAAAATCGGAATGGCTAAATCTTCCAAAGCATTTGGTTTGTGATTGAAATCAGAATTAGAATCGAAATAAAAATTTGAATCATTAGAAAAAAAAGTAAAGATTAAATTTTAGGAAGATTGGATCATTTTCATTAAATCTCGGAGTCGGAATTGAAATAGAAATAAGGCTCCTCCTAATTAAATGATTGAAATAAGAGTCATTTATTTCGATTCCAATTTCAGGCTCCAACTTTCTCCAATCAAATATACCCTTAATTTCTATCCTTTCATAAGGATTCAAATTTTTATTATGATTCCTATTCTGATTTGATCTTATCATGAATCAAATGCTTCAAAAAGTTGGCCATTCTAATTTTGATTCTAATTTATTGCAATTTTCATTTCGATTTTGGTTGTAAACTAAATATCTCCTAATTAGAAATGAGAGTTCAAAAAAAGGACAAATTATACTGGTAGGCTATATAATCTCCGCTTGAACCATTAAGCCCTTGGTTATATTATTCAAGCTCAACAGGGAAGATTTATTTTAGCAGGTGCCAGAAAGTTTCATTCCAATTCTACTCTGACTAGTCGAAGATCTGTACCTTGCACGGAATAGATAATTATAATTTATAATTATTAATTTTTTAAATATTAAATATTTATAATAAATATTTTTAATAATTATTTATTTATTATATATATAATATTTTTTTATTATTTTATAAAATAATATTTTATTTATATTTTTTTCTTTTCATTCTCATATCTTCTATGTATCCATTACGACCGCTACACCCTCCTATTACCCCACCACGACTTCACTTCTCTCTCAGCAACTGTCGATCTCGATTGCACCCCCGCCCCTTCTCGTATTCTCATATCTTCTCCATGCCTGTTGATGTCGGCTCATCCTCCTACCACCTCGCCACCGTTTTTCTTTTTTCTCGATAAATATCGATCTCAATCGCACTCCTTGGTACCCCTATCGGTACCGCCACCCCCGACACCACTACTGAAGAAAAAGAAAAAAATTCTCTCTTCTTTTCTTTTCTTTCTTTTTTCTCTTCTTTTTTCTTTCTTTATATAAAATAATATGTTATTATTTTTTCTATTTTTGTACCTTTTTCGTGCCCACTAATGCCGTCCCACCATAGCTCCCTTTCTCTCTCGACAAATACCAATTCCGATTGCATCCATGTCTCCTCACTTCTTCTCATATCTTCTCCAAACTTTCAGAGGCTATTAAATACAAAGATTCGACTTTCAAATTGATAAAATATCATGCCCTATTTACAAATAATTTATTAAATTTGATCTAATCTGATCCGATGGATCGGTTTACATCTCGAAACATATTTTTTTTTAAAAATAATAAAAATATTAATTTTTAAAAAATAAATTTGTATGTTATTATTTTTAAAATTAAAAAAATGATAAGCTATCTTTTTAAAATAATAATAAATTAGCATATTAAAAAATATTATTACTATTTTTATAATATTTTATTTTTTAAAATAATAATTTTTTAAAAAAATATTTTTTATCTCGCATCTTTATTCTATTTTTATTTTTAATTTTTTTTTATTTTTTTAAATACTATTTTATTATTATTTAAAAATAATATTTAAATTATTATAGATAATAAAATAATAATCTATATGATATAATTAAAATTATCTGAGATGCTGAGGTGGCAAGACCATAATACTCCTCCATAGAGTATTATTTTATATATATAATAGATAAATTAGTATATTATTATTTTTAAAGTTAAAAAATGATATATTATTTTTTTAAAATAATAATAAATTAGTATTTTTAAAATTATTATTATTATTATTATATTTTATTTTTTTAAAAAAAATAATTTTTAAAAATATTTTTATCTTTTATCTCTTTTCTATTTTTATTTTTAAAATATTATTTTTTAATTTTTAAAATACTATTTTATTATTATTTAAAAAAATATTTTAATTTATTATAGATAATAAAATAGTAATTAAGATGGTATGACTAAAATTATCTGAGATACTGAGATGACAACACTATAATACTTCACATGGCATAACTAAAATAATCTAAGATGTTGAGGTGGCAACACCACAATACTCCTACATAAAGTATTATTTTATATATAATAGATAAATTAATATATTATTATTTTTAAAGTTAAAAAATGATATATTATCTTTTTAAAATAATAATAAATTAGTATTTTTAAAAATAATAATAATATTTTTATAATATTTTAATTTTTTAAAAATAATTTTTTAAAATATTTTTCATCGCTTATCTCTTTCATACTTTTATTTTTTTAATTTTTAAAATATTATTTTATTATTATTTAAAAATAATATTTTAAATTATTATAAATAATAAAATAGTAACCTATATAGTATAACTAAAATTTTCTGAGATACTGAGGTGGCACTACCACAATACTTCTCCATAGAGTATTATTTTATATATATATATATATATATTATTTTTAAAAAATAAATTTATATATATATATTATTTTTAAAAAATAAATTTATATATTATTATTATTAAAATTTTAAAAATAACCTATCTTTTTAAAATAATAATAAATTAATATTTAAAAAAATATTATTACTATTTTTATAATATTTTATTTTTAAAAAATAATAATTTTTTAAAAATATTTTTTTATCTCTCATTCTTTTTATACTTTTATTTTTAAAATATTATTTTTTAAATTTTTTATTATTTAAAAATAATATTTAAATTATTATATATAATAAAATAATAATTCACATGATATAAATAAAATCATCTGAGATACCAAAGTAGCAATACCATAATACTCCTGCATAGAGTATTATTTTATATATATAATAGATAAATTAGTATATTATTATTTTTAAAGTTAAAAAATGATATGTTATCTTTTTAAAATAATAATAAATTAATATTTTTAAAATTTTTATTATTATTTTTATAATATTTTTTTAAAATAATAATTTTTAAAAATATTTTTCATCTCTTATCTTTTCTATTTTTATTTTAAAATATTATTTTTTGAATTTTAAAATAATATTATAAATTATTATAGATAATAAAATTATAATTCACATGGCACAACTAAAATCATCTAAAATGTTGAGGTGGCAATATCGCATTACTCCATATGACATAACTAAAATTATCTGAGATGTTGAGGTGGTAACACCATAATACTTCTCCATAGAGTATTATTTTATATATATAATAGATAAATTAGTATATTATTATTTTTAAAGTTAGAAAATGATATATTATCTTTTAAAATAATAGTGAATTAGTATTTTTAAAATATTATTATTATTTTAAAAATATTTTATTTTTTTAAAATAATAATTTTTAAAATATTTTTTATCTCTTATCTTCTTTTTTTAAAATATTATTTTTAAATTTTTAAAATATTATTTTATTATTATTTAAAAATAATATTTTAAATTATTATATCCATGTGGTATAATTAAAATTATCTAAGATGCTGAGGTGGCAACACCACAATACTTCTTCATAAAATATTATTATATATATATACTAGCTTATAACTCGTGTGATGCACGGGATGTGATTTTTTTTTTTCAAAAAATTATATCAAATGCATTTTGTATTTGGTGTACAGCATAAATATAAGCTATCCAAAAAAATTTGTGAAGATCCGATGATTTTGATTCTATGAAGCCCCTTCCTAAATCCATCATTTCTTATTATTTTTATCTTTAATCATTTTTAGATCCTTACATCTCTCCTTCTCTTTCTCCATCGATCCTCTCTCTCCACACCCTCTAGCTCTTCCAATGGTCAATAATGTTGCCTATCAACCACCATTGTCACCAATCATAGGAGCATCTTTGAGCTCGGGGGTGATACATAAGCCACTTTTATGGCAATAGAAAACATAACTATAAGTCATTTGGTGTCATAATTGCTATCAAATCATCTAATTCTAAATAGCTTTGAATTGATTATTATTATTCCTAATCAATGACATAGGTGAGTCATCTCTATCTTCAAATAAAGATGTAATTGTGTCCCTGTCCAATGCCTATATGATATTTACACACAAAGCCATATATGGTGGGTACTTCTTATAATAATCTTTATTTTTTTTTCATATTGATATCAGAAACAATTAGGTGATCCTGATTACATCTTGGATACATTCCAAATACTTTTATAGCTCATTAACCTCTAGGTCGAGTCATATCAAGCTAGCTATATCCACATAATTTGAATCTTATATTGTTAGACAGATATGGACCCATCTCTTCGATATCTATTTGCAGCCAATTTTACATATATCAACTTCTAAAGTAATTTTGAGATCAATAGCCCATTCAAAAACTCTATATTTATGTACTAATATAAGCATGAGATTAAGATCCCATAACTTTGTAGCACCGCACCAAGATATTACTTAACGCATAATTTTTCATTATCCTAATCTCTTCTCACTTTCTATAATTTCAAAATTACATGGAACATCCTTGCTAACCTATCCAACCAAATTCCTCTACTAACAATTTACCAAATCTTACATTTTCCTTGTTTAACAACTTTCTTATATATCCAATCTATCTTTCTTCAATCCCATGATTGTTCACCAAGGTCAAACTTCTGAAAATGTAATGGCACTTCAGTCTATGAACTCTCTGGCTAACATAATTTTTTTACCAAAAAAGTCTATATTTTGGATTACACACCATCTAAACAAACTACACATGCATCCAAATTCTGAGTTTTTCATCTGCATATCAATCCAATCAGGATGCATAAAAAAGAAATCTTTTTGGCTATCTTTCAAATGCAAATAAGAAACAGCACCCTTCAACTGTAGGTTAACTAATAAAGCAATTGCTGAGAGAACATGGATTGATATGATGGATGAGAGATGAAACAGAGAGGGAAATGAAACGAAAAGCGATGCCAAGAACATGGATCAGAGAGAGACCTGCTTCTCTGGAGAAGGCCGGGGAGAATGGATCTCCATGAAGGCATTGGACAACAGTGAGGGGAGGGAGAAAGATGACCTCGAGGGCGTATATCGCTGCCCACCCCCACTTCGTCTAGGACTTGGTCCTCTTCATACGGATGGTTCGCCCTCTCCGGCTCCCAGGATGATGAGAAATAGAGAAAGAATGTAGAGCAAGAGATGGAAGGTTTGAAGAAAATGAAAAAAAAAGTGCCGCCGCGAGAACCCCTCTGCGCCCCTGTCCGGCCCCTCCTATGTTTTGCCTTGTATTTATGTGGGTGGGCGGCTTAAATGGCCCTTGCGGAGGAACTGGCACCGGCAAGGAGGCAGAGGGGAGATCGGAGCAGGGGTTTCACGGCGGCAAACTGAGACGGCAGCCCCTGTAGAGGAACCGGTGGTCGGATTCCATGCTGTGCTGAGCCAGAATAGAGAAGCTTAGACGATGGCTGGGATTTTTCAGTCCTCGGAGTCCCAAGCGGGTGGGAAGAAGGGGAAGAAAAAAACAACGCAATAGCCCGAGGAGAAGGTGTCAAACGGAGGCATCAAATGGATGCCTCCGTTTTAATATATATATATATATATATATTAGATGATCTTTTTAGCTGCTTGGGAGGACCTTTTAATTGTGATGATGCACGATGATCGGTTTGATAACAAGCCGATGTTTCAGGTCGGTAGTGAACCCTCTAGCCTTGTCAGTTAAAGATGGAACATGTCCGTCGAGAGGGCAGACTTGCTTCCATACATTCAAATCCCGATTTACGCTCGTTGAATTCCTTGCCTGCTAATTTTGCCATGTTACTGCAAAGGGAAGTCTTGGGTATTCCTTCCATGCGGGGCTTTCGTATTATGTGCAGCTTTATTCTTCCTTCTGTTATTTATTCCCTCCACATAACCACAGTCATCAGAAGAAAAAAGGAAAAAATTTAGATAGATATTTTTTCGAGGATGGATCGTCCGCCATATACCGTATGGTATGGTCCACGTGGTGTGCACAATATATTGCACCGTACGATGCATGGCAGTGGAATTCTTCACTGTTTGAACCGTATGCCACTGAACAAACTGTTCCCTAAGGTCATGATTTCTATGGTCTAGTCACACACAATCGGCAATGCGATCACATCGGCTATTTCATTTCTCCTAAGTTTGGGAGAACGTGTAACTAAAATCATGATTGTAGTCCAACTATTTCCTAAACATGTGAGATTGTGCAACCAAACATAGTATAAGTTGGCTAATTATAGCGACTTGAACTACGGCCAAAATAGTCTTAGGATGCGTCGTAAATGGTGCTTACGTTACATCACATACCTGTTTTTTTTAACTGTTTTATCAACCTAAATATTTTGAACATCAATAAATTATAATAACCATGATAGCGTGCAATACAATGCTTGTATTTGAGAGGGAAAGTAAGGAATACTCATCAAAATTTTATTGAGATCATCAAATTCAATGAACATAGAATCCGAACTCGATCTCTTATGTGAACATCAAGGAACTTCAATAACTTGGTTACTTGGCATTGCATCAAAAACTTGGTTACTGGCACACGATACTTGAATTATACCATATACATGTGGCTGAATTAGAAATGAAGCTATCTTATCCAAATTACCTTTATAACCGAACAAACCACAGCTACCATAATCTTTGACCCAATCTAGATTATATAAATACCATACCATAACCATAGGCAAGATGTCAATTTTATGTGAACTACCGTTACGTTTTTTGTAACTAACAAGGCGTTGAAGGTCCCACCTGCGGCTCCTTGCACGACTCGCGTTTTTCCCTCCAGCAGTCGGTCAACTTTTTTTTTTTTTTTTTTGAATTTTTATGGAAAAGTCGGTGACCTTTCGATCGACGCGTTCCCGCGGCTTCCCATCGCGCCACCAAAAAACTGAAAGCAGAAGCGAAAATATTAGGGGCCCAACCAGCTTACCAACAACCTTACTGCCATACGGCAGGAGAGAATTGGTGAAAACACGACATCACCATGTGGGTACGTACATCTTACCAATGACGTCATGACGCGTGGGGTAGTAAAGTTGGGCCTCAAAGCATTTTTCAGTTAAAATCTCAGCTAATGGCTGCCGCCGTCGTGGGAGGGGAGAACATTCGCTACGCCACGTCATCCATCCTTTACCCCGCTCCGTGTCGCGTTTCTTCCCTGCTCGCCGTTACCCCTAATCCAAACCCTTAACCCTTCTCTCCCCACTCTGTCCCGCCTTAATCCCTCACCATCTCTCCAATCCCACGTTTAAGCCCACCCCGTTCACAGCGAAGAATCTAGTGTGTTCCTCCTCGTTCGCCACCATGAATATTTTCCGGCTTGCCGGCGACATGACCCATCTCTTCAGCGTACTCGTCCTCCTCCTGAAGATCTACACCACCAAATCTTGCTCAGGTTCTAGGGTTTTCCCTTCCGAACTCGAAATCTGCCGATTTTTCCTGATTTTTCTCTGATTTTTTGCGTTTTTTCTTTTTTTGATCCGGAGGTAGGGATCTCGCTCAAGACGCAGGAGCTGTACGCTTTGGTGTTCTTGACTCGGTACTTGGATCTGTTCACGGATTTCATCTCGGTGTACAACTCTGTGATGAAGGTGGGTGTTCATCTCGACTTCGATCGCCATCGTGTGGTGCATGAGGTACCATTCCCTGGTGCGGCGGACTTATGACAAGGATCAGGACACCTTCCGGCACTACATTCTCGTCGGCGTGAGCTTTACCCTGGCGCTACTCTTCCATGATCGGTTCACATTTCGAGAGGTACTTCTATTTGTTCTTCTCCGCGGAGTTTTATCTGATTCTGTTTCCAATTAACTATTTGGAATTCTTATTTGTTACAACAATCGCCCGATCAGGGTTTTCTATTGTATAAATATTGTTGCTTTGTCGTATTTCTTAGCGTCGGAAAGCTAGATATTACTTTAATAATAATAAGAAATTAGTCACGCTGATTTTGCTTGGCTAGTTTTCTGTTTTCTCGGCCATTGGGATTGTCATTTCTTTAGATTCCATGATTTTATCTTGCGTAATTAGGACTAGAATAGTTTTATTTGATTTTCTCTTGCAGTCTTCTAGCCTGAGCCAGTGAAGCTTACTGATGATGACAATGTTGATCGCGTGGAAATGTCGGCATATCTATTTTTGAAGAAATGCGATGTGAATCATTTTTTGAGTATCACATATTTTTGGAAAGAAATCTATCAAAGGTTCTGGAAAATGGGTCCACTAATATGGGAAGATAACGATCAATAAGGAAATATATTGAGAGCTCAATTTTTATGAATTTGGATTCGTTAAGGAAGCAAATTCTTAGAGGTGGTAATGTGATGGAGGTTCTCACAAGCAGATAAATGACCCTTTTTTTTTTTTTTTTTGCCTTTTATCACTGTGAATATTGAGAGTAATAGGAATCGAGTGTAGGTTAGTATTCCAACACAAAAAAACACTGGTAAGAGCAGATAACATGCTTGCGAAATGGTGGGGAAAAAATGTCACATGCAGATGATTTAACAAAGAATGTGAGGCGCATCTGGTCTTCTTCGATTTCCCCTTGTTCTGACCTTGTGGAGGCACCTTTCCTTTGTACTAGTTTATTTTTTTTTTCCTCCCTCTTTGCTTGAGGGGGTGGGTGGGTGGGTAGGTGGGTTTCACTATGTCTTCTTCCAGATAAGCTTTCATAATGTGCTGGGAGAAGAATATATAAAATTCCATTTATCATCATGTCTCACCTACTTGTTTGTTTGGATCCTTGTCCTAAAATATATGGTTGTTTACTGTATGTACATGTCACTGTTTCGTACTTTCATAATTACAATTGGTAAATCTGATTGTATGGATTTTAACTTGTGGGGTGCACCTGCTTCCAGAATTGTGATCCATTGGTCACAATCAATAGGTTACGATATATGATGATCAATAATCCAATAATTGCATCAAAAAGGGGGATGTAATTGTAGGCCTCTCCTGAAATGACCATGATTGTGGTTATCTGCTTGATAGTGCTGCAGATGAACCTAATACATTGCATGGATCTCACATTAAACAGAACCTACTTTGTCGGCCTCACGAGAAAATCAGCTAGTTGTTTGGCTGTGATCTGCACAAATGGATTTGTGTTAATCTGTAACAGTCATTAGATTGTAACCAGTATCTGTTCAGCATGTTGTTGTGCAGAGTAGCAACATGTTTTGAAAAATAGTGTCAATTGTACCATTGCAGCCTGTAAACATGTGCAGCATGTATTCATGACAAAAAGGAAAAAAGGAGCAACAATGTAAAAGGAAAAAATGGAATGCAAAGCAGTGAATTGCACAAGATTTGTTCATCGTTTAGCTTTCATGCAGTCAACAAGACAAACTCTATGGAGTTAAGGAAAGGCGGATGACAAATTAGCAGTGCAGGGTTGTTTTTGACTTGGTTGCATAAGAGTTAGCTAATTGGTTCTCGTGTTATCATCCATTAGATGCCTAAAAATCATGGGCTTCAGGTATTGGCCTTTATTAAAAATATCTGCAGACAGCACAATCTGCTTCTAGCCATTAGAGTCACCTTTTCTTATTGCTGATAATGCTTCACCATTGAACATTACCTTGCTTGTTGCTGAAAAAAAAAAATGCTTCACTGTTTCTTTTTTATTTTTATTTTTTTGAGGCCTTGGGTTAGAGTAAGGCCAGAAGAGCAATGGCTTATCTCTTTTTCCAAAAGTTGTTTTCATGGGTGAACAGTTTGCTTGTTTTTTTGGTTATGGCTTAGGAACTTGTAACCTGATTTTAAAAGCCTATGCCTATCATGATTTTCTGGTTTTCTTAATACATGAATGTTTTGTATTTGTAATATCCTTTAAACTGAAACTATAATCATGAACATCTATAAAAGTTTGGGCCCTAGAATGAAATACTACTTATTTTTTGATGTCATAAAAGCTTCTGCAGTATTATGGTTCTTTAACTTGGAAAATTGTCAGTTCCACGGTGCATGTATTTTTCAATTTGCAGGTGTTTTGGGCATTCTCTATATACTTAGAGGCAGTAGCAATCCTTCCTCAGTTAGTTTTGCTGCAGAGAAGCAGAAATGTGGATAATTTGACTGGACAATATGTTTTCTTTCTTGGGTATGTTTCTAACACGATGCTTTCTTTCTTTGATTAATAACTTGTCCCTTTTTTCTTGCAAGCCTCTTGTTTTTACTAATTTTTTTTTTTAAAAAAAAAAACTTCAAAATGATATTGATGTAAATATAACAGCATATAAAATTCTGAAAATAATGATACATTGGTGATGTGCATGTGTTAATATGGTATCATTTTGTTTAAGAATCTGCAAAAATGTTAAAGTTTTTGTTAAGGTTTTTTATGAATGAATTGTCTGCTAGCAAAAATTGAAGATCAATGTCAATATATCACTTTTCTATCATCATAGTTGGGTGCCTGAAATGCATGGTTTTGTAATGGGCTTATGATATAATACTTTCATTTAAATATGCATGCTTTAGAATTGCATGTCTAACTCAAAATGGTCCTTGGCTTACGATATGTTGAAATCAAACATACATGTATATGCATGTATATACATGTATGTACATACATGTGTGTGTGTGTGTGTATATATATATGTGCGTGCGCGCGCGCAAATGTGGGAATGTGCATGCGTGCATGCATGCGAATGTGGGCGGGTAGGGGTGTGCATGCGCACCGTGTGTTAGTTACAGCAGTAGGGGGTTGCCCCACCTAGGATGTGTGTTAGTTACAGTGGTAGGGGATTGCCCCACCAGCCACTTGGGTGTAGGTGTTAGTTATAGTAGTAGGGGTTGCCCCACCCAGGGTCTGTGTTAGTTATGGAGGTAGGGGTTGCCCCACCAGCCGCCTGGATGTAGGCAAGATTGCTGGTAAATTGATGTAAGGGTTTCAAAAATTTATTGCTGGTAAATAGACCCAATAAAGTTACATGCCAAAACAACTGGATCTAAGCACTTGTATTCGCATGCTAATGGTTACACTGAATGTAGAAATGAGGATGGTGGACTAGAAGATGGAAGATCGATGGTTCCCTATTTATTAAATCTCTTTTTATGGTCACAATTAAACTTCAATTATCCGCCTATATATAGGGATATGAAGCCATGTATCCTTAGGCTTTATGTTTCTTGTTTGCTTTAATCATGCTTGCTATGATTATGGCACTTGACCTTCTTGAAAGGCAACTTTCCGGGCTTGTAAGTGGAAGTCTATTTCAGAAAGGGAGATGGAAGGATTACAAATGCCCACCTACCCATGCATGTTTAGACTTCCATTTAGATTTTTTTTTTTTTTTTTGGTGTGTGTTTCTCATATATTTGGGTCATGTTCACTTTGGATCATTCTTATTTTTATTGAATCGGATCATATTTTATCTTCTTATGTCCATATGTCTTAGAAATTTAAGTGCCATGCATTGTGCTTACATGAGTTAGGGACTGATAGAGTAGAGTGTACTTGTTCCAACTTCCAACTTTCGATGCATGTTGACATAGTTTATACACAAAATTTGGAAAGTTATGCAAAAGTTACATTAAAATATGCTAGATAAATCTAAACCTTCTATATAAGTTATTTTTAATTACTTTAAAAACCGGCATAAAAACCAGCATGGATTGGCATTATGTTAATTAAGTTGAGAGAATTAAAACAACAATCTTGATTTTATTATTTTTTTGGTAAAAAGTAAATCATTCATGCCATTCTTGTGTGAACACATTCAAAAAGATCAGAGAACAAAATGTCCTTGAGGGGCTGCGGGGCCAAACTTGGATCCGTCCATAGAGTGTCCCTCGAGTACTCTGCTATAAACGCTGCCATCTAGTCCGCTATAGTGTTCGCCTCCCAAAAGATGTCCCTGATAATTAGGGCTGTGCACCCAGTGAATAGAGTCATGATGTCTTGAAGGAGGGGATGAGAAGCATGCCTTCTCACACACCCCCAGAGCCAGGACACCATGGTCATGGAGTCATCCTCTATGACTAGTTGATCAGCTTGCAGAATGCACCGTGCATAGGTAATCCTAGCCCAGGCTGCCCAAAGCTCAACATCTGGGATCGTGGGCTCGAAGAGGTGGCTGCCTCGGGTGGCCACCAATCTAGATCCGGATTCAGGAATCACAAATCCAGCTCCACCACTCTTTCCCTTAACACTATTATCAAAGTTAACCTTGACATACATGGGAGGAGGGGGCTCCCAAGAGATAAACACCTGTCAGGTCACTACATGAGCAAGGTGGGGGTCCCAGGTCTCCGAAGATCTTAAGGTCACATCAGTAAGTTTCGCTGCTAGGGAAAGGACTCGCTCCAGAACAACTCTCACCGGACATCTTCTAGATTCAAATACCAGACTATTCTGGGATAGCCAGATGTGGTAAGCAATATAGGCTACATGGATCCCAGTCTCCTTGGCCGCTCTGATGTCAGCATACCTCCACAAGGAGCCAAGAAAAGCCTGGGTAGGGTTATCGGACTGGTCGAGAAAGGCCCGAATACTTGCCAGATGCTAGACCTACCTGGCTCGCAAGCATAAGAATAAGGCGTGCTCTACTATCTCCTCATAACCATAAAACAGGCAAGCCAGTTGAAGATCCATGCTTCTACCCCTCAAGATAGATCTGGTCGGAAGCCTACACTAGGCCACTTTTCAGAGGAAAAGACAGACTCTCGGATGCATATTAGTCCTCTAAATGCAGCCAATGTCTTGGCATCTGGTAGGTTCTCTTTGATAGATCTAGTACAAATCCCTCGATACTACCTTCAAAGTGCTCGAAGATCTCTATACCTTGATGTCTTGACTGCTGTAAAGCGGAATCACTAGGGACTGCACTCACTCTGCTAATGCCATCCCGAATAGTTGGGTCATCATCTCCTAATCCCATCCTCTACCATCCGAATGAAGGAGATCCGATACCCTCCTCAACTCGTCCACATAGATGCTGATAAATGTTGGCCATCGGTATAATAGCAGGTCAGCAATCCACACATCGCCCAGAAGGTTCACCGACTGGCGATCCCCCACAAGCTACCTCATTTGTGGAATCACAATAGGGGCATGAGTACATACCTCCCTCCACAAGAATGAGCATCCCCTCCTCAATTGTATCTTGTTGTCTGTAGGCCAAGATCCGTAGTTGGTCCTCATCACCGAGCTCATAAACAACCTGGGTCTAGGAGAAACCTGACCACATGGTGAGCAATCAAGGCCTCCTGCTTGATAGTTAGGGATTGGATGCTGAGGCCACCTTCCCACAGTGGCTGACATGATATCTCAAGCCATTAGATGCACCCTATGGCCTCTAGGAGCGAACCCCACAAAAAGCTCCGGAGAAGCTGCTCAAGCTTTGACACCAGGGTCTTGGGCAGAATTGTGTTGGAAAGAAGATAAATAGGAATAGAGATAAGAACCGACCTCACCAAGATGACTTTGCCCATCATGGAGCTCTGGCTTGCCAGTCCTTTAGCTTCTCCCGAATTGTCCGTTTCACAATCCCGCACTTCACCCTCCTCAATCTACGGCCTGACAAAGGAACACCTTGGTGCTATGATGTCCCACTGTGCTCAGAAACTCCTAGGATGTCTCTGATGGTGAGTCATAGGTGGGAAGGCATTTTCGGGCTGAAGTAAACCGTAGACTTGGAGAGATTCACCTTTTGACCCAAGGCAAGACAGTACTCCTCCATGATCTTCCTGAAGCCAGTGGCATTTGGAAGTGAGGCCCGGTCCTCCGGTTAACAATCATCCCAAAGAGAAGATAGGAGATCAGATTTAACAATCTTGATTTTTAAGGTGTTAATTTGTAACCATATGATTTATCTAAGATACTCGGATTATTTGAACCTATTTTAAAGGATCACCTGTATGTCTCCAAAATACAATTTGTTGGGGATAAATCCTGCTCCCGCCGAAGTCTAGCTCGATGCTCGGCCTAACGCAAGCTATAGCCGCAGAAGAGCTTCAGTAGCCCGGCCCTAGCCGAACTCAGTCGTCGAGCTTCTTTTTACTCCTCAGCTGCCGAGCTTCTTCGGACTCCCAGCGTCAGGACTGAACCGCTCCAGTCGGCCGAACTGCTTAGCGGCCGAGCTCCCCGAACTCCTAGCGGCCGAGCTTCTACGGACGCGTTCAAACGGCCGAACTGCTTAGCGGCCGAGCTCCCCGAACTCCTAGCGTCCGAGCTTCTATGGACGCGTTCAGACGGCCGAACTGCTTAGCGTCCGAGCTTCTACGGATCCGTTCAGACGGTCGAACTGCTCAGCGGCCGAGCTCCTCGAACTCCTCAGCTGACGAGCCTCAGTCGAAGTCCAACATCCGGCCGAACTCTTCCACGGTCGAGCTTCGGATTCTCAGCTGCCGAACTCCTCAGCGGATAAGCCTTAGCTGCATACCTCCAGCCAGACGCCTATGGGAGTCGAACTCCCTCCAAGCTAAGAGCCTGAGCTCCTCCGAAATGGGCATACGACGAAGGCCAACCCTTCATCCGCTGCAAGCTCTGCAGTCATCACCTTCGGTCCATCGAGTGATAGCGATCCGCTATGAGGCGGCGATGGCTGTCACCATCCCGTGAGACTGGCTCCGCCGAACCTCGAGCGGCCCGTCAGCACGCGGCTGCAGCTGTCACCATCAACCCTCCGCACACGGCACCTTTCCGTAAGACTGGCTCCGCCGCGACTGCAGCTGTCACCATCAAGCTCCGCTATAAAAAGATCCCTTCAGATACGCTAACTCTAATCTCTCTGATCTCTAAGCTCTTCTCTTCTTCTCTAAGCTCCGGAACTCATTCCGAGCACTCCATTTCTGTTGGCCAGAGCTGATTTGAGCGTCGGAGGGTCCTGCTGGAGCCACCCCCCACTGGCTTCGGACGGGACTTTGTTTTGCAGGTCCCGACGGCGACCTCAGCGGCCTCGACTCCAGCGACGACCAATTTCTGCACCAACAGATTGGCGCTAGAAGGAGGGCCTCGAACCTCCGAGGTTCCCTTGTTCTTAAAGGAGTGCTCGGCGACTCTTCTTTTCCCTCTCTGGAGATCTTCCCCTTTCTCTCCTGAAGAGAAAATGCCCTCAGGAGAGCTTCGACACGGCGATCGGCGTCCTGCGCGCCAGGTACGTCTGCTCCCGTTGCAGCCCCGGTAGCCCAGGCTCCATCCGAAGCCACCGCAGATGTAAAGCAGTTCAACCTGTCGGATGGGTTCGTGGCCCCGTCGAGGTGATACAAGCCGTGCGACAACCTTCGGCGGAGACTTTGTCAGAAAAACGCGAGAAACCGGCCTTAAGGAAGAGCATTTGGGCATGCCAATTGCCCTTAGGAGAGAAATGGAGAGCAGAAGCTCTTCCGCAGAAGCGGAATGAAGTTCGGCGCAAGAAAGGTTCCGCGGGAAAGCGGAATGGAGTTTGCCGCGAGCAGGAAAGCGGAATGAAGTTCGGCGGTAGCAAGGCCGAACTTCCCCCGAAATCTCATCATCCGGATGAAGTTCGGTGCAAGTGGGGCCGAACTTTCGCTCGGGTATGACACCAAGGGAGCCACCTACGAAGAAGTCACAGGAGGTGGAATGAAGCTCGGGCAAGTGACGCCGAGCTCTTCCTTGAACTCGTCATCAAGGAAGTTCTCCCCCAGATTTCAGAAGGAGACGGAATGAAGTTCGGCCGCGCTCACGACCTCTCAGCGCAAGCAAGGCCGTACTTCCCCTCGAGCCCATCATCGAGGAAGCCTCGACAAAGGAGTATGAAGTCTTCCCACGGAAGCTTATGCGGAAAAGTGGAACGAAGTTCGGTGCAAGTGAGGTCGAACTCACGCTCGAGTATGACACAAAGGAAACCACTACAAAGAATTCACAGGAGGTGGAGTGAAGTTCGGGCAAGCAAAGCCGAGCTCCCCCTCGAGCTCGTCGTCAAGGAAGTCCGGACAAAAGCAGCAGAGGAAGTTCTCCCGCGGAGGGTTTCGCGGGAAAATGGAATGAAGTTCGGCGCAAGTGAGGCCGAACTTCACCTCGAAGCCCGTCATCGAGGAAGGGGCATTAGTCCTCCCGCGGAGGCTTTCGCAGGAAGGCGGAATGAAGTTTGGCGCAAGTGAGGCGGAACTCCAGCCCGATTATGTCACCAAGGAAGCCCCCAACAAAGATTTCACACAAGGTGAGACGAAGTTCGGCCGAGCTCACAACCGCCCCAGGGCAAGCGAGGACTCCCTCTCGAGTATGACTCCAAGGAAGCTCCGACAACTGGGCATAAAGTTCTTCTGTAGGTTTTACAACCCATAACTCCTTGAGCTCGCCACCAAGGAGGCCCCGACAAAAGGACGCGAAGAAGTCCTCCTTCCGAAAGGTTCCGCAACTACGTCCCAACGCTCTTCTAACTCGAATTCTCAGCGAAGTTAAGAAGCCAGCTGCCAAGATCAGAAGGTTTACGGTCTCCCCTAAACAAGCGATCGAAGTCAAGTACTACCGTCTACCATCGCGACCACGGCCACGACACTGAGGAAATGCATTCCAGCTGCCGAGACGAAATTGAGGAGCTCGTCAGGAAGGAGCGGCTGGAGGAGAAGATCGGCTAAGGGCGCTGCCGTAACCAGAAACTCCTGAAGGTCGGACCGCCTCACGGCGTCATCAACGTTACCCCGGGGAGGAGCTTGGTACATCGGCTCCCAGCGACAAAGCCAAGAGCTTGCTCCAAATCGAGAAGGCCAGCATGGGATAGAGGAGGTCGTCTGGACGGGACTTACTGCCCGAGGGAGGGAGCTCCGAGTAACAACGCCCCCTCAAACGGGGATGTGCTGTCCGTAACTTTCCTTCGGTAAAATTCTTCCCTTTCCAATAATGTTATTTCCTAGCGCAAGAAACTGCGGTGATAGGGGATGGAGTAGTCAAATAGTTGCCGTATTAGGAACTAGGCGGGAGACCTCGTGCTAACGGGGGCAGGATCGGAAGCCTTAGAACCTCGGCCGCAGGAGATAAGATCTCTCCCGAGGAAAGCTCGGCTGCAGGAGATAAGATCTCCCCTGAGGAAAGCTCGGTTGCAGGAGATAAGATCTCCCCCGAGCGCGCACTTCGACCTCGGCGGCAGGAGATAAGATCTCCCCGAGGAAGGCTCGGCTGCAGGAGATAAGATCTCCCCCGAGGAAAGCTCGGCCGCAGGAGATAAGATCTCCTCCGAGCGCGCACTTCGACCTCGACTGCAGGAGATAAGATCTCCCCCGAGGAAAGCTCGACCGCAGGAGATAAGATCTCCCCTGAGCGCGCACTTCGACCTCGGCGCAGGAGATAAGATCTCCCCTCGAGGAAAGCTCGATCACAGGAGATAAGATCTCCCCCGAGCGCGCACTTCGACCTCGGCTGCAGGAGATAAGATCTCCCCCGAGGGGCTCGGCTGCAGGAGATAAGATCTCCTCCGAGGAAAACTCGGCCGCAGGAGATAAGATCTCCTCCGAGCGCGCACTTCGACCTCGGTCGCAGGAGATAAGATCTCCCTCCGAGGGAAGCTCGGCTGCAGGAGATAAGATCTCCCCCAAGCGTACACTTCGAACTCGGCCGCAGGAGATAAGATCTCCTCCGAGCATCGGGAAGCTCGGCCGCAGGAGATAAGATCTCCTCCGAGCGCGCACTTCGACCTCGGCCGCAGGAGATAAGATCTCTCCCGAGGGAGGCTCGGCTGCAGGAGATAAGATCTTCCCCCGAGCGCGCACTTCGACCTCGACCGCAGGAGATAAGATCTCCCCTCGAGGGAAGCTCGGCCGTAGGAGATAAGATCTCCCCCGAGGAAAGCTCGGCTGCAGGAGATAAGATCTCCCCCGAGCGCGCACTTCGACCTCGGCCACAGGAGATAAGATCTCCCCCAAGGGAAGCTTGGTCGCAGGAGATAAGATCTCCCCCGAGCACGGGAAGCTCGGCCGCAGGAGATAAGATCTCCCCGAGGCGCCGAGATAAGATCTCCCCCGAGGAAGGCTCGGCTGTGGGAGATAAGATCTCCGAGCGCGCACTTCGACCTCGGCTGCAGGAGATAAGATCTCTCCCGAGCGCGCACTTCGACCTCGACCGCAGGAGATAAGATCTCCCCCCAGGAAGGCTCGGCCGCAGGAGATAAGATCTTCTCTGAGCGCGCACTTCGACCTTGGCCGCAGGAGATAAGATCTCCCCCGAGCGCGCACTTCGACCTCGGCCGCAGGAGATAAGATCTCCCCTGAGGGAAGCTCGGCCGCAGGAGATAAGATCTCCCCCGAGCGCGGGAAGCTCGGCCGCAGGAGATAAGATCTTCTTCGAGCGCGCACTTCGACCTCGGCCGCAGGAGATAAGATCTCCCCCGAGGAAGGCTCGGCCGTAGGAGATAAGATCTTCCCCGAGTGCGCACTTCGACCTCGGCCGTAGGAGATAAGATCTCCCCCGAGGGAAGCTCGGCCGCAGGAGATAAGATCTCCCCCGAGGAAGGCTCGACCGCAGGAGATAAGATCTCCCCCGAGCGCGCACTTCGATCTCGACCGCAGGAGATAAGATCTCCTCCGAGGGAAGCTCGGCTGCAAGAGATAAGATCTCTCCCGAGCGACAACCTCGGTTAGGAACAGGAGGAGAACCTCGTCCTAACGCGAGCATCAACCTCGGCTAGAGATAAGATCTCTCCCGAGCGAACACGGACAACCTCGGCCGCAGGAGATGAGATCTCCCCCGGGTGCCCGATACAACCTCGGCTAGGGAAAGCAACCGTGTCAACCTCGGCTGGAGAGCTTCAACTACCACCTACCACCTCGGTCAGAGATAAGATCGGAGACAGCATTGCCCTGAGATCAGATCTCTCCCAAGCGCCCGCATCGACCTCAGCGGTAGGAGACAATGTCGCCCCCGAGGAGCGCAACCTTCGGCTTTGATCGCAGCGGACGAAGCCCCCTCAAGCTCGGCTGGAGATGGGATCCTTCCTGGGTTTCAACTTCGATTACAACTTCAGCTGGAGGCGAGATCCCCTCGAGTTTCGGCCTAGACCAGCACGGAGCTCAGAGGAAGACTTCGGCAGTCGTCTTCCCTGCACTCCCTTCCTTCGATTTTCGAACTCGGGAGTGGGGGGGCTAGTGTTGAGGATAAATCCTGCTTCTGCCGAAGTCTAGCTCGATGCTCGGCCTAACGCAATCTGTAGCCGCAGAAGAGCTTCAGCAGCCCGGCCCTAGCCGAACTCAGCCGTCGAGCTTCTTTTTACTCCTCAGCTGCCGAGCTTCTTCGGACTCCCAGCGTCAGGACCGAACCGCTCCAGCGGGCCGAACTGCTTAGCGGTCGAGCTCCCCGAACTCCTAGCGTCCGAGCTTCTACGGACGCGTTCAGACGGCCGAATTGCTTAGCGGCCGAGCTCTCCGAACTCCTAGCGTCCGAGCTTCTACGGACGCATTCAGACGGCCGAACTGCTTAGCGTCCGAGCTTCTACGGATCCGTTCAGACGACCGAACTGCTCAGCGGCTGAGCTCCTCGAACTCCTCAGCTGACGAGCCTCAGCCGAAGTCCAACATCCGGCCGAACTCTTCAACGGCCGAGCTTCGGATTCCCAGCTGCCGAACTCCTCAGCGGACGAGCCTTTGCTGCATACCTCCAGCCAGACGCCTATGGGAGCCGAACTCCCTCCAAGCTAAGAGCCCGAGCTCCTCCGAAATGGGCACACGACGAAGGCCAACCCTTCATCCGCCGCAAGCTCTGCAGCCATCACCTTCGGTCCACCGAGTGATAGCGACCCGCTATGAGGCGGCGATGGCTGTCACCATCCCGTGAGACTGGCTCCGCCGAACCTCGAGTGGCCCGCCAGCACGCAACTGCAGCTGTCACCATCAACCCGCTGCACACGGCACTTTCCCGTGAGACTGGCTCCGTCGCGGCTGCAGCTGTCACCATCAAGCTCCGCTATAAAAAGATCCCTCCAGATACGCTAACTCTAATCTCTCTGATCTCTAAGCTCTCCTCTTCTTCTCTAAGCTCCGGAACCCATTCCGAGCACTCCATTCCTATTGGCCAGAGCTGACTTGAGCGTCGGAGGGTCCTGCCGGAGCCACCCCCCACCGGCTCCGGACGGGACTTTGTTTTGTAGGTCTCGGCGGCGACCTCAGCGGCCTCGACTCTAGCGACCTCCGGCGACGACCAGTTTCTACACCAACACAATTAATTCACTTTTGCTATGAGTAGATCTTGGGATTTATTGAAGAAATCATTGATCGATGTAAATATCCACAGTCATTTTAAGGGAAAATAAAAATCAACCTTCCTGTTCTACCCTTTATCATCTTTTTCCAAACTGTTCTTAGGTTATGATATAATTTGGTAGAGGTTTTGGGAGAGTATTTTGAAATAGACCTACCTAAATGAGATAAATAAATCATAAATTTATACCACAGTCATGTGATAACACGATCATTTGTAGTTGTGTGCTATTATGATATATTATGCTATAAGCTGGCATGTGCTGATTCATACCCATACAGATGCATGCTATATTGCTCCCTTTCACCATGGTGCATGCTATATATCGTACATAGGGGCGCAAATGAACTGAGCAGAGTCGAGTATCAGGCTGCTCTGCTTGGCTCAGAATATCATTTCAGCTGCTTGAGCTTCAGCCAAGCTTCCCATAAAGTGCTCAAGTTTGGCTCGGCTAAGCTTCGAGCCGAGCCGAGCTTTTTCATTGTTTTCGAAAGAATTGGTGCAGGCACAGCTTGTTTATGGAACCGAGCTTTAAAAAATATTTGAGCTTGACTCATTTTTTAGCTGAGCTGAGCTCAAATGAGTAATTAGAGAGCCAAGCTCAAGCAGCTCGGTTATTTGCAGCTCTAATTGTGCGGGATGGTATGATTTAAGATTAGCATTTGAATCATTGACCAGAACTATAATTCTTTTCCATCTTAAGCACTACTCTTGAATTTTGCTTCTAGATCTCATCTCTTATATCATACTATGTTATTAATGGAGAAATCAAAACAATACTTCTAGTGGATAGAGCAGCCCGTTGGAAATATTTATTAGATAAGGATTCCAATACCGAATGCGCTTCCCATTTGAGATGGGAACCATCAAATCAACCTAAGCTTTTGCAATACAAAGTGACTATGAAATCTGGGGTTCGGAGCTTCATTCCTTCATAGACAGAAAATGATTAGCCTAATTCATCCTCACAACAGAGATTGCAAAATCAACCATGAAAGATAACCACCATGGAAGTTAACCTTCAAAGGCTCATCTACCTTGAACAGCATGATGACTTAATAACTTTTCTCAATAGCTACAAAAAATACATTATAAAATTGCCTATATTGGTGATGCTGAGTGCTTATATTGGTATCTAATTTTAAGTTCCTCAGCTGTTCATGTGGGGTACATTTCAATTGAATGGTTGGTTGATACTCATTTCAATGGTTATTAGGACAAGATCATGTCAGCGGTAATAGCTTCCTTGCATGGCCATGAAGTTGCACGAACTTTATCTTCTAAAAATTGATGTGATCATGTAAGAAGCCACAACTAGGTGCAGCTTGAAATGGAGGAATTTTCTCCTTAACAAGTCTATCTTGTTTAAGCTTATAATTGTCCGTGATGCTTGTGAGTCTAGAGTCACTGATAGTCCTAATTTTAATACTCAGCAGAATAGTAGCTTTGTAGTTGTTGTATTGTCACAGCACCTTGAGTTATACATTAGTTTCATATATGAGGTCCAATATATTTTGTACATTTACATGCTTGATTTAACTTGGAGGACCCATTTATGTTTTCCATCCATTTGGAAAATGGCCTCACCATATTGTAAAGAGTTTCTTTCTGGTATAAAGCATTTTTCTATCCAAGAGGAGCTTCTGTCTTCTGAATTAAACATTCTGAATGCTCAAAACTGCATTTTAGTTTATAACCATTGGTTCTTTACTTTCCTAGGTTTTTTGTGTGATTGATATGCTTGTCTTTTGTCGTGCTTGATTTGGACTTTTGAAATTTGGTTTAGTATGCATTTTGCTCAAAAAAACTATCCCCATTTTGATGGAAAAAGGCTAGAATGCACCCCCATACGGGACATATGCTTTGAAAACATTTCCTTTGTTAGAATAGCATTTGGATTCCCAAAGAAGGATTCGTAGCATGGCTAGGGACTTGAAAAACTGCTTGTTGGTTATGGTTATAATTATACACTGCACCTGCAGGTGATCACAACTTTTCTTTGCTCTCCATATGTCTGTCACATAATTAAGATGGTTTAGCAGACATACCTTGTACATTAGTTACACTAAGGAATATTGTTCTGTTTGCACTTATAGATTTCTCCTCCCTGAGCAGCTGGATGCCAGCATACCTGAAGGAATTAGTGGATCTCCATAAAAAATATTACAGAAACTCATCCTTACATGCACAATCTGCTCAATCTTATACATCTTGCAGACTCATTGTATCTGTTTGTTACATTGGCTAATCTCTTTTCTTTGTTCATCAGGGCTTACCGTGCATTTTACATTCTCAACTGGATATATCGCTATTTCGGAGAGGATCATTACAGTCATTGGATAGGTAAGTTACTAAGATAAGAGTAATTTGATGTAACCTTTAATATAAGCAAATGTGTCCTAAACTTGTTGTTATTTTTCAGCTTGGATCGCCGGTCTTGTTCAGACAGCTCTCTATGCTGATTTCTTCTATTACTATTTTGTAAGGTAAGAACCTGACAAACACCAATGTGCAGTGCTTTAGATCTAGTAGATCTCATCAAGCAGTCATTGATTTGTGTTGGTTGATTATTACAGTTGGAAAAATAATGCAAAGCTTCAGCTCCCTGCTTAAGCCAGTTGTGGTGCAAGTGATATTCTGAGGCTGCTACGCACCAAGTAATCCGAAATCTGTTGTACAACTTAGTGAGTTCTAAATTGAACAATGCGGTAAAATATGGAAAATGAATTTGTTGGAAGAAGTTATGACTCCGATACCCATTACCGCATGAATTCACAACGCCACCAGGGATTGTAGGGGTTTTAGATGCCATACCTTTCTTCTTGCTTTTTGTTCATACATGTGGAAGCTAACGGATTACTAATTTCAGGGAGACTGCGAATTCGTATATATTTAGACTATAGATATGGTTTTTTACATGAAACAAAGCTTTTGTTCTAGTTGGGGGCCAATCTACCCCTCATTGGGAATGCATGACCGTCGGAGTGCTATTTATCATTTTGTGCAATTTTCTCCCTTGTGCAAATATATGGTAATCATTCAGAAGCCAGTATATTTTTGGAGTTCATCCAGGAGCCTTCATATTATTAGAAGAAAACTTATGCATTATTTGAAGGGAAAAAATTGCTGCTGTAAAAAAAGCAGGAAAAAGGGGCGTGACGACAGGTGATGTCCTGGGGATGGCGTTTGTTATCATGTTTAGTACCGAGATGAGAATAAAGATAATTTCGCCGGTACTTCTTTCTGGTAGCAATTCAAGTACTTCTTCTTAGCCTTTGTCTCTGTTGCTTAAACTTCAGAAGTAACAAGCATTGATTGAGTGCTAAGCTAAAACCGTGCAAGTGGTAGGTGAAGGCATCGAGGTGAAGGGATCGGGTAGCATTACCTACGAGCATGTTCATATTTGCTGCTGCTCAGAATTAAATTAAAGCTTAATCTCTTGTTTCAGTAAGTAGAGTTTATATCAAAATGATATTGACCGTTGGTCGGTTGAGTTTGAATCTGTGGCTACCAAAGTAAGATGCTTCTTCAAAGTGGAAGGTCGGTCTCTGGTGCTCGAAATCCAAAACATAAAACTCCAGAAGTTGGCTCTTAGTGCTACCAACGGTCAAACGAATACACTTTCCGGCTGGTGATAAATAAATAATGGCGTTACCGCAAAGGAGAGATGGTCTCTTAAAAGACAATATAACATGGACAACGTATTAAACAGTTGCACGGAAATCCGTCAAAAAGAATAGGGCACTTAGAAAATCCACCAAAAAGTATAATATACCAATTCTAGATTTGAGCTTTGTCTCGATTAAATTCTCATACACTTTGGAAAAAATTATGCTCAAAAAATTTTTTGGAAAAAAGAGAACTTAAAACCATCTTAAGTAAACTAAATTTGAAATGCGTACACGACTGACTAGTACTTTGTGGGAGTGCTTGATTGGCAGGAGTAGGGATTTGGAATCAGAATGAAAATGGATGATATTCATTCCAACTATTTGATTGCAAGGAGTTCTATTCTAATTTCAAGGTAGAATGTAAATAGTTTAATTTATCTAAAATTTAATTCTTATTTTTTATTAAGAATTTAAATTTTCATTCCAATTTCGATACTGATTCCAATTATGAATCAAACACTTTGGAAGACTTGGCCATTCCAATTTCGATTGCTATCGCGAATCAAGCATCCTTTGTATTTAATGGCTTGTTATTTTATTCCCCGTTGATTTGAAATTGGTGTGTGCGTGTATATATTGCTTATTAACCAATGGATTTTTTAATCGGGCAACTTTAAACTAGAGTTGGTGGTGCATCAAGATCTATGTGGATATGTATTTAATCTACATCGATTATTCGTTGAGAAAATCTTGAATAGGATAAAGAGTTTAAATAATATCTTCCAACTAATTTTTTTGATAAGATCTTTCGCTATAATAAATATTATCAAATCAAATCTGATGGATGACCTATATGGTCTTGGAAACATTG
The DNA here is from genome assembly GCA_006176705.1 of Cocos nucifera. Classification (NCBI taxonomy): domain Eukaryota; kingdom Viridiplantae; phylum Streptophyta; class Magnoliopsida; order Arecales; family Arecaceae; genus Cocos; species Cocos nucifera. The sequence continues at coordinate 3,920,562 of QRFJ01000007.1, read as the reverse complement.
CTATTTATGTTGACTATGAGTTGATTGTAGCATTTGTTATTAGATTTGAATAAATTTAGATCGTTGGTGTGGTGAGGATAACAGAATTCAAACGGAAGAAGGATGTGAGGACTCGATTTAGATCGTTAATTTGGTGAGGATAACAGGATTCAAACAGAAGCATGTGAGGACTCGTATGAGGAGATGTTTAGCCCCATTTCAGTTATTTGTGGAAGAGAACTTCGGCATGCTGGCCTTATTAGGTAAAATCCTGGATCGTGACGTAATGTCTTTAGAAGTTCAGATTCTCTTTTACCTGGAGTTTGCCGCCCTTTCTATTACCAAAACGCATCGCTGTGTATTAATCTGCATTAGAGTTTATTGACTGAAATTGATGGGTCATATAAGATTTTGTACACAGTTTCATGTGCGGTGATGTGTATCACAGGGTAACCAGAAGAGGCCTCCGTGAAGAGTTCTTCCATCTTGGCATCATCGGGGGAAGTGGATCAATAGATGAGGCGTAGTCGAAATGTAACAAACTTTTCTTTTTCTTTAGCAAACTTTTGATAACGAAGACTCCGGACTCCCTCCAACCTCTAATTGAGGCTTGCAAGAGAGAGAGAGAGCTTCTACGGAAGAGAAAAAGACGATCTACTCTTCTCTATCCCATGCTCTTATCTTTGCCCCTCTCCGATTCTGGCGAGATGCTGTGTTTCCACCATCAGGCGAAACGGCAGTACAAAATGACCCTCATCGACCAGAATCCTGCTTCTTAAGGCTGAGAAAGCTGCCACCTACCAATTTATTATTACAGAATAAAAAAAAGGATACACAGGATTGATCCATTTGTAATCATAAGACTCAAATAAAGAAAACAGAAGTTAATGGCACAGGTATTATAGAGTATTGCTGAAAGATCCCGAGAGCTCAGAGTGAAGCTTTTCAGTAGGAACAGAGTTTCAATTTTCGTCATCTAAAATATTATCTGATTGCAAATAATTCTAGAATGCTCAGCAATGGATCTGTCACCACATAAAATGGACCAATCAAAGAAAAAATCCAGAACCTTACTCCTACTGATTTCAAGGAGCCTTTGAGTAGATAGATCCTAAAGTTGCTTTCAATCCAACATGATTAAAAGACTGCAGCAATTAGAGAGCATTCTTTCTGAAGTTTCTGCTTTCAATTTTTTCCAAGTACTTTGGTGACTCGAGCTAGTAAAAACTTTCGATGCAAAAATAATTAAATAATATTAGTATAGAAGAATAAAATATTTAGAATAAAATTGGTGAAAATCGTGGGATGCATGGGGTTATTGATAGACAGAAAATTATGGTATTCATTTTTGTCTAAATGCAAGTGATTTAATAAATATAATTGCAGTAGCAAAATTATTAACAAATATTATTGAGATGGTTAGTCTATCCACCTACAAACTGAGTTACCTAAGCGTTGGATTAACAATTGGTGGAATTTTTGCTCCTCCTCCTTTAAAAAAAAAAAAAAAAAATTCCGATCAGTTGAATTACTGAGTTTTCAAACGGTGCCATAGAATTGGTGGAATGAGTTTATTCTCAACTTCAGAATCGAATCATCCTAAAATAAGCCCCCTTCCAATCCTACCCAACGTCTGCTCATCTCCCAGGACTAATCTCCGTCCTCTTCTTTGTTGTGTTTCTTTCGTTACAAGAAAAAGAAAGAAAAATACTGGATCCTGGTACAAAGCACATGCATCGATCACATGATTCGTGCATACAGAGCAAATGATAGATTTTTTTTATTTATTTATTTTTTTTTTTAATGAAAAAACGCAAATGATAGTTTACCTACTAACTGCTGCTTGCCGTACTCACTCCCGAGCTTGTCGTGATTAGGTCCCAAGGACTCGGGAACAATGAAATAAACTAAAGAGTGCACGAAATGGTTTGGACGGTCTGGTTTATTTTTTCGTCCTCCACAAGAAAGCGCGTGCCTTGGCACGTTGGTTTTCGGCTGCCGCGTATTAAAAGAGGTTTGCTAGGAAGCCCAAAACAAAAGAATCTTGGGAACTTCTTGTTTATTTTTTTAATAAAACTAATCATATAAAATTTGGCAGGTCTTAAAAGCTGATAATGGAGTTTTATCTTCATTTTCATATATATATATATATATAACACATATTTTATAAAAAAATATTTTTTTTAAAACGCTTCATAGACATCCAATTAATCAAAAAAATAATCGATCGTGACGTGACATCAATGGAGCATTGCATGGGTTTCAAATATCTCCAACCTCTTTCTTCAATTTTCTATCGGACGCATGAATCATGCCATTCGAAGGTTCGCAATGCATGACCTGTTACAAAATATATATATATATTTCATATGAAAGATACCATCAAAATTCATTAATCAAATTGCTGCCCTGCATTTTAAAAAAAAAAAAGAAAGAAAACTCTGACGCAATCCCTGACCACATCCTGTCATCCGCTATTGGTTGAATGGAAGTTGAAAAAGTGATCCCGCTTAGAATTTTCACGGTGGTTCCAGAGTTCATTTTCCAAACCAAAGACCCACACTGGGTTGGTGAAACGGACGCCTGCTTTGAGCTAGATGTTGAAAATTCATTTGGTAGGATTGATCAGAATGCCGCAATCAGAGCATCAAACTTTTTACAAAGCAATTATCAAGGAGTTTCCGGTTCAATCATTATTGGAGAGACTCGGATCACATTAACTAACTTCACATGCACCTAACTTTATGGTGAAATCAGGGTTTTTACCTTTTTTTTTTTTTTTTTTTTTCTTTTTGAATAAAAGGTGACTACTGCATTTAAACACCATGTCACATGTATTTATCAAATTTACGGACGGTTAAGAAAGCAAAACATATAATAATTATGTAGAAATTGTGAGAAACAACCAAGGAGTATTACATCTATAGGACAATTCCAAAACAGCCAAACCTAATAACTTGTTAAGTGCCAGATGGGTGCTCATACTTCCACGGCAAAAGATAAAGACTTCTCCTAGTCTAAGGTCTGGTTTCCAAAATAGTGAAGAAAGATGAGATTTAGAGGTCGGAAAAATAGCATCAAACATCGTCTCGGAGTTACGGGAACTTAAGGGTAGCAAATGATTTTAAATTTAGTCAGGTAGATAATCCATGTACAAATGGTTTCTAGGTTGCTTTCTACTTCATCTGGATTGGTTCAATTATCTGGAATATCGATGCTTGCTTCTAGTTGCAGCCAAGCTGGGTGTCATAGCCTATTTTGGAAATAGCGGAGAGTCTGGATGAAAAGTCTTCAGTCATTATTTTGTATGGTGGTTGGAATTTATCCGTTCGTAGCAGGATATGCTAAAGGCATCAAAAGTTACAGCTAGGTCCATTTTCTTGGAGAAGCAGAAATGGTACATCGAAAGCTTCTTTGACAAGAAGAAAGAAATTTCTCATCAAAAAAAGACACAGGAAGAAAGAAATGATGTCGTCATGAAGGCTTAAAACGTGTTCCATGACAGGAATTAGGCTGGCTTATTGAAGAAACACTTGTTAGGGATCTCAAACCGCATTCGAAGTTTGCCTTTGAATTATATTTGCATCTAATCCACAGTTTTACCTACTTTGCTTACAGCAAGCATAGATCAGCCATTGCGTGCGTGACTTAAATATTACTTGTCTAGTTGAATCATGGAAGTTAGCCGAAGAAAGGTGGAGTTGGCCGCCATACGGTCCACATGTTTGGAAATATCTGAATATCCTTGAGATTTCAACACATTGGTCAGTACAAAAGCAAATATAGATCATAAGCAAACATTATTCCAGCATGGTGAAGTGCGATCGTGAAGGCTTTTAAGTGAACTATTTATAATGAATTTTGTCGCATAATATTATATTTTGAAATGAGAATAACGCAACCATATTTCGTAATATACGCGTGGTGTTCTGCCATTAATTAATAATCAAATCGTTGGTCCAATCTTTTTTATGACTTCTAGAAGAATTAAGTTGCTCTATCTGAATCTATCACGTAATTTGATAGTCCTAAGCTGATTTTAAATTCCTTAATCAAGAGAATTAATATATATGAAATTGTTCGTACCCATGTTTCTTTTGTGGGTTGAATGTTACGTCTCATAGGGTTGAGATTCAACTGATTATTTTTTATTCTTTTGGTAAAGATCCTTTTTTTATTTTCTGGCTGGCGGACTCTGTTGATAGGTGTCCCCACGGCACTTGTTTTGCAGCATCTACAAGGGCGACAAAAAGGAAGAATATGACGCCGTTCCTCTCCTTTCGCTTCATTAGAGTTCAAACCGTATCTTTTCAAAAATATCCAAGGTGAGGTGCCCAACGTTGTTTTCTCCAACGATGAAAATGAGGTGCTGATGGTGCCACGTCTTCTGGATTTTGCTTAGGCGTATATGACAGATACTCGGCGGGATATTACAGGTTCATTTCAAGAAAATATATTAAACATGAGCGAGCCAATATTTAATATGGGTATACTTTAAGATGGTTGAAACTTCCGATCAAAATCTAATCATACAATCGTCATCCTATCAAGGAACCCATGTGGCTTCGAAAGGGGCTATGTCAACATTTTTTATATTTCGTGTTGAACCCAAGAGCCGAGAGCAGCTTTATAATTTGTCACGTTGAAACCGTGGATCTAGCTTAAAAAAATATTTTCTTTTCCTCCCCTCCTTTCCCCTCATGTTGACTATTTCTAACAACAATACAAGAACATGGATGTAATAAGATACGTAAACGGGTCGAACCAAATTCACCCCTAGAATGCAAACTGTATGTTACGATTTAGTATTCGACTTGTTGATTTCACGACACCACGCATCTCCCTCCATCGCACAAACAAACGGGATATGGTAACACCCACTTCTTGGATTGGTTCCCGGTCGGCAGAACTGCTCTTGGAAGCGAACGTGGCCTCTCCTAGTGGATGACTCGAGTCCGAAAATTGCCCCATGCGCCTCACCGTTCCAAAATAAGTATGAGTCAGTTTATGAACATGGCTACCTCCTTGGCAGCCTCTGAGCAAATGCAATATGTTGCATCTCAATTGCTTCGTACCTCCAGCTCTGGGAACCATCGAGGAAGTGGACCGGGAACGTGTCTTCAACGGGATGTATCATCTCCTATCTCGGCAGATGAGGATGGTTGTTCAGTAGTTCTCCACGACGCAGAGACTTCTGCAAGCGCTGCTAGCATACGTATGACGTCAACAGCGTCGTCCAGATAATATTTGGCTTTGCTTGGCTTCTGCCCAACCGTGCAAGCAAACAGTGATGTCCCGGGGGCAACCAGGTTCTTTGTCGTTACACCAGCAACGTCTTCGAACATGTCCTCATCCGACCTGTCATCACCAACGCACAACACAAAGTCTGCCGGCCTCCCTTTCTCCACCATTGATGACAGGACCTTCTCTGCCACTGATCCTTTGCTAACTCCCTAACAAAAGCAACAACAACATCAAACGAAAAAAAAGAAATATCACAGTGGAGCTGCAAAATGATATATCTGCAGCATGACTCACAGAATCAAAAAGGCCATGCATACAACGAGCCAGCCAATACTAACCAGGTCGAGAGCTTATCAGCGATTATAAGACTTTATATATGACTGGCTTGGGATTGTCACACAGTGCAAGGAACGAGAATTCAACGACTAGCCATGATGCCAAATGAGATCATTCTTAAGGTTGGTAGATTAACTAGAGATCGGAATGTGTATTCTGGAGTGGTGCATAGGGGAGATTAACCAGGATATTCTCACACACCTGAGTTTTCACTTCAACAATGAATTCACCTCTTTTCACCGAGACTGGCTCGTTTGCAAGCACACTCTCGAGATGGTCGAGCATTTCCTTCGCCTGAGCAGATCCGAAGCCTGGATCAGCATATTGGTGGCGCCAAACAATAGCACTTTCTTTAGCTTCGATACTGGATCCATCAGTGGACTCAGTATAGAGCTTCATCACTGGCTCTGCCATCTGCATCCATCTAAAGTCGGAGATCTGGCAACATATTTCCCAATCCTGATCTTGAGTCCACCTGCAAATGTTGATGCAAAGCTGGCGTTATATAATTTTTCCCTATTACCTTTTTTTCCTTTTTAAACTTCCTATTGATCCAAAGCATTTCCACTGATCGAAGCTAGTGATCGAAAGGCAGCAGGTAAAAAAATTACACGCTACAGCCTATTTGTAAATGATATCCTAGCATCATTCACAAATGCAAAAGAATGCCTCCATGATGTCCCTTCAATATATTCTTTTTGAAAATTATTTTCTTCATTTTGTCGGAATTTACAGATTTTGACATCAAGGCATCTTGCATCGGGCTTTTCTGTTGTAAGTTTATTATCCCGATCGAGCAGTTACGACCCCTCCCAAACACCTTGAATTTTTCTAACTTCTCTAACTTCCGATGAGAGGTGATGAATATCTAAATGCATAGCAGTGCAAATGGAAGAATCTACCAAAAAGAAAAAGGAAAAACTGATTTTCCATTCTTTAGAGGTATCCTGAGATGAATCCTAATTTAGGAGAATGCCAAGATCCATACAACTATAATACAATATTAAACAAGTTAGCCATTTTTCAGTCGGAGCAAGATTCAGCCATCTATTTTCCCTGTTGGTAAATCATATGAAAGAGTGAAATAATAACCAAAAAATTCTAGCAGTCAAGAAGCAGCAGCATACCTCATGAAGTAGCCATGTTCCGCAGCAATCCCAAGCCTCTCACATGGTGAGAACCAATTCCCTAAACTAGCCCTTCCCCTCCCGCTGACAATGAAAACTACATTCTTCTTATCGGCGCAGAGTGAATCGATGATCCTGATAACTTCCGCACTTGGGGTCATGTTAAATGATGTCTGAGGCACCAATGTCCCATCGTAGTCCAGCAATATAGCCCTATTCTTCGCCATCTCATAGGCCGTAACAACGTCATCGACATTAAGCTCCCTAAAATCAGGATCGACGGCCATCACTCTGAATCCAAGTCCAAAACCAATCCCCCAATATATTTTCTTGGAATGGTCCTTGCAAATCCTTTCCATCTCCTGCAAGAAGCTCCTCGACCAATAGGCCACATCATGAGTGCTAACATACCGGTAGTGCTTCTCATGCCGCAGCTGCTTCTCTGCATCCGGAAGAGAGATTGCCTCATTCATTGCCTCTGCCGTCGACTCTATGTCCCACGGGTTGACCCGGATCGCGCCGCTTAATGACGGGGAGCATCCGATGAACTCCGAGAGTACGAGCATACTCTTTCTAGGGCCGTCGGCGTCCAAACCAGGTCCAGAGCCAGCAATCCCCTGCCTGCAGACGACGTACTCATAGGGAGTTAGATTCATTCCATCTCTCACCGCAGTGACCACAACACACTCCGCGATGCTGTAGAAGGCAATCCTCTCGACAATGGGCACAGGACGGTCAACCAACATGACCGGTTTGTACTCATCATTCCCAAACTCCTCATTGATCCGCCAGCAGAGCTTATGTATCTCAGCCTCCATCATCATAAGATCCCAACCTCTTCCCCTGGCGGGGTTAGCAACCTGGATCAGAACCGCCCTTCCCTGCCACTTAGGGTACAGCCGGAGCATTTTCTCGAATGCAAGCACCTTGAGGTGGATTCCCTTGAAAATGTCCATGTCATCGACACCGAGCAGCACGGTCTTTCCCTCAACCTGCCCGCGGAGCTCATTTACCATCGAATCCCTATCGGGAAGCTGGAGCACGGACTGTAGCTGGCCCATGTGAACACCGATCGGCGTGATCTTGATCCCAACAGTGCGGCCGAAGTAATCGAGCCCAAGGTACCCGCGCTTCGAGTGGTATTCGAGACCCAGCATTCGGCCGCAGAAGGAGAGGAAGTGGCGGGCGTAGTCGAAGGTGTGGAAGCCGATGAGGTCGCAGTTGAGCAGCCCCTTGAGAAGCTCCTCCCGAACGGGGAACGTCCGGTAGATCTCCGACGATGGGAATGGGCTGTGCAAGAAGAACCCCATTTTCAGCAGATGAAACTTTCGCCGGAGGATGGTCGGCAGCACCATTAGATGATAGTCATGAATCCATACGTAATCATCCATCGACTTCAAAACCTCCATCACCTTCTCCGAGAATATCCTGTTGGCACGAACATACGAATTCCAGAGGGATCGGTCGAAGAGGCCGCCGTGGTCCCGGGAGAAGGGGAGCATGTAATGGAAGAGCGGCCACAGCTGCTGCTTGCAGAAGCCAAGGTAGAATTCCTGGAGCACGTCGCGAGAAAGGAAGGTGGGGACGCACTTGAAGTGCTCGAGGAGGGACTGGGCGACGCCGTCCTCCTCATGGTCGTCGACGTCGACGTGAAGGGAGCCGACGTAGAAAACCTCCATGTCCTCCGGGAACCCGTCCTTGAGCTGGAAGAGGAGCGAGTCCTTGTTCCAGGAGAAGCTCCACCCACACCCGCCCGTCCGCCGACTGGCCCGGACAGGCAACTCGTTCGCCACGATGATGATCCGGTCGTGGGTAGCAGTGGAGGTCGCGTCGGAGGAGCTGCTGCGAGGGGGGGGCTCGTCGTCCAGCTCGGAGGGGGTCCCCCGCACCGTCATCGCCCTGGGCATCCGCTTCCATTTACCGCCGCTCTGCGCCGTTGAGTCCCCGAGCGTCAGATCCGTGTACGATCTCGACATCGTCTTCGCCGTCCCGATCAAACAGCGCCCTGCGCTCCCCAAGAACACCAGATCAAAATCCAAGAACACCATCCAAACCCCACGAATCGAACCCCATCAAACCCTACCCTCGATCTTATCACATCAAATGCTATAATACTCCTACAGATCGGCGAATCGGATTACATAAATATCCAAGGGGAAAAAATGATAGAAGGAAGGGAGATTTAAGGAAAGAATCATACCTCGATCGAAATGGGAGTGGATTTATGCCGAATTAAAAGGGAATTTCTTGCATCTCTTATCTTGATTCTTTTCTTGATCCTTTTTCTCTACAGCTGTGGTTTCCGTTCAGTTCTTGATAGAGAGAGAACGAGAGAGAGAGCGCGCGCGAGTGAGCGAGAGCGAGGGAGGCGAAATAAATGAGGAAAATCTTTAGGTCTGGCAGCGCCCTCTTCTGGCTAGCCACACATAAATAAGAAGAAAAACTAATAAAGATCTATAGAAGCGTGGATGCATGGGATCGGATTATTATTGATTTATTTTCCCTCAAAATTTCATTCTTTTCCATTTTATCAGTAAAAGGAGGGGAAAAAAAAAGAAAAAGAAAAAAAAAAAAAAGAGAGAAATGGTATATGCGATGCGAGTGTAGTAAGGGTGGACAGTAGCGGACAAACGGGATGAGGTCCGCCAGCCGACTCCCCTCTGATCCCAGCCGGAATCACGCGACCCTGAACGTAGACCTGTTTCATCCCATATTTCTCCCCTTTCAGCTCTGAATCGACGGTTCCAGATGAACCTTGATACCTGCTGGATACCGTACCAGCGGGGCCAGCTCGCCGTGCGTGGAGCCACGCGTAATGGCGGCGATATGAGTAGAACAACGTGCGAGATGGTGGCGTCACGTGTGACGTTGCTGTCCTGGCTCCGAGTCTCTCTTTTTCAATTTTTTTTTAAAAAAAGGCGCGTCGTCGCACTGTCGTGCCCTGGAGACGCGGAGTTCGACACCGCCCATTTGCCTGCACCTTTAGCAGTCGGCACCTTCTGATCCATGGACCGTGGATTCCTCAACACCCGGAGAACGTAGCACAGTAACTGATTACACTTTTCCATTCTTTCTGCTTTACTGGAGGAGTTGGTAGTGATGGGGATGGACGGCTTGGATTTTGTGAGGTTGGGACGTGGAAACCCGGACTGAAATATAAATTTGTTAGTGATTTAAACAAAGGCAAGGGCAGGGCGCACACCACGATAGGAGACAATTGACTCGATGGCATGCAAATGGAATTGTGGATTATTATGCGGCAGCGAGAAACTTTATTTTTTGAAAAAAAAAAAAATTCGGATGAAGTTTGCATGGGTGTGTGCCGGAATTTCACGCACGTGTGGAATATGGCCCCAGAGTTGGGTGGGCAGTGGACTGGCCCTGCATTCGGAAGTGCAAGTTTCACAAGCCGGCGAAAAGTTCGTCCCATATCGATACAGTGAGTCCGTACCGATAAATGTATTAACCGGATCCTACAAAAGCAGCGCCTTCTTCGCGACTATGAGCCAGAGGATTCAGCCAATATTAGTCCGCCACGTAAGCATTTAGTGTGAGTATATCCACGTGGCAGATTATGGTTGGGAAGGCGGGAGTATTCGTAGTCGCATGCAGGAAGATGCTCCACGGAGCGAATAATTGGGGAGGTGAGGACGGACCGTCAACTACCATTTGTATACGGGGAAATATTTAGATCACCGACGGTGAGCTCCGTCCATGATAATTGAATCCGGACGAAATTTTTTTTTAAAAAAATATTATATATATTTTTTTGTCCGAATCTACATACGAATTAATTACATGGTGAGCAAAACATTTTCCCTTCATGCGAAACCATATCTGAAGGCGGGGAGGGACGGAGACTTCCGCGCTCCACCCCCGCGGGGTCGATTACCCCTGGAGGGATGAGGTCCATGGACGGCTGGGATTGATGGATCAAGGGGTAAAATGGGAACGATGCAGGTGAGGACGGTTGGCGGTTGGGGTGGGGGAGGGACAGGATAACCTTGGTAGGATAGGATATTCGAGCCACACGAGGGCTGCGTGGAATTGGCGCCGGTCCAGCTGGGCGAAAGGAATGGAACCGAGCGGAGAGAGGCAGGAGTCCCCAAAACTCTCGTACGGTGTACAACGACCGGTCAATGACGTGGAGGACGGAACGGGATGGGGCGGTGGGAGAAGGGAGACCCCAAAGCTATATGTTAGCATCCTAATATTTATCATGCTTGGTCCCAGCAGCAGCACGGCGGCGTGGAACACGTTGTTGGATACAACACAAGGATTCCTACGGTATTGTGGGTTACATCGATGTATGGGATACGGTTACCGTAGCAATGGACAAAAGTCATGGAGAAGATAAGCGTTATAGGTGTTGTGGATTCAGCATGATCACAATCCATCAAAGATTGAATGCAAATAAAGAAGATAAAGGATGATTGCATGAACCAACAAATAGATGATTAAGCGTCGTAGATCAAATCAAAATATATAATTCATTGGTTGTAATGACCTGGCGCCCACCCAAAGAGCAAACGTGGGTCCGACCAGCGTCCAAGCACCCTTCCCTCCTCTCCTGACCCCCGGCCCCGCACCCAACGCCACCCCCACTGTTTCTTCAGGTGCGTCCCCCTCCTCCGCACTCTGGTTCACATTCCCAAATGGCAGCGCCGCGGCTTCCGTTGCACCACCTAGGCCGTCCTCCTCCCTCCTCTTCTTCTCTGTCTCTCTCACTCTCTTCTTTCTCTATTCCTCGCCCACCCCTTGTTCTTAATTCTCTCTTCTCTCCCGATCCACCACCTCTTTCTCCCTTGTCCTCCCATTTTTTTCTACATCTATTTATCTGCTTCTCTCCCTACGTATTGAAGAGATTCCTTTTCTATAGCTAACGCTAGAGCTTGTCTCGTGCAGGGAGAAATCACTGGCATCCAAAGAAGATTAATTTCCTATTCTTGTGCTATTTACCCTTTTCTAAAATTCAAAAGTTGATCTTGTGGTATTCGATATAGAAATGAACGAATGACCAGCATCCTTCGATGGGTAAATGTATTGAAGATTGATGACAACGCAACCTAAACAACCTGATTCAGATTCAGCTTATATCCTATGTATGCTTGATAATTTTCTTTCGGTAAAGATACCATTGATGATTTAGTATTGGTCTACATGTAAATATAATAAGTAAATTAATTAGCCTGCCTTGGAGTAGGGGATGCAAGCAAGACGACCTGCCCGATTACCGGATAGCCTGCCCGATCTATCCAAACCCGGACCATTTCAGATAGACCTGGGTTTGGTTTTTAAGCTCGCAAAGTTAAATTAAGTCTGAAATTTAAGCCCACCTAATAAATTGGCCGGCCTCGGATTTATATCGACATGGTCTGAGCCTAATGTCTATTAAATATGTAACCTCGTAGTCTGGTAGCATCGGGTCCAGTAGACTGAATCTCTTCGAGCCCTAACCCTAATTCTTGCCATGGATCTATTTAAATCCATCTTTGTCGTCGATCTCGATCCCTTTCCCTCGGAATCCTTCTGGTAATAGAAATCCCTATTGGAAGAATGGGGAGAAGGAGCATGGGCCAGCTCCACCAAGGAGTTCAGTTTCTTGATCGAGGCCTACCACCAAGACACGATGTGATACAGATCTGGGAGGCTGCCACCTACTTTAATCGTCCAGAACTTTTTGGGCTAATACCTTCAGGATATACACTGAAAGTAGCACCATAGTTCTCATTGCTGAGTTATAGGCTACATGGGAAGTTTTGCTCTGTGCCCGCATTGTTCTTGAAGGACATTCGTCGAACGGTGATTAGATGGTTGATGGGTCCACAAAAGTTTCGAGGCTTTCCATCAAATATGATTGCTAGAGATTGACTTTTGTTCTTCTTTTGTGCGGGGTAACTCACATCTTTACGAACGAGTTCATTTTTTGATTTCTCTTCTATTTTTTTCTTATATTTGATTTCCTAATTCACATTTGATACATCTTTCTAGATGAATTAAATAAAATCCAGATTTATCCAGAAAAGATAGAATCGTGAAAAAGATTTAAGGCTGATCCATTGAAGAGAGTATATGCTAGTCGGGTTGGATCGGTTGAGTTAATTTTTATAAATTCAAATAAAAATTGAATCGGCTTTTTGATTTGAAAATTTTCAAAAACAGAATCGAACAAGTTATAAAAAGGAAAGCAATCTAAACTAAGCAGAAATGATCGATTCACGTCATGTTCGTGGTTTAGTCGGTTTTTTACACGTTGCCGGTCACAAGCATAAGCTACTTTCATCATAGGCTTCTTCATTCATGATCATTTATATTTATGTGCCAGCTTAGCTTCCTAAATTATAAAATTATCGATGTTATGAGTCATGATTTGTTGGCAAGAATTAAGGTTTGCAGGTCTCCACATCCAATAATTTATAGTTCTCCGAGGACCTCGTAAGCCCCATCAGGATGGAGGGAAAATAAAAAGATATCAAGGAAGCATTGCAAGGACCAATTATAGGTGAGTGAAAGTGAAGCAGGCTACGATCCAATTTTAGTATTGGCCATGGATCGCTCTGTTAGGTAGATCTAATATTCGTTAATCTTGGTGTGAAGCCACTTAGAAAACCCAACCAATTCCAAGTTATTTCTATTAGATAAAATACCCCCCAAATAGTCCTTTGAAAGCAAACAGCGAAAAATCCCCAAGCAAAGAGCTAAAAAAAGTGACATCCGCACCCATTCTCCAATCAATAAAAGGGTTGACGCGTTGTTTTAGGAAGCCAAGGTCTCTCTCTGTTTTAAAAGGTTGAAAAGGAGAGATGTGGCCTTCCACGCAAAATGGAACGTGAATTTTAAAGACAGGAAAGCTACGGGGCACACAAAACGAGACTCCCGAGTTAAGACAAAATGATGGAGATAGAGATATGTGGAACCATGGATGTCTGGTGGAAGATATTTGGAAATTTCTTGGGCTGACCAATCTGCCGGGTTTCAGGATATCTAGGTGGGACATTAGGATCTAAATCTCTAGATGGCAAGGAATCAACTTTTTGTTCGGTTTTATCACTTGGACTGCTGCCACATTAATGCTCTGCAAGTGGATTGGGTAGAGATTTATCTGGGGGGACTCTGTAGCTGAACTCAAATTGGATGTCAAATCTAAATGATTTGGAAGAATCAAGCAATGTGGACCCTACTAACCCTACTTTGTGAAGACACCACCTAATGTATTTTTTGAAGTAATGGGAGGTTTCCACATTACCTATCAGAAATTTATTGTGAAAGGGAAAGTTTGAGGTATACACTGTAAGGAAACAAGGCAAGGGGTGTACGAGAATATACAGCAACAGCAAAAAGCAAAACGGTAAAAGCCAGACACCACCGGATGTTTGGTTTTCCGTTTTGAGGCTCACTTGGAACTTTGCCATCTCTCTCTCTCCCACACGCGCAGAGAGAGAGAGAGAGAGAGAGAGAGAGGTCCATTGCTATTTGGACAACCCAATGCGCACTGCAGTTTTGGACCTTTGGCAGCATATTGCCCCCTGAAAATTATGTAACTCATGACACGTGTGGCATGCATATGAGGTGCAATCTGATTGGCATGTGTTCCAAAGAAGGACTTGAAAAGATGACCGGAAGTAAGTTGTTTAAAAGGAAAAGAATTTGATGACTTGGTTGCAATTTTCAAACTCAAAATAAATAATTCAATTATTTTTTTAAATATTTACTTTTTTTCTTGTGGTGGTGCAAGCAATACCTAACATCAATCAATTGAATCTAGTGTGAGGTTGGCGTAATGTTAGAAAATAAAAATATACCTTATTTTTATAATATTTATATATGGACATATGATATAAATCATATATAAAGCGAGATAAAAAATTCATATGAGATAACTCATATGGAAGAGTTGCCAATCCTATCTTGAATTACTTGGATTTTTAGAGGTGCCTTATAAAAATCGGGATTCTACCCATGAAAAAGAGGAAGTTGGACTTTAAGATCTTACATCGTGTTCTTGCACTATGCTCAAAATAGTGCATCTTATAAACATATCAAGTCAGATAACTGTGGTTTGGATTCTAAAATAATTAAAAGAACTATACGTTATTTGAGAAAGCTTTTTCTATGAAATAAAAATTTAAAAACCTACTTTTTGGAAATAAAACCTGCACATGCAAAACTACGGATAATTCTTAGGAAAGTACATCCAAACCAAGGAGTAGAATTGATAAAAGCATAGAAGCTAAGTTTGGAGCCCTCCTAATGAACGACGGCCCTTCAACCTATGGAAATGCCCTGTCCTCGATGGATGCAAAACAATGATAGAAGCCATTGATGATGAATGGAGCTACTTCTCAAAATTAAACAAAGCTTAGATGTTCATCGATTTACCTCACGTGTAAAATTATTGGATGACACGATAAACCAATAATGGATCTACTGATTTTATTGAAAAATTATTCGAACAATTCAATTAAATCGTAGCACATGCTATAACCCTCACACGAGACTCAAAATGGAGTGATAAAGAGAATGTCTCTTATTGAAATATCTCTAAACATTTGTAAAAAAATTGAGACATCTAGCTAACCGTACTGAACAGGACATGCATCATGCTGGAGGGTGACGTAGTATATTATAATAAGTCAACCTAAACAATGCCATTGGAGTGCACTAATTAATCTTGAGATTTCCAAAAGGAATCATGAAATATGATTTACTTTTCATTGGATTATGTATCCAGAAGTCTATAGTGAGGAAACCATATATCTGACAGTGATAAAACAACAACCACAGGTGGATATATTTTCACCATGTAGCTGTCACTGGGAGACCATTCAAACAAAACTTGATATCACGATTCACCATGGAGGTAGAGGTAATAGCTCTAAAGAAAGCCTCAAAAGAAGCTTATTAGTGTCAAACATTTGTTTGATAAGCAAGTTAATACCAGATATCTCGATTTACTACGAAACAAATCTGCAATCTTAAGGGTCAAAATCAAGATCTTTAATGTGAAAACCTCACGTTTTATATGGTTGAGATAAAAATGGGAAGAGATTAGTGCAAGAAAGGCATGATCTTTCTAAAGTTTATCCAATCCAACTTTCTAGCCATTTCATTAAAGGATTATCTGGAAGTCTATTCCAGTACTAGCCGTTAATGGATCCAGTAACTACAATTAACATTTTAACCAGTCATTTATGGCCATTTGTAACTGTTGGGCTGGTGTTAATGCATTTTTGATTGCTAAGGTGTCATTATTTTGTCATGATAATGGATCTTAATGGCATATCTGTTGCAACTGTCACCACTTTCCGTTTGGAGGAGGGTTCGATGGATAAGAGGAGGGTTTCACGGAGAGGGTGGGGAAGAGGACGCGACGAAGGCGGGGGTGGGAGCCCAAGTAAAACATTGATTACTTGGTCGGCCCGTAAAAAAAAAAAAAAAAGTATATCTCATGGATTCGGAACTAGCTGCATCATTTTAAATTTGTTGGATGAATGTTCAAACTTTGAAGCATGGATGACCAGTTGCCCATCTGTTGTCTTCTTTTTCTCAAAAATAGAGATATGAAAACTTTATAAAATGCAAACTCCGAGTTCGATCAACCACTACCTGATCTGAGCCTGCTGCCTGCCCAGAACGAAACATTCCGGAGCCCAAAAAATTTGGTTTCTAAAGGCAATGTACAAGAAAATCCTAAAAGACAAAACGCAGGAGGCGGGATCGAATTCAAATGAGCAGAAGAGCAAAAGCAAACACGCTTCCGTTTTTTTTTTTTTTCCAACAAAAAACCACGCTTCCCTTTTTCCTCCGTCCTTCTTTTTTCTCTCTCCTCGGCGCCCGCGAGATGTACGACTTTGTCTGTACGGTAGAAGCCGCAGCATATATATATATATATATATATAACAAAAAAAAGAAAAGTTGGGTACGCTTTCACGACATCGAGCCCGCCGGTTCCTTTCGAAAATCCAAGCACAAAAGGATGGTATAAGGCCAGTAGTACTCGCGTGCTCGTTGGAATGATCACATTTCCTCCGAAGCGCCGCTTCCCCACTTTCCCCAAGCTACTTCTCGCACCGCCATTCTCCTTCCGAATTCTAGTATCTTCTGAGGAGAGATGAAATGGGGAAGGAAGCAAGTCAAGCAGCAGCGGCAGCGAGAAGGGAAGATGAACTCGAGTTCCAGCTTTTCCATTTCCAACGTCCTTCCACTTTCTTGGTTTTCGAAGCTAAGGAATTTGAGTTCCAAGCCCAAAACCCCACCCACCAAGCCCAAGCGAAGCCCCGGACCTGTCTGCTTTCCGCCGCCGCCTCCTTCTCCTCGCCAACCCTCCGACTCCGACCACCTCTCCTTCTCCCCAGCCGTCCTCGACCAGCTGATCGCCCGATTCCCCGCCTCCCTCCACGAAGCCGGCAACGCCCCCCACCGGCGATCCATTGGAGAGGATGACAGCCTTCTCGCTCGAGACAGGACGACTCACCGGCGAGGAATCGCCCGATCCGCCCGGCATAATTCGGTGGGCCAGCTCGAGTTCAGGCCGCCGCCTTGGTTCTCCTACCCCCGGTCGGAATTGCGCGTCGCCGAGTCGCAGCCGCTGGGCCACCTGATCCCCTTCTCGAGGAGGTCGTCCCGGCGATGGTCCCGGAATCTCGAGCCTGCCTCAGAGAGCGAGAAGTCCGAGAGCGATGCCACGCGGGTGCGCCGGTGGCGGCGGCGGAGGAGGAGGAGGATAAGGAGGCGAAAGGCGGGAAGAGAAGGCAACGGGGCTTCGGATGAAACGTCGGGACTTGCGGCGCTGCGGACGAAGTCTCCTCTGGAGAATCGTGGCGGGGGAGAGGCGCGGAAGTCGTTCAGCGGGAGGATCCGGCCCAAGGTTAGGGTTTGTTCCCCGAGGCCGTCGGTAGCATCGAGGGCGGAGATGGGAAGGATTAAGGCGGCGATAGCGCGGAGGAGGGTGGAGGCGGAGGAGCAAACGGGGTTGGAGAGCTTCGCGGTGGTGAAGTGCTCGTGCGATCCGCAGAAAGATTTTAGGGAATCGATGGTGGAGATGATATGGGAGAAGGGGATCGGACGGCCGGAGGAGCTCGAGAGCCTTTTGGCGTGCTACCTGTCGCTCAATTCGGACGAGCACCATGACGTCATCGTAAAAGTTTTCCGGCAAGTCTGGTTCGACCTGAACCCGGAGCGCTTCAGCTCTCACCGGTTCGATGGCTAACCGCTGGTTCTTGGTTGGGCTAGCATATTTTGTACCCCTGGCTGACTCCTTTAGTTCTTCATCTAGTTTAGCATCTATCTGTTTTCGATAAAGATAAGAAAGATGATGGGTAAGTGAGCGGAGTTAACGGAAACAAAAAGATTCTTGGGTGCACCCACTTATAAAAGTGTAGGATGAAAATGGTGATTAATCTGGGTATAGCATAAAAGCCTCAGGTTGCTGCAACTCCAGTTATGCATTGGCACGCCCTCCAAGGGTCATTAGCGGTACGATATCGCTTTACCTCTCAGTTTAAGACTTGTGACCAGCATAACTTGAATTTACGGTATCGACGCCATCGGGTAGCGCTGCATGTTTGCTTTTGATTAACTATTCCATTGAATTTTAAAAATATTCTGGCATATTAGCAACTTTAAAAAAAAAAAAAAATTATAAAAATATCTTCTTAATTTTTACTTAATTTTATTTATATTTTTTAAAAAAATATTAAACCGACGCTTCTGATTATCAAAATGTTTCAATATGTTTCTATCATTTATTTACAAGCAAACGATATATGCCTACCGTTACAATGGATGAAAATATCTCTTGCTTATAGAGAAAGGAGGGAGAAGAAAGGATCGTTGGTGCAAAAAAGATGAATATGGAGGGAGCTATTGTAGAGGGAGAAGGATCGTTGGTGCAAAAAAGATGAATATGAAGGGAGCTATTGTAGACGGAGAGGATAGGATTGCAAGGGTTGGCATGGAGAAAGATGGTAGCATTGAAAGTTTTACAGACAAGATTGGAGGATGAGGAGGAGAAGAGAAAAAGAAATGATCAACTAAAAAATTGAATAAATCAAGATCTAACTTTCACGTGACAACCTCCTATCTATTTTTCAAAGTTATGACTAAAAGGATGTATTATTTTGGTGGAGGAGGGAGAGAAGATTTCTATAATAAAAAAAACCTAACAAATAAAAATGTCCGTTAAACTCCAAGGAAAATATGGGTCTCTTTGTGATTGATTTAGTGTGAAGAATTCATTTTACACGTGTTATTGTATTTTAATTTTTACTTTAATAGTTGCTGAAATATACATCTCATTCTTATAATTTTACATCTTTCTTTGTTGTATAGTTTCTAGAGCACCTACCAATTTTGGGTATCGAGTGCTCACAGCGATTTTTGGTCAGAGAGAAGTATGGAGGAGCAAAACAGCGATGACAGAGACAATGGATATTGGAAGAAGATTCACACAATGTCCAAAATGATGTACCTAGATGACTCTCATAAACATGAAGGGTTTAATCTCCATTCCATGGATGACACAGAAAAGAATAGAGGTTTTGTTGGGGATAAATCCTGCTCCCATCGAAGTCTAGCTCGATGCTCGACCTAACGCAACCTGTAGTCGCAGAAAAGTTTCAGCAGTCCGGCCCTAGCCGAACTCAGCCGTCGAGCTTCTTTTTACTCCTCAGCTGCCAAGCTTTTTCGGACTTTCAGCGTCAGGATCGAACCGCTCCAGTCGGCCAAACTACTTAGTGGTCGAGCTTCTTGGACTCCGAGCAGCCGAGCTTCAACGGAACCCCCTAGCGCCCGAACTCTTCAGCGGTCGTCTCTCGACCGAACTCCCCAAACGGCCGTCTCTTCAGCCGGCCGAGCTTCTTCGAACTCCGCTACGGTCGAGCTGCTCCCAAGCTTTTCCTTCGGCCGAACTCTCCTATAAGTCCAAACTCCTCTAGACGAACAACGAGACTGGACGGTATGGCCGCCACTACCGACGCCACTCTCTCCGTAACCAGTCACATGCGGCATCTACCCAAGAGACTGACTCCACCGAACCTCAAGCGGCCCGCCAGCATGCGGCAGCAGCTGTCACCACCAATCCTGCCGCGTACGGCACCACCCCGAGAGACTGGCTCCGTCGAACCTCGAGTGATCCGCCAGCACGCGACAGCAGCTGTCACCACCAATCCTGCCGCGTATGGCACCACTCTGAGAGACTAGCTCCGCCGAACTTCGAGTGACCCGCCAGCATGCGGTTGCAGCTGTCACCACCAACCCTGCCGCGTACGGCACCTCTCCGAGAGACTGACTCCGTCGAACCTCGAGCGGCCCGTCAGCACGCGGCAGCAGCCATCACCATCAAGCTTCGCTATAAAAGGGGCCCTCCTCCAGATATGCTAAGGCTAATCTCTCTGATCTCTAAGCTCTCCTCTTCTTCTCTAAGCTCCGGAACTCATTCCCGAGCACTCCATTCCTGTTGGCCAGAGCTGACTTGAGCGTCGGAGGGTCCTACCGGAGCCACCCCCCTCCGGCTCTGGACAGAATTCTGTTTTGCAGGTCCCCGACGGCGACCCCAGTGGCCTCGACTCCAGTGACCTCCAACGACGACCAGTTTCTGCACCAACAGATTGGCGCTAGAAGAAGGGCCCCCCAAACCTCCGGGGTTCCCTTGTTCTTAAAGGAGTGCTCGGCGACAATTTTTTCCTTCCATCTTCGAAGATCTCCCTTTCTCTCCCAGGGAGAAGATGCCTCCCAGGAGAGCTTCGACTCGACGCTCGACAGCCTCCGCGGCCCGATCCCGTCCAAATTCGTCTGTTCCCGCTCCGGCCCCAGCGACTCAGGCCCCGTCTATAGCTGCGGTGGATACGGAGCAGTTCAACCAGCTCGTCCAGCAGGTTCGTGGTCTCACAGAGGCGGTGCAGGCAGTGCTGCACCAACAAGCCCTAGTGCCATCCCAACCAGCGCGGGACTCTCCGAAGTCGAGTGATCCGGTCCAAGAGCAACCGACCTGAGCATCCCGACCTCCGATACCCGGATTGGAGAGGCGGAGGAGGGAGAGCCCTTGTTCGGATCATGGATCGGCCAAGGGTGAAGCCTCGCGCCCATTCCACCAGAAAGCCTGGAAGATCAGAGACCGTGAAGATCTCCTGGATCAAAGGCTCTTGAAAATGAGTCGGCGAATCGAAGAACTTCGTCACACTCCCCCCTCATGTGGTAATGACGTTTGCACTGACCTCCCTTTTTCGCAGAAAATCATGCAGGAGCCGGTCTCGCCGAACTTCAAGCTCCCACAGTTCGAGAGCTACGACGGGACCACCAACATGGTCGACCACTTGGAAGCCTTTCGGACGATGATGCTGCTCCACGGCGTGCCAGACGCCATATTGTGTCGGGCTTTCCCCTCTACCCTTAAAGGAGCTGTCAGGAACTGGTACTCGGCGCTCAAGCCGAGTACCATCTTATCATTTGACCAGATGAGTCAACAGTTCGCAGCCCACTTCATCAGTAGTAGGCGGCCACGTCGAGGTTCGGATTTCTTGATGGCCATCAAGCAGAAGGAGGGGAAACCCATCCGGGCCTACGATACCCGATTTAATGCTGCCGTGTTGGAAGTTCGGAACCTGGACCAATCAGTCACCATGGCCGCCTTCAAGGGTGGCCTTCAGAAGAACGACTTGTTGTTCTCCCTAGAAAAGAAGTATCCCAGGAATTTTGCGGACATGCTAGCTCGGGCTGAAGGATATGCCCGGGCAGAGGAGGCCTTCAAGGCCAGGGAAGGCGAAGCCGACGGCAAGTGACGAGCTGAAGGGCCGAGCAGGCCCATCGAGGAAGGAAAGCGGAGTAAAGCTCGGTGGCGCTCCCAGACTCCTTCCGGTCACTGGTGGACCCGAACTCTCCCACGGAATCCGAGGTGGGGAAGCCCGGACGAAACGACGTGCCAAGGTTCTCCTCAGCGCCGAAGCTCTCTCCGACGAAGGTTTCACAACTATGCTTCCCTCAACACTCCGAAGGCCCAAGTGCTGATAAAAATCAGGGAACAGCTTCTGAGGCCAGACAAGATGCGTTCCCGACCCAGCAAGCGTGATCCTAATAAGTTTTGCCTCTATCATCACGACCACGGCCACGACACCGAAGAGTGCATCCAACTCCAAGATGAGATCGAAAAGCTCGTCAGACAAGGTAGACTCAGCCGATTTCTGCAAAGGCAGTCCGAAGAGCGAGGGGAGCGGCCAAGGGCGTTACCATCGGGTGGGGAGAGCTAGGAAGGTCGGCCGCCCCTTGGCATCATCAATACTATCTCAGAGGGACCTCGGCAAGGGGAGACCAGCGGACCCAGAAGATCGGTGAAGAGGCAGAGGATCGCGGAGCCCGTGACCTTCATCGAGGAGGACGGTCGGGGGATCTAATTTCCACACAATGACGCGATTGTAATTTTCTTGAATATCGCTGACTACGATGTACGCCACATTTTGCTAGATAACGGAAGTTCGGCCGATGTATTGTTCTACGATGCCTTCTCAAAAATGTTCTTGCCCGATGACCGCTTGGAGCCGATAAATTTTCCACTGGTAGGGTTTGTCGGCAATACCGTACCAGTCGAAGGCGAAATAACATTGACCGTAATAGCAGGGCGACGCCCGAAGCAGGCCAAGGTTCGGGTCAACTTTCTAGTCGTGAGGACTCCGTCCGTCTATAATGCGATCCTCGGCCGACCTGGTCTAAATGCACTCCGGGCGGTAGTATCGATCTATTATTTGAAGATGAAGTTTTCGACGAGTCATGAGGTCGAAGAGGTCAGAGGAGACCAGGCTCTGGCGAGGTATTGCTACTCGATCGCCCTGCATAAGGAAGATCAGTCCGACCCTTGTCTTGTTGACGGACTGGATGTCCGCGACGACCTCACTGAGGAGCGGGGCGAGCCTACGGAGGACCTCGTCTCTGTGCCCTTGAATGACGGAAGCTCAGAGCATGTGGGGTAGATCGGCTCCAACCTGGCAGCCGAGGTTCGAGAATAGCTCGTTGCTTTCCTCAGAAGGAACGCAGACGTCTTCGCCTGGACCCCAGTGGATATGCCGGGGATCGACGCCGAGCTCATGGAACATCGGCTGACCGTCGATCCGAGGCACCGGCCTATAAGAGAAAAGCTGCGCCACCACGCCCCAGAAAGGCAGAAAGCGATCGCCGAAGAAGTAGACAAGCTCCTCAAAGCCGAACTCATCCGGGAGGTTAGCTATCCGATCTGGGTCTCGAACGTGGTTCTTGTCAAAAAAGTAAATAACAAGTGGAGGATGTGCATGAACAAGGCTTGCCCAAAGGACAGCTACCCCCTACCTAGGATCGATCAGCTGGTGGACGCAACCTCGGGCCACGAGCTCCTCACCTTCATGGATGCCTTTTCTGGTTACAACCAGATACGCATGGCACCCGAGGACGAAGAGAAGACCGCTTTCATTACTGACCGAGGTCTTTACTGCTACAGGGTCATGCCTTTTGAACTCAAGAACGCGGGGGCAACATACCAACGTTTGGTTAATAAGGTCTTCAAGGGGCAGATCGGCCGCAACATGGAGGTGTACGTAGATGATATGCTCGTTAAAAATCGAGCTTCAATGGACCACCTCGCCGACCTTGAAGAAACCTTCAGTGCACTCAGGAGGCATAAGGTGAGGCTGAACCCGGCCAAGTGTGCCTTTGGTGTGACCTCCGAAAAATTTTTGGGGTTCATGGTGTCGAGACGAGGAATCGAAGCGAACCCCACGAAAATTCGAGCCATTCAAGAAATGACCGCTTCGAGGACGATCAAGGAGGTTCAGCACCTGACCGAAAAAGTGGCATCCCTAAGTCGCTTCGTGTCAAGGTTGGTCGAACGATGCATGCCCTTCTTCCGTGTTCTCAGGCGACCGAAGGACTTCTCCTGGATGGTGGAGTGCCAACAGGCATTTGAAGAGCTCAAAAGCTACCTCGGCTTGCCCCCGCTGCTGGCAAAGCCCAAACCCGGGGAGAAATTATTTCTGTACCTTGCTGTCTCCCCCGGGGCCCTGGCGGCGGTGCTGGTCAGGGAAGACGCGAAGGCGCAACGATCGATCTAAGACATCAGCCGAGCCCTGAGGGATGCGGAGACCAGGTACTCTAGACTAGAAAAATTAACTTACTCTCTTCTAATTGCCGCCAGGCAGCTCCGACCTTATTTTCAGGAGCACACCATAACGGTCCTCACGGACCAACCAATAAAAGAAGTCCTTCACCGGGCAAATGCTTCTGAAAGAATCACAAAATGGACGATCGAACTCACGGAGTTCGACATCAACTACCGGCCCAGGCCGTCAATCAAGGCCCAGATACTGGCAGATTTCATGCTAGAATGCACAATTTCGACCGAGGTCGAGCTTGGGCCGATCGAGATCGACACCAAAGCGGAGCCGGGCCTAGACGAAGCCGAGCTACCACGATCGAACCCCATCGAGGAAAGCGCCGACCTTCCCGAAGGCTCCTGGGCCCTGCACGTGGATGGTTCGTCCAACTCCGCTGGAGCTGGTGCAGGGCTGGCCTGGTTAGCCCCGAGGGAGTCGTCGCCGAGTACGCGCTGCGCTTCGAGTTCTCGGTGACCAACAATGGGGCCGAATATGAAGCGCTGATAGCCGGATTAAAGATAGCAAGGGAGCTAAAAGTAGATCGGCTTCAGGTCTACAGCGATTCCCAGCTGGTGGTCGGCCAAGTCAGCGGCAGTTACGAGGCGCGGAAGGAAAGCATGGCGAGATACCTCGGGAGGGTGAGGGATTTGACTCCGGCCTTTGACAGCTTCGGCGTTCGATATATTCCGAGGGCGAAAAATGTGAGAGCCGACCTTCTCTCCAAGTTGGCCACTTCTGCCCCGACCGAACTGCCTAGGGGAGTATTTTTGGAGACTCTAAAGTGCCCAACCCCGAAAGAGCCTCGGGTCATCCTGTAGACGGAGTTCGAGCCAAGCTGGATCGACCCGCTGGTCGCATACCTCAGGGAGGGGGCCCTTTCCCACGATCCGAAAGAAGCTCGGAAGCTCAAAAATCAAGCTTCCCGCTACGTCTTATACGAAGGCAGGTTATATAAGAGGTCGTACTCCCTCCCATTGCTAAGATGCCTCGACCTTCGGAGGCCGTCCTCGCACTGTGGGATGTGCACGAAGGACTCTGCGGAAGTCACGTAGGAGCCAGGTTCCTGTCGAAAAAACTGCTCCGATAAGGGTACTACTGGCCGACCCTATTTCGCAACTTCGTGGAATACGTAAAAAAGTGCGACCGCTGCTAGAAAAACGCCAGCATACAGAGGCAGCCTGCATCCGAACTTACTCTGCTCAGCTCGCCCTGGCCATTTACGCAGTGGGGGATGGATATACTCGGCCCCTTCCCAACGGCATCGGGCAGAGGAAGTTTCTCTTGATCGCGATCGACTACTTCACTAACTGGGTCGAAGCCGAACCACTCACGAGGATTACCGAGGCCAAGGTACAGAACTTCATCTGAAAGTCACTAGTCTGTCGGTTCGGCCTACCCCGAATCCTCATAACCGACAATGGGCGACAGTTTGCTGGGGTAAGGTTCATCGAGTTCTGCGAAGGACTAAACATCTTCCACTGCTTTACGTCGGTGGCTCACCCGTAGGCCAATGGGGAAGCTGAGATAACCAACCGGATCCTGCTGCAAGAAATCAAAGCAAGGCTCGACAAGACAGGAGGGGCCTGGGTGGACGAACTCTACCATGTCCTCTGAGCATACCGAACTACTCAGAGGGTGCCCACTGGAGAAACACCCTTCGCCTTGGCCTTCGGTACTGAGGCAGTTATCTCGGTCGAGCTCAAGCTCCCGTCTACGTGAGTCGCGGGCTTCAATGAGCAACGCAATCTCCAGGACCTCCGAGTTGACCTTGACCTGCTGAAAGAAAAAAGGGAGGAAGCTCGCATCCGGACGGCGGCCTATAGATGGAAGGTGGCTCGGTATTACAACTTCAGAGTCAGAAGCAAGACATTCAGAGTGGGAGACTTAGTGCTCCGACGAGCCGCTATCTCTCAGCCTTAGAGTCAGAAAAAACTCGCCCCTAATTAGGAAGGTCCGTACGAAGTGGTGGAGGTCGTCCGGCCTGGTGCTTATCGTTTGAAAGAGCTCGGAGGGATGACACTTCCGCGACCTTGGAACTCAGAGAATTTGAGGATGTATTACCAATGATATCCCTTCAGTAAAGTTGCTTCGTTTTTGCATTATTATTCCATGGTGCAGAAACTGCGGTAATAGGGAATGAAGCTGTCAAATATTTGCCATATTGGGAACTGGAGGGGGACCTCGTGCTAATGGGGGCAGGTCGAGGGAAGCTCGACTGCAGGAGATAAGATCTCCCCCGAGGAAAGCTCGACCGTAGGAGAAAAGATCTCCTCTGAGCGCACACTTCGACCTTGGCCGCAGGAGATAAGATCTCCCTTGAGGGAAGCTCGGCCGCAGGAGATAAAATCTCCCCCGAGCGCATAGTACGACCTCAACCGCAGGAGATAAGATCTCCCCCGAGGAAAGCTCGATCGTAGAAGATAAGATCTCCCTCCGAGGGAAGCTCGCCGCAGGAGATAAGATCTCCCCCGAGCGCAGTTCGAACCTCAGCTGCAGGAGATGAGATCTCCCGAGGAAGCTCGACCGTAGGAGATAAGATCTCCCCGAGCGCGTACTTCGACCTGGCTATAGGAGATAAGATCTCCATCGAGGGAAGCTCGGCGCAGGAGATCAATCTCCCCTGAGGGAAGCTCGATCGTAGGAGATAAGATCTCCCCCGAGCGCACTTCGACCTCGACCGCAGGAGATAAGATCTCCGAGGGAAGCTCGGCCGTAGGAGATAAGATCTCCCCGAGCGCGCACTTCGACCTCGATCGCAGGAGATAAGATTTCCCCGAGGAAACTCGAACACCGGAGATAAATCTCCCCGAGCGCGCACTTTGACCTCGACCGTAGAAGATAAGATCTCCCTCGAGGGAAGCTCGACCGCGGACATAAGATCTCCCCCGATCGCACACTTCGACCTCGACCGCAGGAGATAAGATCTCCCCCGAGGAAGCTCGACCGTAGGAGATAAGATCTCCCCCGAGCGCGCACTTCGACCTCGACCCGCAGGAGATAAAGATTCCCCGAGGGAAGCTCGGTCGCAGGAGATAAGATCTCCCCCGAGCGCGGTGTAGTCCGACCTCGGCTGCAGGAGATAAGATCTCCCCCGAGGGAAGCTCGACCGCAGGAGATAAGATCCCCCCCAGCGGCAGTCCGACCTCGGCTGCAGGAGATGAGATCTCCCCGAGGAAAGCTCGACCGTAGGAATAAGGTCTCCCCCGAGCGCGCACTTCGACCGGCTGTAGGAGATGAGATTCTCCGAGCAACCTCGGCTAGAGATAAGATCTCTTCCGAGCGAACACGGACAACTCGGCCATAGATAAGATCTCCCCCGAGAAAGCTCGGCCGTAGGAGATAAGATCTCCCCCGAGCGCACTTCGACCTCGATCGCAGGAGAATAAGATCTCCTCCGAGGGAAGCTCGATCGCAGGAGATAAGATCTCCTTCGAGCGCGCAGTCCGACCTCGGCTGCAGGAGATAAGATCTCCCCCAAGAAAGCTCGACCGTAGGAGATAAGATCTCCCGAGCGTGCAGTCCGACCTTGGCTGCAGGAGATGAGATCTCCCCGAGGGAAGCTCGACCGCAGGAGATAAGGTCTCCCCCGAGCGCGTACTTCGACCTTGACTGCAGGAGATGAGATCTCCCCCAAGGCAACCTCGGCTAGAGATAAGATCTCTCCCGAGCGAACACGGACAACCTCGGCCATAGATAAGATCTCCTCGAGGAGAGCTCGACCGCAGGAGATGAGATCTCCCCCGGGTGCCCGATACAACCTCGGCTAGGGAAAGCAACCGTGTCAACCTCGATTGGAGAGCTTCAACTACCACCTACCGCCTCGGCCAGAGATTAGATCGGAGACAGCCTCGCCTTGAGATCAGATCTCTCCCAAGCGCCCGCATCGACCTCAGCGGTAGGAGACAATGTCGCCCCCGAGGAGTGCAACCTTCGACTTTGATCGCAGCGGATGAAGCCCCCCTCAAGCTCGGCTGGAGATGGGATCCTCTCCGGGTTTCAACTTCGATATCAACTTCAGCTGGAGGCGAGATCCCCTCGAGTTTCGGCCTAGACCAGCACAGTGCTCAGAGGAAGACTTCGGCAGTCGCCTTCCCTGCACTCCCTTCCTTCGATTTTCGAACTCGAGAGTGGGGGGGCTAGTGTTGGGGATAAATCCTGCTCCCACCGAAGTCTAGCTCGATGCTCGACCTAACGCAACCTGTAGCCGCAGAAGAGCTTCAGCAGCCCGGCCCTAACCGAACTCAGCCATCGAGCTTCTTTTTACTCCTCAGCTGCCGAGCTTCTTCGGACTCCCAGTGTCAGGACCGAACCGCTCTAGCCGACCAAACTGCTTAGCGGCCGAGCTCCTTGGACTCCGAGCGGCCAAGCTTCAACGGAACCCCCTAGCGCCCGAACTCTTCAGCGGTCGTCTCTCGGCCGAACTCCCCAAGCGGCCGTCTCTTCAGCCGACCGAGCTCCTCCGAACTTTGCTACGACCGAGCTGCTCCCAAGCTTTCCCTTTGGCCGAACTCTCCTACAAGTCCGAGCTCCTCTGGACGAACAACGAGACTGGATGGTATGGCCGCCACTACCGCCGCCACTCTCTCCGTAACCAGCCCCATGCGGCACCTACCCAAGAGACGGACTCCGCCGAACCTCGAGCGACTCGCCAGCACGCGGCAGCAGCCATCACCATCAAGCTCCGCTATAAAAGGGGCCCTCCTCCAGATACGCTAAGACCAATCTCTCTGATCTCTAAGCTCTCATCTTCTTCTCTAAGCTCCGGAACTCATTCCCGAGCATTCCATTCCTGTTGGCCAGAGCTGACTTGAGCGTCGGAGGGTCTTGCCGGAGCCACCCCCCATCGGCTCCGGACGGGATTCTGTTTTGCAGGTTTCCACCGGCGATCCCAGCGGCCTCGACTCCAGCGACCTCCGGCGACGATCAATTTCTGCACCAACAGGTTCCAACCACCAAGTAATAAATATTTTTGGTGGTCTATTAATGTAAGAACAATACCACGGAACAATAACCCAATTTAATGAAATGCACAAAGATCTGTAGCTATATTGCTTTGGAGAACCGATATTAGCCAACTTGAACTTATTTGATTCTTGCTTGACGAGCAAAAGCTCTACTAAATCAGGACATACCCAGTAGCATGCTATAACATGGCATGGAAGATGCTTTGCCCCGTGATTGCCCAGAAACCTCATCTAGTTTACCCTGTAGAAATCCGTCTTATCCTTCTAACTCCTCTTTCTCTCTTTGTTTTCTTACTTTATTTGCTTTGTCTTTGAAAAGAAAGGTCGAGAGAAGAGGTGGAAAAAAGGTAGAAAGAAAAAAAGTTTCGTGTGGATGTAGAAGTGCGTGTTTTCTTCCCCTTTGCTTCCTTTCCGAGGTGATAAAAAAATAAAAAAAAATTGATTGAGATGCCCTTATGGTCTCCTTCTCTCTCTACATCCTTTCTCTTCCTCCCCATTTTTCTTCTCCTCTCCATTTCAGATATTTTAAAAATAGACTACAAGAGCACTTTAAAATATTTTAATAATTAAAAGAAATAATTTGACACTTTTAATAAATATAATAATTTTATTTATAAAAAAGATTAAATAAAAAATAAATAAAGATATAAATTTAAATCATAAGAGATCTAGAGGTCGTCTCAGTCCATTTTCAAGTCTATTAAGACATCAGCAAAGAAATAGGAAACTTAAATGTAGCAGGATTTTCAGACAGCCTAAAAGATCTCCATGGGCAAATTGAAAAGGAATCCGTCTTCACCTGCAAGTCTAATCCGATCTACTAAGAGCTCAGGTTTATCAATCATCAGATATCACCTATTTTTGAGGACAGCATCAAAACTTCTTTTCATGAAATGATGCTCTGATCATGATACATTATTAACAGGGCTAAGCAGGCACGCTTGGCATATTCCCATCTTCAAGTTAATCTGAGTGATTTAAAATGCTAGTATAATATCTAACACCATCCCATCAATGACCATTATGCAGCCTCCAATGCCAATAAAACTTGGTTAATATTTAGCCAATAGTTGCATCCCACGGTTAGATCATTTTTATGAATTCTCGGATCGAATTGAAAGAGAAACATGAAGAAAGTAGAATTGCTGCTTGGACTTGACAGATCAACTGATCTTAAAAAGTTACACATGCTTTCCATCTTTCAACATAAAGACTGCATATTAATTAATGTCCATTGGACCATTATATACTTGATACTTACAATAATGATTTGGTTGCATCATATAACAATGCTTACAGAAATTTGGTGCCACCAAACAGGACATGAGCATTGGAATGGACCTTATCATCCGGATACCCATCCCTGAGATGATTATGTGAAGATGTAAACTTCATCATACCCTTTTCTGTAATAACAAGAGAAACTACATCAGCCTGAAAATTGAGAAACTGATGAAAATAAATTCAATCTTACCCAGCTTTCCCGCCATAAGTGGGGTTGTAATTGTAAATGAGATTTTCCAGCACCTCTCTAGCAGAAGGTCTGTTTGAGGATTTGCGAGCCTCGCTGCACCATGAGAAAACATGTAGTTTAGGAAGTATGCTTTCCTTTTTATTCCATTAAAAGTTAACTAGCACAGAATTGGTTGCAAGATATGTTCCAGATTGATTTGGTAGTTCTAGGTGGTTGTGAAGTGAAATTTAGATATTATGAATTGAATGCAACACATGAAGATGCTGGACTAATTTATTTTTCTCTCAGTTTGAGAAATACGGTGGGAATGCCACCTCCCATGGGTTCAAACCTGGGAGCTCTCCCAGCAGCATGCGCTAAAGAGAGGGATGCCAGCTAGTGCAATCATATTCTACTGGCAATCACAGACTAATTTCACCACACTGTGCTTACATCAAGATTTTCAAAGAACTGTAATAATTGATAGACTCTAGCAACATATTCAATCATTGTTTTTAGTAAAAAAATCAAACAAAATGAACTTGGAGAAAAGCTTTTAATTACAATTCTTCTAGTCCTGTTTTAACAAAAAATGAAGTGGTGTTATCATCCCTCCCACTATGCTGAAGTTAATGCTGACTAAGAATTTCTTACAAAAAAAAATTTAGCAATGGAAAACAGCAAGGACTACATTCATTTTAAACTGTGGTAGTAATTGCATGTGTGTTTCCCATCGCTCCTTTCTGTACCCAAGTACACTTACCAATAACGAGCTTAAAGGCTCTCTTATAATTAATAACAACTTAAGGGGGATGTCCTAATCCTCCTTTTCTGTCAAAATAATAAAAAAGTGGCCGTAATATACTTGACATGGTAACAAACTGGCTATTGGGAATGGACACTATCATATTTTGGGAAATCAGGTTTCTTGGTAAACTTGAAATTAGTAATGCAGGCTGCACCCCAACTTTGGAAAAGCACTCCTCGTGTTTGTTTCAATCGATATAGACTATAATTATAAATGCCAAGATCTTGATGCCTTGAGGATAAGATAGACTACTAACAGATTTGTAGCCACCAATCACTGGAGAATGGAGATTTTTTTTGCCATATTTTATCATTTTGTTTTGCGTGTGATACCTTTTAGAAAAAGAATTAAGTACTGCTTCGTTTGGAAGAATAATTTATTTAAGAATCCCATCATCATTATTGTCCAAGTATATCTCCAATCAAATATAGGGTAAGCTAAAGAACAAAACTCTACACTGAGAAGACTCCATAAAAGATTAAGTACATTTTATGACCAGAAATAATGGTGACATCAACCATCTAGAAATTGATTCCAAATTCCTACCCAAGGCAACTGCAGAGATCTAAGTTATTAGTTATGGCTTAAGCTCATGCAAACTTCCGAAATTCTCCTAGACTTAAAGAGTCTGAGCGAAGGGGGAAGATGATTACTATTTTGTCTCAAAGCATTAATAAACCAAAGAGCAAAAGGAATGCAGCACTGTC
Source organism: Cocos nucifera (assembly GCA_006176705.1). NCBI lineage: Eukaryota > Viridiplantae > Streptophyta > Magnoliopsida > Arecales > Arecaceae > Cocos > Cocos nucifera. The sequence goes on along the minus strand of QRFJ01000007.1, from coordinate 3,888,833 downwards.
AGCCATTCAAGTGTCATGCTTTGTCTCTTTCCTAACAACCATTATTATAGAGGATGCATAGTATTAAGTGAAATTAAAATGTGAAGTATCGGCATACTGCATAACATTGGAAAGCAGCAAAAGTCAAAATTGACATGAAAATAAACCAGGCCCATCATGACCTGATGAAATAGTTGGCTGTGTGTTGAGTAACTCGAACTGCATCTTCACTGTGTGGAATCATTGGCACTCCCCACTCAAAAGCATTTTTCTGCAGTAAACAAAGTAGACTTTCAATTGAGCTCTGTTCTGGATATTATTAAGCAACTGACAGGACAAAAAATCAAAGAACAGCAGCAATAATAGAAAAATTTGGAATATGCAACTGAGCTGCCTTTGTGAGGGTCTTAATGTATGTATTTATGCATGTGTGTGTGTATAGAGAGAGAGAGAGAGAGGGGGGGGGCGGGGAGATGGACTATGCTCCTCTTGAGAGGAGAAGATATCTACTCCCCTCAATTCCAAAATCAATAGTAGGGTATCCAAATTCTCACTGTTAATCGTCAGATATACCACCCAAAATACCTATGAACCAAAAATATTTTATTTTTGGTGGTCTCTAACCCATGCATCAAGTAGGTGCAAAAAATGAATGGTTAAAATAATAGGAGACCATATTTTTAAAGCATTAAAATCTATTGAATTTTAATTGAACATGTTTTAGCATGCATAGATCATGATTAATAAGGTGGTTTCTTAATTTAAATGCTTTATCATATATTTTAGCACACTAGCATAATAAAAATCATCCATTTTTTATGTCCACATGATGCATACATTGGATATCATGAAAAACATGTCATGTTTGATTTCTAGACTTTTTAATGATGTAAATCACGATTAATGGTGTGGCTTTTTTAACCTATGCATCAAGTAGGTGCAAAAATGAATGGTTAAAATGAATTGAGATCATGTTTTGCAATGATCGAAGCATTAAAATCTATTGATTTTCAAGCTAACATATTTTAACATGTGTAAATCATGATCAACAAGATAGATTCTTAACTTAAATGCTTTGTCATATATTTTAGCATAAAAGCACAATAAAAACTGTTCATTTTTGTGTCCATATGATGCATGTGATTTTTGATTTCTGGATATTTGTAATGACATAAATCATGATTAACAGTGTGGATTTTCAAATTGCATGCTCCATTATTAATTTGGAATCGAGTAGATGAGCTCTCCTCTGAGGAGAAAAGTCCATCTTATACACACACACACACACTCACTCACACACACACACACATATGTGTATATACATATGTATATACATATATATATATATATATATATATATATATATATATGTATATACATATGTATATATGTATATACATATGTATATATGTATATACATATGTATATATGTATATGTGTATATAGATATATGTGTGTGTGTGTGTGTGGATGCATGTATATATAAACTAGGCTCTAGTTGACCAGATTCTAGTCCATAGCCGATCGGATCCCCAGTCGTTGGATCGGCACGCAACTCCAAGATGCCCCTAAAAGCAAACGAAGGACTTCTCTCGCCATTAGCTGACCTAGCATGTTAAAAAAAAAAAAGAGACGTGACGAAAAGAAAGCGCGCACTTACTATGATGCGACGTCATCCCAAAATAAATAAACCCCGTAGAATAAACACAAACTCGAGGTCCACAAGTTGGGTGATCCAGGGTCCTCCCACAATAAACACTAACCGAAAATGATAAACACTAACCCCTGCTGAAATAAACACAAACCATCCTAAGATAAACATAAACACCAAATAATAAATACAAACTCACTTCGAATAAACATAAATTGGCTGAAATTGCTCTCTGCCCTTTATGAACCCAAGATCGGATAAACATAAACTATCCCAGAATAAACACAAATCCCACAGAATAAACACAAACAACATATAATAAACAAAAACTCTACTGAAATAAACACAAATCCCGTAGAATAAACGCTAACTTGGGTTTACAAGTTCGATGATCCAGGGTCCTCCTAGAATAAATACTAACTGAAAATGATAAATACTAATCCCTATCGAAATAAACAAAAACCATCTTAGGATAAACATAAATACCAAATAATAAACAAACTGACTTCGAATAAATACAAACTGGCTGAAATTGCTCTCTGCCATTTATGAATTCAAGATCGGATAAATACAAACTATCTCAGAATAAACACAAATCCCATAGAATAAATACAAACAGTGTAATAAATAGAAACTCTGCTGAAATAAACACAAACCCCACAGAATAAATACAAACTCGAGGTCCATAAGTTGGGTGATCCAGAATTCTCCTGGGATAAACACTAATTGAAAATGATAAACACTAATCACTGCTGAAATAAACACAAAACATCCTAGAATAAATACAAATACCAAATAATGAACATAAACCAACTTCGAATAAATATAAGCTGGTTGAAATTGCTCTCAGTCCTTTATGAACCCAAGAACGGATAAACACAAACTATCCTAAAATAAATACAAAGCCCACAAAATAAACACAAACAATGTATAATAAACGAAAACTCTACTGAAATAAACACAAGCCTCGTAGAATAAACACAAACTCGGGGTCCACAAGTTGGATAATGTAGGGTCCTCCTAGGATAAAATGATAGAAACTAATTCCTGCTGAAATAAACACAAGCCATTCTAGGATAAACACAAATACCAAATAATAAACACAAACTGATTTTGAATAAATACAAACTGGCTAAAATTGCTCTCTGCCCTTTATGAACCCAAGACTGGATAAATACAAACTACCTTAGAATAAATATAAAATCCGTAGAATAAACACAAACAACGTATAATAAACAGAAACTCTACTAAAATAAACATAAATCCTACAGAATAAAAACAAACTTGGGGTCCACAAGTTGGATGATTCAAGATCCTTCCGGGATAAACACTAACTGAAAATTATAAATACTAATCTTGACTGAAATAAACATAGGATAAACATAAACACCAAATAATAAACACAAACTGACTTCGAATAAACACAAACTGGCTGAAATTGCTCTCTGCTCTTTATGAACCCAAGATCGAATAAACACAAACTATTTTAAGTCAGAGACCATGCAGTTCGTTCAGCTGGATTTTAAAATTTGATAAACTTGGGTCTAATTGAATCGGATGGAGTTGAGAACCATTAAGACATCTTGATGGACCCTCCTTGAACCCTCCGAAGCCGCCTTGAACCTTCCGTGAAGCCACCATGCTTCATGAAGGCGCCTTCATGATTCATGAAGGCCCCTTTATTAAGAATGAAGGCCCTTTCATGATTCATGAAGGCCCCATCATTAGGAATGAAGGCCCCTTTATGACCTCAAGAATCAAGATGGAGACCAATGCTGGAATATAGACCTTTTCTTTGACAAAATGGTTCAACCTTCAAAACTCTCTCAGAGTGAACCATGGCTAATCACTAATCTACAGTAAAATCTATAACAAGCTACATGAAATATGAAAAGATTTAACTTCAATAATATCGACTTTATGTAAGCTGCTTTTCGAATATGAAGAATAAGTATGGTGATTGAAGCATACCTCTGGATGCCACTGGAAGCCAGTTACAGGATAGTTGTATGCTTGAGCAGTTGAAATGTAGACCTGATGTAAAGCAAAAAAAGAAGAGGTCATCCTTAAAAAAGGTAATTTTAGAAGCAATAGCTAACTTCTAAGTTGAAAATTGAATGTGGAAAAAAAAAAGATTGTCATTATTCTTGTACCTCACCATTTGCATCAGTACTTGTGGTCAATATCCTGAAAAAACTTGATAGTGCATCATTCTCTTGCAAACTTTTGGGAGATATACCATACTATCCATAGTGTCAATAGTTTGATAAATAAAGATTAGGCTGCAGTTATGAAAAACTAAACTTCTAATACTAATAAAGGAATCAAGATATTGTCTAATTAGTCACAAAATGAGTGTGGTTCTTAGAATAAATATACTTCTGCCAGTCCCCAGCGAACCATCAGAATTTATACAGAGCTTGAAACAATATTCTATGCTTGTCTACAAGATGCAAGAAAATTATAGTTTTTAAATAAAATCATTTCAAGGACTAACATCCTACAAAAAAGTAATACCACATATTCATACTACAAGAAGTTGCAAACAATATGCTATTTAAACGAACTAGTTATCAATATCATCTCCATGTTAAAAAAATAAAAAATTAAAAAAAAAATCATCAGCATAAATAATAATTTGCAAGGTCAAAAAGCAGGAGTTTTTGCACAATGGTCATACATAAGTTATTATATATCCTTTGCAGATTAGAAACAATTTGTAATAAGCTTATCATCAAGATCAACAAGTCATTCTATATGCATGAAAATCTCAAAATCCTCGCAAATTAGGTAAACAAAATTATTAATAAAAATTTGATAGCCCAAAAGTAAAAGAAAGGAGGTACATCAATTTCAACATTATCCAACAACAATTTTACTCGTAACTGCATACCAATGCATAAGTATAACCATCAACCCTAACCTTGAGGTCAGCTTTATGAATTCTTGTTTGCTAATACTTCCCGTTAAGGGCAACCTCTACTATAACCTAAAGCTTTTCTAAATCCCTTGATTCCATACAACTTTCTTTTTCTGTTAAAGGGCAAAAAAAACTAGTTGACACTCGACAGACATCCACAAAGCAAAAAAGAGTCTACAAAAAGCAGGACTGGTAATGACAGAAATAATTTCTTTTTTCTTAATCATCCACCAAACAACCACCCTCCAGCTTATTTTGCAAACATTTTGAATAGAAGTAAGACAAGTTAGTTAAAATATTTTAATTTATCTGTAGATAAGAACATATACTAAAGAATCCCATAATCCATTCCACAAGAAATTTATTTTATTATAGTCTAATTTCAGTACTTTCCAAGTTTCTATCATGTTTCCGTATCTTCTAAACTTGAAAGATGGTACCAACATAGCAATCCATTTTATGTATGCCCAGACTCGAAGATCAAAGTTTTCACTGGACAGACTATGACTTATAATCTATTTCAATTAGTTTTTGGCATACAACATTAGTATACTAGCAAAGTAGAATTACAGTAGATAATACTGGATTAAAGAAAAGCTGATGAAGTTACCAACGTATATGAGTCTCGCATCATAATCAATAGGCTCATTGTTATGGCTAGCAAAATCATTTGCAGAAAATTACTCCAAAGGTCAAAAAAAATGCATAAGAAAGCAAAGGAATATAATTCAGCACAACAATCATAGTGAATTTCAGCCAAATGGCAAGATTTTGGCATTGTCTCTAAGACAAACTAGTCTACATGTAAATGAGGCAGTGTGTTTTTAAAAGCATCAGTAGAATGAAGCATAAAAGGAAAGTATAATTCGCTTAGCATAGAGTTTTTCCACCGTATTTCTGATGAGTCTGGATAAATCAAAATCAAAAGACATAAGATGTCCACTGCTAAGAAAGAAAAATGAACAGGAAGCTTCATTACTAAGAAGCAAAGATATTTAGACAAATAATAAAAGCAAAAAACCAATATAACACCTTCACTGCATATAAACTGAAGGACGACAAATGACCAAGTTATGAAAAGCCCATACTTTAACTCAAAAAACAAAAAGAGCACATAGAAAACTAAATATATGGTTTTACTAACTTACCATATGATTTTGCATGGCAAGACAATCTCTACTTAATTTCTTTAGTAATTCAGAAGGAAATCTGCACAATCAGAGATATGTTATCATGCAAATAATGGTGGCCAAATGGTCAATACATGGACAGGATAAGACATATTAACAGCAGAATTTCCTGATTTATCTGCTTCAATATCATATGTACCCCTAAAATTAATCAAATTCCTTTTTTTGATATTTATTGTGCCAGCAAACTAATCATTTATCGTGCCAGCAAACTAAAAGTGTTATCTATATGCTGTCCTCTAATATCCAAGGGTTGAGACTAAAACAGTTTCAATAAAAACATGATATTGCTTCAAAGAAAGTGTCAATAAATGTTTTGGTATGCATAAACTGGTCTAAAGCAAGTTCTAGATTTAGAACATAAAATGTTGAAAAAAGTCATTCTCGATTCGGTTGCCTATATCATGTAAAAATTTTGAGGTGAAATTTTGGACAATGTGGCAAAACACAGTCTAACACCAGTAACTTGTTATGTCATAGCATGAAACCATTCAAACATTAGAATTAGTCCTTAGATGCATTATATCTGTCTCTGTATTTATGGTTGGTAAACTTGCACAATCTTAACAGTAGATTTAGGCAATTGCGATTCAAATGAGGTCTGTAATCCAAGTTAATCAATGGTATCAACAATAAGACCATGATCAAACGGTGTAGCAGTTAATAGTACATGTAACAGGAATAGATACAAATGTGACATCAAAGATTCCAGAACAGTGTTTACATTTTAGTAGCTAAATCCTTCTAGAACCAAATCCTTGCCCTCTTACCAAATCCTTTTAATTAACTATCAACTAGTGCAACCATGTTCAGTACATATTATCAATTAGTACATGCATATTCAGAATACTATGTATGTATTGTGTGGTAAGTTGCTTGAAGTGACATTAAAGACAGCCCTGAATGGTAACGCTTGGTGAATGACAATTTACAAAGCCACATTCAAATAGTTGGGATGAGATCTGATGGTTATGGTTATGGAAGTGGTTATGATTATATAATGATTCGTTATTTCTTCAGTTATTGATTCCTGTATTTGTTGAAGAATATGGAAGTCATCAGTTTGCCAACATGAAAACCAAGGTTGCAGATAAGTAGAGTAGACTTCTTTGATTTTGCTCTATTACATCCTCGCTATAATGGTTGACTTGTTTCTCTTTAAACATGTCACTGGTGTCAACAATAGTTTATATGTTTGCGCATGTGAATACATTTGTTTTTAACTAAATTTTCAAAAGTACTATGTGCATATATACAAATGTAATTATGAGTTGCTGAATTTTGTTACTACGAAGCATCATAGTTTAAATTAGCTGCTACATTCTGTCATGCGTATAACATTCAGACATAAATAAGAATACATATGCATTATGAAATTATGAACTTTTTTACTTATTCAACTCACTAAAATACTCCAAAGACAGAAGCATAATACGTAGTAGTTACCTTTCAAAAACAGATCCTTGAATATTTACATAATCTGGAAACTGAAGAGTAGATGCTTGATTTTCTCCGCTAAACCTCTCACAAAAATTATTGTCCTATGATCATTAAAAGCAGAGTAACACTAATAGAAGAGCAAAAATACCAGAAGGGAAAAAGTTGATACAAACAAATTTAATGGGTCAATAATGCACATAGGCGGTTGGCATCACGTAAGGCATCAGGATGTCATGATGGTATAATATAAACTGTTTCTGGTGTCTAGGCTTATATGAATTATATAACACCAAGATGTGATTGGAAAAGAACTTCTTTCAAAATTACAAACAAATACTATTGGCCTCAATTATCAAAATATTGATAAGAAATTTTCTAAATATTCAACTCTAATAAGTTGCTTCTATAAATTGTAAAAAGCCAATAATATTAAAGAACAACAGTCAAAGCTTCCAAATATTCCTAACTACCCAAACTAGTAAGTCCGAATTAATTAGAGATTTTACAAGATTATTTTTCAAATTTAGTTTGCAATTAAAATCATGCTATAACAGATACACAACAATATGAATGACATGACATATATATTAAAAAATTTCACATGTACACACATGAGATTTCCAAAACTTAGAAACACTAACTATTGCTTAAATAGAGCACTCTCCAGTTCCTGCAGATATTAATGTGTATTATTTACATACGTAGATCCCATCAATGAGAATCATCGTTATGCTCACAATACTCATTGATTAAATTAATAGTGTCTTGACTCTAGGGCATCTTTTGAAAAGGCTATTTTGAGGCAAGGTACTAAAAGAACACATGAGGCCTCATGAAAAGACTACAATGGCATTTGCATATTGTATCTGCTTTTGCAAAGTGCTCTTTTGAAGATTGAAAAGCTGCACTTGGGTAATGGGGCAACCATCTAGTTCACAAAGACACTACATTAACATAGATACACATTGATTTATTTGCTTCAAATTTATGTACTGATTTAAGAAACTTCATAACAGGTCCTTATATACCAAATTTTCAAACAACACATGCATAATTTGGACATTCAAAAGCTGAACTTTGGTAATGGGAAGACTATCTTGTTCACACCTAAAGCACTAAGAGGTTATAAAGACACAAAAATACCTCATCAACATAGACACTCATTGATTTACTTGCTACAAAATTTGTGCTTATTTTAGAAATTCAACAGCTGGTCCTTTAATGCCAAATTTTCAAACAACAAATTCATATTTTTTTAATCTGGTTTTCACCATATGAATTTTTTTCTAGCTTATGAACACATGCAATTTATATAAAACAAACACAATGAAGGTCACATTTTATACCTTACCTAATGCCTTGAGCATTATCAATTTTTGTGGAGACTCTTCAGACTTTCACGTAAGTCAAGCATAACGTTTTTAAGGAAGAATTTTATTTTAGAAAATATGGGAAGATCAATAAAATGGAGAAAGGAAGAAAGGCTTAAATTCCAGTGAAAACAGAGAGAGCCACATCTTTTGAATGCTTATAAGTTCTTTGACTCTAAATAAGGATACTATAACAAGCCTAACTACAATTATTGTAATTACACAAATCAGTTTAGTTGTATGCTAGCATACGCTTATCAAAGAAAAGAATGAATTTAAGAAAAAGAAATACAGAGAAGTTTGCTTCGTATTTATAAATGGAAATGAAGTATTTATAGAAAATGTAGGAGGGAAAAGATATAATCTAGCCATTCTGACAATATGAACAAGTATTAAATTAAAGAACATGCCAGATTTACCTTAAAACAGAGCCATTCTAAGAGCAATTGCAAACTTTATAAACTTAAATTCAGTGAAAGCAGTAAGATTTCTGAGAAGTAAGAAAAAGTGATGGAAATGAATGTACTTGCATATATCATGTAGCAGGCCAGCGATAAGTGACTAGAATAATATAATTTAATTAAATAGCTAACTTCATCAAGGCTCCAAAAACCGCAAGAAAACTTGCATGGCTATTCGTATATAAGATATAGACATTATTGCCACAGATCTGAAATTGATCTTGCATTACTGTTTTACAATGACACAACTGTAACAGATCAACAAACAGACAAACAGAATAATTACACAGGGATGAACCAATTAGGTTGCACAGAAACTATATCAATCATCCATTGCAGCCAACTTCAACATTAAGGGCTCAAAGACTCAGTGGTAAAAGAAAAACTTGATGACTAAAGTGGATTGCTTTATAGAGCAGACACAGCAAAATTTGAGGTGAGATCATTATAAATAGAAGCTATAAAAATATTAGTCCACTAAAATTTCATAGCCTGCCTTTTGAAAGAACCAAATTATATGGGGGCATCGCTTGATAACCAAATATTTAATGAGCATAGGTAGTTAGGTACTTTCATATCATATCTTCTAAACCATAGCAGTGATTAATGCAGGACTACAAACTGGATTATCAGAAAAATTTTGAGTACGAAGCAAATGGTTAGAAAATTTATACACTGCTTGAATTAACTGCAATTATGTTACTAATAAAACCATTAAATTGCTGGAGGTAAACATTGCAAAGGAACATCTTGATTCATAATAAAGGGATATCGCCTATTCCAGATGACCCACACACACACCCACACACACACCCACACCCACCATAAAAAAAAGTGGGAAGAATAAAATCTAAACTATAGTAAATAGGTTAGTGAGGGTTATGTTTGAATGCTCAAAGAAAAGAGAGATATTACCTTGGTGATGATCATGCTTAAAAGCTCAAAGCCTAAACAAATCCCAAACAAGGGAAAATGATCCCCTGCATCATTTCTGTCCAAAGTTATCTGGAAAAGCAGAGGAACAAAAGAGAGAAGATGATTGCAACGTACAGTACAAAGGATATGTAAAAGGTTAGCAGGTACAATATTGACACCCATCTCACCTCAATTATATCAATTACTACTATATTTTTTATATATTGTTACAAATAGAATTATATTCATTAAGAAAGGCATACAAAACAAAATAAACAGAACTGCCATGCGAAGTTGAATATTTTTTCAAAAGTATGAATTCCACATAAAAATGTTATGGGGCCATTACTGAAATATTTAGTCAGGTCAGTATTCAGTAACATAGCTTCTTAGCACCCATGTTTTACCAAGTGCAAAAATATAATCAAATATCAGATATCAGAAAGGTGCTACAATTATGCATCTACATGTCATATTATATTACAAAGTTATACAGGAAGGATATCTATTAAACCAAAATGTTATAAATTTAGGTAACAAACCTGAAAGATTTTCTTCACAGTCTCAAAATATAAACCTTTTTTACACCATCCACCTGTAAACAGCACACCATTCACCAAGCTCAGCTTCTGCAGCAAATAAAAAACAGTATATCAAATGTCATGATCCATTTGTAACAAGTATACAGCAATGTAGTCTAAGTGCCAACTCTTGGTGTAGTTTGTTGGAAGTGGCAATTAACTTGTCTCTCTGCAACTAATAAAGTTTTCCTTGTTTTCTCACGAATGTCCTTGTTTCATCAATTGCATATGCCAAAAATAGCCTCCATAGTTGACCTTGGACAAACCTAGTCTGATTTCTTTAAAATTGCTGTGATTTTCTTGAACTTTGTTCTGTCACCCTGTTCAATAACGTCCAAGTGTATAGTGCTTCAGATATTATTCAATCTAACACCATCTTAATTTTTACCAATGGATACCACAACTCTCCTGCAGTCATTTAACACTTCTTTTTGTCAATATTACCATTCTCTCAGGGTGCAGAGATTGAGAAATCAATATATGAAATCCATTCAAATATCCAGATAAAGAATATGTAGAATTGTAAATTCAACAGGTTTGTGTGTTCAAAATGTATCTAATGAAGTCTATATACAATACAATAAATTCCTATATTTTCCTTCCTAAACACCTCCTCAAACCCAAGTTAAATCACACTTCAAAAGTTCATCAGGAGAAAAACAAGGAAACCGATACTGTCAAAGTAGATCCACAAAGACAGCATATCCAACGAAATCGCTGAGGTGCAGAGCATGTGGAATGAGTTGACAGCCTGATGTTATGCCAGATAATGCACGATATTGACTTGGGTTTGGGACACGAGCATGTTGAAGCGGTAAAACTATCAGCACGTCACGACATAAATTCAAATGCATGCCAAGATGTGTGAACTTGTCATGTAAGATGAAGATCATCACAGATATAGTTTGCTAAGATTGGCTCACAACCATCCTATCTTCTGAGCATGCTAGAGATAGCCATTGATTGCAAGAAATGGCAAGTAAAAGGCATAACAGAAGAAGAAATAAAAGAAAAAAGATCTTGGGTCATGTGGTAACTAGAAAAGGAAGGAACAGAAGAAAATGTCCTCAGGTTACAGGTCTGCTTATTTTCCAGCTGAGCCACCAGAGGCCCCAAGTCATTGGTCACACTGCTAAATTCTCAAGATAGTCGGTTTTCACCAGCCATACCCACTGATAGACCAACAGTCCTCAAAGCAAGAAACTACTATACATATGGACCCATAAATACAATTAATCCTTATAAAAATCAATAACACTTGCAATGAGAAGACCGCAGAGCAATAAAGCAAGAAACCAAGAAATATCCCACCGATAAAAGAAAAGCAAAATATAGTAAAAAACGACAACCACTGGATGCATATTTGAGATAAGAATCGAGAAAGAAAAGGAAAGAATCCAAGAAGCAATCAAGCTCATTAGACTATGTTCAAGCCATTAATAAACTAATAAACCAGCAAGCATAAGCGTGTGCATCGATAACACCGTAAGAACAATTGACGATAAATCAAGAAATTACAAACTTATTAAAAAAAAAAGGCCATCTAATAATAATAATAATAATAATAATAATAATAATAATGGTGGGGAAAAAGGGAATCGAAAAAGAGGAAGAAGGCTTACATCCAGGATGACCTCCCAGGGTTCGTTGTAGATGAGGGGGATGACCCGAGCGCCGGCGGACTCAACGAACTTGACATAGGAGGCGGGGATGTTGGAGGCGTTGGTTGCGTTGCTGAGCCTTCCGGAGGCTCCGTCGCCGGGATGGGTGACGATTCCGATCACAGGCAGGTAGTAGAGCGAGGGATCCGGCGACAGGCAGCTGGACTCCGCCGCCGTCAGCTCAAAGAACCCGTTCCCTCGTCTCGGAAGAAGGATTTCTTGGCCCAAAACCCCCGAGAGAGAGATCAAGAAGGAGATCCGTAAGAGCTTCCAAATTACCCCGCGACAGGCCATCTGGAAGCCGAGAAAGTCCGGTAGTCTTCGAACGCAGAGTGAGTAGAACTGATTCGCTATTAAAAGATTTTTTTTCTCAGATCGAAATAACATCATTATAAAAAATATTTTAGTCTGAAAAAAGTGGTGATTCTCGATCACCCGTCTTGCAATTTTATTCATATAATAAATATAAAACTTAATTTAGAAAAGAGTTTTTTTTTTGTTACTTTTTGTTCCCTCTTTTTGTTTTTGTTTTGGGGCCTTTTCGTTCGATTCTCACCATCCGCCAAATCCCCCTAGGCCCTCGTCGTGAGCCACAAGCCTCCTCATCCCCAACCGCCGCGTCGTCGCCACCGGCGACCTCCCCAACGCCCTCGCCGAGAAGAATTACCAATTTACCCACTAATTAGTCATTGAGAAAATCTGTTGGAATAATTGGGAACATCATTAGGCGGTGAATCCAACATTGAGAATTATTTTTTACGAGCAAACTATAATGAGCAAAGTAATTCTCCACCCTTGATTTGGCTGCTGGCTTATAATTAGTAGTGGGCCTTTATTATATAATGAATAGTCTTATCCATAGGGCGTATTATTAAATTATACATTTGTGCCAATTTTGTACGCAATTATACGTCGTGTTTTGCACAGGAGAACAAGGCAATCCAACGATCAAAACCAGAATTGTTGGCAAGAAAGACTCCGTGCTGGTTACCGCCTTACCGGTACTCATTTTCCCTTCAACCCAAGATACTAGAATATTAGCGAAATTAGTCCTTTTCAGCCCAATAGGCATCTAACAGAGGAGAAACTATTGTCTACACTGCAAATGGTGGCTGTATACGTGGAAAATACTAGCTGCAATGAGCCTTATTTATTAAATATGTATCTCGATGCATCATGCGGTTGACTGCAGCATAATCATATTGGCGTAGGAAATAATTTCTCCTAACATGCTGATGCACGATCAATTTTTTTATATTTTACTTTGTATCAAGCAATTACAGCAATTGGGCTGGACACAAGGTGGACCCTCCCCATAGATGGCTTGTCTCTAAACGTCCAACTTCTGCCGTGGATGGTTTCTTTTCCTTATGTTTTTTTGGGTACAAGTGGGTACGTCACTACGTTGATATCGAACGGCTATCAAACTATTCAAGTTCGCAAACTGCACATGGCTTTGATCCATTTCCTGACCGATACGTGCCGGATTTCAAATGAGGCACGGAATTCTGGATGTCGTATCGATACGAGACACGGGACCAGGCATGTCTGAGGTAACTTGGTACTTGGCACCATTTCTTTCCTGCCTGAGAATTAAACCCAAATTATTATTTTTAATTGGGTCGTACGTTCTTTTGGATTTTTGAAAGGAAAATAATTTCGGAATTATTGTGGGGCACTTCCTACTGGTCCTTTTGCCAAGTCGCATTGTGTCTTTTGTCCATGCAGTTGGAATTCTTTAAGATGGAAGCCTTGTCACATTTCAGGGGACTTCTTTTACCACTGCACCATATTGCATGCAATGTTCATATGAAGTCGACCAGAATCAATATGAAGGACTGCGATATCATTATACTTCGTGCATGACGGAAATGGATAGGATCAGCTAACGCCATCTTTTAGGATTTTAAGGCAGGTAATGTGGTTTGGTTATAGCCAAAACATGATCTTGGCAGAATTCCAGCAACACCATGGGCTGCTCTCATGCCCCTGTCATATAAACAGTCAGTTGTACCAAAAGATAAATAAATAAATAAGTAAAGAAAATGGAGAACAAGATGAACAGAAAAAAAAGAAAAGAAATGGAATTCAAGATTTCTCCACTATGTCCATATATTCCAACCTTCTCACCAACACTGGAGTGGGATCAAGTTCATTGTCTCATTATTTCAGTACATACACAACTAGTTGCAGAATAAAGACCATGAAAAGATGGCAGAAATAAGGAATTTTGGTGAAGGGTCCTATCATATTTGTCGAGGTACCATTGGATGGTTCGACCGAATAAGGGAAAGGACATGTAACCATCCAAGTCACCAACACTTTTGACGCCACTTTTTCCTGGCTACCCGATGACTAAAAATTTTCTGATGATCATGGCCTAACCTTCGACAACGAGAGCTAGTGGTTTCCTGGAAATTCCCCTTCCTTGGCTCTGAGCGTGGGACGGATCAAGAGAAAGCTTTCAATTGAAGCATCCATGGTTTCCATTTGGCTTCCTAACTACAAAGAGGACTTCAACAACTCGGCAACGTAAAGGGAAACCAAAGAAGAGTGATGCGTAAATAGCATGACAAAAAGTTCTTGGAACAAGACTTTCCGCTGACCACTTCCTTTGCAGCCCTCATCGAAAAATAAACATTATAGTTTGCAACATTTGCAAAATCCTACCTCACAAAAAGAAAAAAGAAAAGAAAAAAAAAAAAGTGAATTAGCCAAAATAAATACATGTAGCTTTACCGATCGCACATCAAGTTTTGTGGTATCCTTGATTTCCGGAATATTTTTCCGGAGGCCCCCTCAATTCCCTCTCCAATAAAACCGAAGTATTATGGTCACCTATATCTCTGCTCAAAGTTCAAATCTGCCACCTTTCCAAACTTCTCTCCCAACTTGGAATGCTGCTTCTTATAAAATAGTGAATCTCCCTCTTTAGGCCTTGTATAACCACCCATTAACACTTTTTCCCATTCTACAACCAAGATCATTTGAGGTGACTGGTGGTTCTGGTCTTCCATGCAAGACATAATTTCACCAAACTAGCACCATTCAGCCCCATCGGCATTATCCCTAAAGCTTCCTAAATTTTTTTTTTCCCTAAATTTTTTTAGCATCGCCATGGGGCCTTTTTCTAAAGAATGATTCACATGGGCAATTTGGAATATATATATATATATATATATATAAAGATTCCCAAGGCTGGACTTAGTAAGAGTATATATATATATATATATATATATATATATATATATATATATATATATATATATATAAAGATTCCCAAGGCTGGACTTAGTAAGAGTAAGTAATTATCAAACGATAGACATGTCCTCTTATATGTTTCACTTTGATGCATGTCTCGCGTGACACTCCAATTTTATGAGGACTTATATCTTTTCAAAGGAAAACATTAGCACTTCAAAAGTATCCAAAGGAAAATTTTGGTGCAGTTGATACCATCGATGCCCAGCATTGCAAGTAAAAAAAGTTCAGAAACAGAGGATCACCGCATCTTTAATATAATAGAACAATAAATTCATCTATTAAATAAGTTCTGTACATCTTCATATATTCAAAGGAAGTTCCTTCGTCCTTACCAAGTTGAAGACCGTCCTCATATTCTGCTAATGTATTCCTATGCTTAACAGTGTTAGCAGCATCTTCACTCTATATGACCAAGAATTCCTTGGTTCAATAATTTGCCAGCTACGCTCGACTGCATGTGGCAAGCTTTGGTGGATAAATGCCAGAGGGTTCTTATAGTCTATTTGTTGTGGCTTTTGTGGACCACCAGAAATGAAAGACTATTTAATCATACCTCAAATTTGCCCATTCATTCGATTCGTATGACCATACTCTTATTAACAGAACTGTTTTCCCATGCTTTGCACTTCTTCACTCAATCTACTTTTATCCAGTTTTCATTTCACACTCCGTTCGGGTACTGGGTTAATTGTCAGCAGCAAGCTCTGCTGCCAAAAACATCGAAACCTATGTCATGGTCATCCCCTTCCTTAGGAGTGTTGAAATTAAACTTTGATGCTTCTATATCTAAAGGAAAGGCTGCAATTGGATTTGATATTAGAAACTCTAAAGCAAACTGTTTAAGAGCTCGTGGTCGGCAAATTTTGTTCAGCTCTGTTCCATATGCATAATTAACAGCAGCTTGGTGGATGATGAAAATTGCTATTTGTGAATTGAAAGCAACTCCATTATGGCTTGAAGGAGACTCTCCAACGGTGGTACCATGGATTGTACACCTCTCACCTCTTAATTCATCCAAGATTCCACTTCTAAGAGATATTTATGCATGGAAAAATAGATCAATTCACTTTCAAATATCTCATGTTTGTCGGAAAGCTAATCAGCCTGCTGATCATTTGGCTGCTAAAGCTTTGCGATGTGATATTGATTGGTCTGATACCGATCTTTTTTATTCCCATTTTTCTTATCTATTGCAGGCTGATGGAAGATGCATTTGGTATCTGAGGGAAGGTTAATATACTTAGAAACACAAGCTTGGACCATTACAAAGTAATGGCACTAAGTTTGTTCAGATTGTATATTGTCTTGGTTTTCATTTGGATTTTTTCACTTCAAGCAGTTACCGTGCGTGCGGATGGTTCATCCTTATCAATAAGTATTCTATTCCAGGTTCCGCACTCAATATCAAATTTTTATCACTATTCTATTGTGGTGTTCCAGAATCTGCAGTCGGTTGCTGCCAAATTATTTACTGGTTTACAGAGCTCTATGCTATAAATATAACCTGAAGTAAAAAGGGACCTGGGCCAACTGGCTGAGGGTTATAACTGCCATATCTTCCTTCACTCATTTGCAACTTCTTGATGAGCAGCTACTCGAGTATTACAAGGCTGTGCAATATGACATTTTGTTTCTTCATGGACATCTTCAACAACTAATAATCTATACAAGCTGGGTATGAATGAGTAGCTTATGCCTTCATTGGATGGTTTTTCATGATTCTTCCAATGTTCCAGTTGCCTTAAGTATCTCTTACCGCCAGCCGTATATTAGCAGAGTTCACACCATATGTTATTTGATATGCAAGGGTCATCATCCATGTTGCATATCCCAATTCACAAAAGCTGCAGCATCTCTAACCTATAGTTATTTAGTTATTCCAAGGTTCTGTTGTTACTCAATAGCTGCATTCAACTTGGAAGACTACAGGATCTACTTTGGACTACCAATTTCTTGCACTCTACAGAGCTGTTATAAACATCTACAAGTTGATGCTTCATTACTTACCTGTTTTGTGCTATATGGCTATTGTACTTATGTTGCTACATGTGTTCTTTCTGTTCATAAGACTTGTTTCTTTTCTTCTTGAAATCCTATAGACTCTTGCTCCTGTTTGTGTTTTGATTGTGCAGGGTTTTGGGCTTTTTGATGCTTATTTTATGTAATTAGCTACACTTATACTTTTCTCGGTTTCCTTAATATACAGCGAATGGCTCCACTATTTTACCAAAAAATAATAAAAACGGAAGTGCCTTTGTTTCAGGTGTTTTAGGATGTGATGTCCCATTACATGGCACCATTTTTTACTTGGCGCTCATGCCTATCGAGTACTACAAAGAAACAGTTATAAAGACCTAATAATGCAATCCTCTATTGTGACATTTTATTGGGTTCTTAGTGAAGGGAAGCATCAACTAGTGAAAAACTAATCAGGCAAAGGAAAAAGGGTGAGAGTCATTATGAACCCACTTGATATCCAAACCTGACTTTAAACATGTATACATAACATATTAACTCCAAAGAAAATTTTCATAATACATAAACATCAAATTGTTCAAACCATTGGGGTTGTCATTACAAATTCTCATTCACCAACCATTCTTGTTAAAGGCTACCTCTGATATTATTGCAAGTTTGCTACAAATCCTTACCAGAATTTCCATCCCTGCCACCTCAGCTGTTCTCTTTTGATTCCTAAATCTTTTATTAAATATTGGCGAACCTCTCTTTGCCGGAGAATTGAAATTTTCATCATACATGTCCAAACCATCTCATCTGATCCTCTACTTGTCCATAACTGAGTAGGCATCATCAACATACACATCACAGGAGATGGTGCAAGAACTTCAATAAAGGAAATCCCTTTAATCTACCAAAAATATTCCTTGTTAGACATCAACTATTACATGTTTCCTCTTCGGCTATACCCGATTGTAGACACCTATTAGCTTCCCATCTCCAAAAGCCTCAAAACACATCTCTAAAACAAATCAGCCTTCAAAGTTATTTTAAGATTATTGTAACCCATTCTGGTTCTTAAGTTTACTGAGACTTTGAACCAGCTAATTAAACAATCCTATGTTCATTTAGAGAAAAGGCACCCCATCTTACTATTGAATAACTAACAACTTTAAAAAAAAAAAAAGGAAAGAAAAAACAACTCCCAATCTTCATTTGTGATAAAGTGACATTTCCATTGACAACTAAACAGGCTTTGAAACATCCATTGCATATTTACTTTCCCCTGTCGTTTTCTTACAATTCCCATGAAACTACTCAGTGGCTTCGTGAAGGACCAACATGGATCATTATAGACCTTTCATCAATTAACTTCAATCAGATGATCTCATAATCTTAGATATAGAAGTCATCTGCAGACCCATATATCTCCATATCTAAAGGTAATATCTAAACTCAGAAGATTTATCATTACATGATTACTATCTATATGAGCCCCTTTGAATCACCCATCTTAAAAGCTATCTACATTCCTAGAAAGGAAAAAGGAGAAATTATTTATTTAGAATAAAACAATGGATGCTTTTAAAACAAACTAAATCTTTATAAAGTTGCAAGATGATAGAAAATACTGTTGTTACTTGCGACAGTGGTCTCATTAACCAAGACAGAATCCAATCAACCCAAAATCTCCATTAACTTCAAGGGGAGTTGATCCAAATTTGGTCAATTTTTAATTGGTACATACTGAAAATCACAATGAAGAGGGCTCTCCAGCTATCTATTGCTCTTTAGAGCTCCTAAAACATGTACTGGAGAAGAGACAATGATCCAAAGATGTGCCTAAAGAAAATCTTCTAGATTTTATCATAAGGGATTGCATGCAAATAGAGCAAAGAAAGCCAGAGGCAGTCCTTCATTTCAACCAAAGGAACGGGAGATATCCTTATCCTTACCACAAATGATTACATATCATGGGCTATTAAGAAATCTTTAAACAGCAAACAGAATGAGCAATACATCAGATTCTACTAGTCAAATAGCATCAAGTATTAGTGAAGTTGTATTGACTGCATATTGCAGTTATCATACGTGCAGAGTAGAATGTTTACCTCCTCCTTTTCAGGCAATAAGTTAACAGGAGGTAAACTAGAATCTACCTTAATGCTTACCGTCGCTAACACCAAAATGAATATACAAATTCATGAAATAGCATAACAGTAAATCAGCAATTAGCTTGGTACTAGTGATGCAAGCAAGAGAGATAAAAACTGAATATGGAACATCTTTATCTTACATGGATATAACCAGTCATACCTCGATGCCAACTTGCAAAAGCTACCACCAAAACTTTCAAATCTAAAACAAAAGAACTATCATCAGGTTTTCTCAGCTGAAGTGAGATGCCCTATCTTTTCTGCAAGGTGATCGATGTTCTTTCTGCTCCACCAAATATTTCCTCTCTGTCCCATCTTTCCTTCAGATGTTCTGTCATCTGTATCTCGTCTTTCTGATTGGACCTCCTGGGTGTCAGAGGAACCAGGAGTCTCTGTAAGAAATTGTTCCCAGAATACATCATTTACACCAGTTGGTACAGTAAAAGCTGCAGCCCCTGCAGCTGTATCCCTTGATGAATCAACCTCATGAGCAGCAGGCTCTGAATTCACATCTATCTCAGAAACCTTACTCCTTATATCTGTTTGAATCTCTGTTAAGGGTAGAGCTGGGCTTTCTGCATAACTCGTACATTCTGTCAACTCTGGAGATGAATGAATATCTCCCAAATGAGGTGAAGAAGGGGGTAATTTAGGTGATGGTGATGGCAAGTTCACATCAGTGTCCTCTGATGATGCATTCATCTCTGTAAGAACTGCACCTGATGGCAGAGAATGTAAAGCACGGTCAAAATACATATCTTCACTAGAAGCTTGACTTACGCCTCGGAAAAAATTATCCAACAAATTCAAGGATGATTCCATCTTCTCAAATGGTTCTATGTCCATCAGATGCATAGAGATTATGTCTGATTTCTCTCTGCTCTTACTCTGAGATATAACACGATTCTCTTCCATGTTAGCATCCTCGTAGAAATAATTGGTTTTCGGAAGTCTCCTCTTCTTGCTGAGAAATTCAGATTGCTGTACAAAGTTAGAGTGGAATCCAGGCCTCTGTATGATTTCGGTCAAGACAGCCAGCATACTTCTTTGGTGGTGCTCCATAACATGTAATCTTTCCTCTAAAGTTTGCATTTGCTGTTCCATTCCATGCTGTTGCTGAGTGTGCTTTTGAAGCTCTGATATAAGCATTAGCTTCTCATGCTTGATCCTCTCAATTTCCTCCTCAAGCTCATGTCTTTCTGTTTCTGCTAATGGCCCTGAGTTGCCTTGGTGGTGCAGAGAATGGCTGTGTATTGGCTTGCGTCTATGAATATTTTTCAAGAGATGGCTCTGTCCCCTTATAAACTCCTCATTTGAAAATTCCCACTGGTCAGGATCTATTTTTCTAAAACCCTGGAAAGGGACAGAATAAATATGTATTCGTGCCAAGAAGTATATAGCAGCAACCATACAATTCTTACATGCAAGCCAAAATATAAACTGAAGGCATAAGGGGCATTTACACGGGTCTTGCTCAGGTTCACTAATATTGTATCGGAAATTAAAAGTAATTATTAGCACCATTTGCATATATCTGTGTATAGACTAGTTGTCAAGACCATTCGGTAGTTCCGATATGACAAACCTATGTGTTTGAACAGAGTTTAAAAGGCTAATGAACTTATCTATTTCCCTTTTGTTACTCTTTTTTAATTTCTTATACTTCATTTGCTCAAAAAAAAAAACTTCTCAATTCTTATACTTTATTTTTGCCTTCATATTGTGATAATAGTTAAAAAAATGTTTCTAGTTTATTCTTCAGTTCATTAACATGTCCTTTCTGTTCTTTTCTCAGCTTTTCGTGATGTTTTCACATATTCATGCCAGTAATAGAACAATATTAAATGCCATCTTTTCTACTTATGGAGTCCTAGTCTTTGTTACTTATTCTTCTTTGCACATTTAACATGTTCAAAGGGCAGAACAAGTGCTAAAATAATTATTATAAGATAAACTCTCAATGGGTGAGTTTCCATCAGCCAAGGTTTTTAAAGCATGAGATCTCAGCAACCTAGATAGATCGAAGATACTGTGATGAGTGAGATTTAGATTTATCTCCACAGAATGATGGCAAGAACCAATATGCTTCAAGATTTCAGCCATACATCAGAAGCATGTCATCAATATATTGGCCAACATAGCAAACTAATGTTTCAAGATGTTTCTTTTAATATCTAATAATTCAAAAAAAGCATATTTAAGGTTCAAAAAACTCAGCCATTATATCAATCCCGCCCCATATCTCAAATTACATCAGTTTATTTTGGTTGAGATATCATGAATATGCCGTATCTATGAGTTCCCAGCACCAATAAAATCCAACGTTTTGACTGAGATCTTGCCTCCTTGGACCAGTGTGGGTCAGTGCATTACTAATTTACATAAACAGAGGAAATTGAGAGATGTCATCAAAAGCATCCATTCTGCTTCCACTCTTACGCATTGTATGTGAGTAGATTAACAGGCCATCCATGGAAAAATTTCCGATCTCAAATGTCAAGTTCGTTGATGTCATATAGCTATTGGTGGAATACAGCCCCCTCTTAGATCACTTTCATTATACTTGTACACTAAAAACTAAGAACCAAATTTCAATGAAATTTTGGAAAACATTATGCGATATAACCTGAATATAACCATTACTAACCAATTCAAAGTTCCTTCTGCAAATTAACTCATTGGAAATGTAAATTAACTCATATTCTCGGATAGGATTATCAATGGGGAACACATATTTGAGTAGGACGCACATATATCAGTAGAGTTCTACCCTGAGATGACATCCAGTTCAAATATCACCAAGAAAAAGACTTTCTTTGGAGAGAGAGCAAACACCATTTAAGTAATTAGATAAACAGATAATCTACAACAAGAAAGGAAAAAGAATAAGACTCGAGATTAGTTGATAAATTCCATCGACAAAACGGGGTCTTTCTTTTTTCCGATCACTTTCACTTACATAAGTATTGAGCTGCCTGACGAAGCTGGAGAAGTTGTTGTGCTTGAAGTACTTGGGCAGCAAATCCCTTGCGAACTCCAGCGGGTTCCACACGATGAAGCTGGTATCGCTGGGGCTCCACGACACAATAGAATTCGTCGACGGATCATCCACCATGTCATACGTCTTGGTGAGGAAAGGCGCAGGGGAATTCGATCCCGGTCCACCCTGCGACCCCTCCATCCTATCAATCAATCCAATCCAATTCAATCCAACAACTCTCTCACGCACGCACGCAGTTCCCTCCGCTCATCTCACCTTCCTCAAAACCACCCCCTCCATCTCCGACCTCGATTGATCCGAAAGAGAAACTCAGATCGGTGATCGCCGACACACGTAGAATTGGGACGGGATATCAAGATCAAAATCCTAAAAGATCCTAGATTTCCCGTGGACTCAATCTAGAATTACGCTCGAAGCGCGGAAAGTTCCGGCTTCGAAGATGACGAGGAGAATTTGGGGGAAAACTGAAGTGGCAGAAGAGGGGGGAAAAAAGGCGATATTCTACGTACGTATCGGAGAACCGGGGCGGAAACGGAAATTACTGATTTCTTCTGTTAATTTGATGCCCGAGGGTAGCCAGTATTGCCAGACTTTGCGGAATTTTCTAAAAAAAAAAAAAAAAAAAAAAAAAAAAAAAAAACGAAGAGGATGGCACCTCACGGGAGTTCGGAAAACCACCCGCTTCCCCGTGTAAGCATCGAATCGCGAGTTTCCTGATATCCTTATCCGTATGAGTGGCATTGTTTTTATTTTTTGAGGTTAGGGGAGGTTAAGCCACCTAATTTATTGAGATTGCAAGTGAAATATGTGCATGAGAGTTGGAACGGATAATAAGAAAGAAAGAAGGATAAAAATTTATTTGATAAAATTATGAAAATTAATTTATTTTAAAATTATTTTTTTTAAAATAAAATTTTGAAAAGAGAAAAGTAGTTGGTATTTGATAAAATTATTTGATAAGAAGTGGCTTTAAAAATATATATATATATTTGATTATCAAATAATAAAAAAAAAGACAAATAAATTTATTTTATAATTAATATTATTTAAATAAATAAATAATTTTAAATATTTATTATAATTAATTTTAATTTAATTTCTTATTTAATCAAAATAAAAAAATAAAATAGTAAAAAAAATATATTAAAATTATAATCAATATAAATACGATTGAATTAATGATAATATATACAAAATATTTTATATAATTTTTATATGATAATATATATATATCAAAATACATCAAAAAATATCATTCACTAAATAATAAAAGAATTAAATGAAAATAAATAAAAATAATTATAATAAATAATAATTTTAAGTAAAAATATTTTTATTTTAAAAAAATTAATTTTTTATTTTTACTTCTGCTTCCTCTCTGCAGTAGAAAAACTGCTTATACCATCATTTAAAAGTATATATATTTTTTAAATAAATTTGATCGAATATTTTATTTTTTAAAATAAATATTTTAAAATATATATATTTATATATATATATATATTTATTTTATTTTTTTGTCAAACAGGTTTTAAGCAGCAGAAGAGAAAAAAAAAGCATCAAGCATCGAGCGAAATGAGAACGATAAGATCAAAGATGGATGATGGTTCAAAGAGTGGAACGCATCCTCCCGGCAGCCTGACCACTGACTGAAGCCAGCTTGTGAAATGTATCCACAGTGTTCAATCATTTGATGCACTACCTCGATTTTTGCAACTTCAAGGAGATCTTTTTGGCAGGACAGAACCGTCCAATAATTTAGCGGTAAAATTCCTTTGGGAGCAACCGAGGCGGTTGATGAGCAGATGCTCCAATCATTCTATTATTTAGTTTGTTTCTCTCCCAATGTTATTGTTTACACCTGCCCGAAGATACATAGCTTCCCCATTTTTCACTCAAAGTTAAACAAACATAGACGAAGTTGACTTCTTTAGGTCCTCATCCCTCGTGACAAGGTGAATGGTGGAGTGCAAAATCGAACAAGTATTATTATTCATGTTTAGTTTTATACGATATTTTTATGTTATGGTATTTTGAAATGAATGGTGGTCACGATAGAAAGCGACGCTTAACGACTTGGTTGGAATGACTAAAAGAAACCTTTCCGTTCCCTCTTTTGCATCCATTTTCTTAGCCATATTCGGCTAACGCGAATACCTCGGTGGAGCTCACTCAATTCTGCATGCCACTATCATCAAGTGGCAACTAAGATGTTTAAGTGTAATTTTAATACTCAAGATATTATAAACTAATGACCAACCCATTTTTGAATTCCACTTCTTATTTTGTATTGAACGTTAAAAAGTGTTACCAACGAATGATATTATTAGTTTTATATTAATTATAAGTAAAAAATTTCTGATTTATATAGAATGAGACCCTTTCTCTTCTAAAAGATACTATATATAGGATAAGATTGTGCAGCACCATACGGATCAAAGTAGATAGTACCTTTAGCTGAACTAGAATGACATACTTCTCTTCCTCTGAGGTACCCTCATACGAAACAAAACCATGGACCAAATCGGAGCCATCTGCTCCTCTCTCTGTGAGGTGCTTTTTTATACGGACCCGAGAGAAAAAGTTCCATTCCATATAAACCATACTTCTTCTTGACTCACAACTAATGTGGGACTAATAATACCATCCCCCACAATATTAGTTTCCCTAGTCAAGAGAGAGTCTATGTATAGGCAAGCGGTTTCCCACAAACGATGCCAATATTACAGTCAAGAGCTCGTGGCTCGAATGGATCTATCTCTACTCTCGTATGCAGGAGATATTGTCCGCTTTGCAAACCGCTAAGCTAGCATGGGGCCGCATGATTTTGCTCTTTAAAATATGCTTCTTGAGAAAGAGAAGATTCCATTCTATATAAGTCATACTCCCACTTAACTCACAATCGATGTGGAACTAATAATGTCGTCCCTCCTAAACATTAGCCCCTCTAATTAAGAAAAAGTTTGTGTATAGACAGGAGGTGGTATCCCATAGACAATACCAATGTTGCGATCAAGAGCTCGTGGCTCAAATAGGTCGGTCTCCACTCCCACATGCATAAGATATTATCCAGTTCGGCCAGCCATGGCATAGGACTTTGTAGTTTTGCCTTTTAAAAGATGTCTTATGGAGGAAAAAAGGTTCCATTACATATAAGCCAAATTTTCTCTTGACTCACAATCAATGTGAGACTAATGATGCTATCCCTCCACAATATAGCCCCCAATCAAGAAAGAGTGTGGGCTGGAGGCATGCCATCCCTCCACAACATATCTTGCCAGTCAAGGAGGAGTGTGGTAGCAGGTGAACACAGTCTGGTTCCACAATCACTACCAATATTATGATCAAGGGCTCATGACTCAATGGATCAGTCTCCATTTCTGCATACATGAAGTATTGTCCGTTTCAGCCAGCCATGGTGTAGGGCCTCACGATTTCATCCTTTAAAAGGCACCTCATAAAAGAATGTGCCATTCTTGCTTAATCATTTGCTTTGGCCCGTATCAAATGCCGCATGGCTTTGTCCCATGTGAGGGTGCCTCGTAGAGAGAGAAGTGTACCATCCTAGCTCAGCCAGAGATATTGTTTGCTTTAGCTTGTCTTAGGTGCTACACAATTTTGTCCCATGTGAAGGTACCTCACGAAGGAAAAAAAATTTCATTCCATATAAGCCGAACCCTTTCTTGACTAATAATCGATGTGGGACTAATGATGTTGTCCCTCCACAATATAGCCCCCTAATCAAAGGAGAGGGTAGAGGCGTGCCATCCCTCCACAATATAGCCCCCTAGTCAAGAGAGAGTATGGGTAGGAGGCAAACATAGTCTAGGAGGCTCGTAGCTCAGATGAGTCAATCTTAGCTCCTGCATGTGTGAAATATTGTCTACTTTGCCTGATCGCTAAGCTGGCATGGAGCCGCACGATTTTGCCCTTTAAAAATGGAGTGTGCCACCCTAGCTTAATCGGAGGTAATGTTTGCTTTGGCCCATATTAGATGTCACATGATTTGGTCCCATATGAGAGCGCCTCGCAAAGAGAGAAGTGTGACATCCTAGCTCAATTGGAGGTAATGTCCACTTTGACCTATATCAGGTGCTGTACAATTTTGTTGCATATAATGGTGCCTCACAGAGAGAGGAGCGTGCCATCCTAGCTCAGCTGGAGGTATTGTCCGCTTTGGCTTGTATTAAGTGCCATACAGTTTTATCTCATACGGGGGCACCTTACGGAGAGAGGAGTGTGTCGTCCTAGCTCAGTCGAAGGTGTTATCCACTTTGGCCCTATCAGGTGCCGCATAATTTTATCCCGTAGGAGGGTACCTTGCAGAGAGAGGAGTGTGCCATCCTAGCTCAGTTAGAGGTATTATCTATTTGGGTTCGTATCAGGTGCCGCACGATTTTATTCTGTGTAAGGACATCGTCTGTACGATCCAAACTATGTTCGTCTCCTATCCATACTTTCTCTTGACTGGAGGCTATGTTGTGGAAGGATGGCATGCCTCTTGCCCATACTTCCTCTTAGTTGCGGGATTATGTTGTGGAGGAATGGTATCATTAGTCCCACATCAGTTGTGAGTCAAGAAAGAGTCTAATTTATATGGAATGAGATCTTCTCTCTTCCATGAGGTATTCCTATATGGAACAAAATCGTATGGCACCTAATACAGGCCAAGTGGACAATACCTCTTGTTAAGCTAGGATGGCATGCTTCTCTCTTTATAAGGTGTCATCACATAGGATAAAACCATACGGCAACTAATATGAGCCAAAGTAGATAATACCTTCAATTGAGCTAGAACGGCACACTTCTCTCTCCATGAGTCGCTGTCACACGGGATAAAATCGTGCGGCACGTAATATGGGCTAAAACTGACAATACCTCTAATTGAATTAGGACGGTATATTCTCCTCTATATGAGATGCCCTTGCATGAGACAAAATCATGCCTCCTGCAAAACTAGGATAGCACACTCTTTTTTTTAGTGAAATATCTTTTAAAGAACAAAACTATAAGGCCTGGGCTAGAACAATATCTTTGGTTGAGCTAGAATGACATACTTTTCTCTTCATAAAATATCTTTTAAAGGATAAATTTGTGAGGCCCTATGTCATGTCATGGTCGATTGAAGCGGATAATATTTTATGTATACAGAAGAAGCAAAGATTGGCCGACGAGCCCTTTGAACGCCATAACGGCAGACAAGCGTGGAGGAAGAAAAATAAGAACAAACATTGTATGTAGTCACAAGACGCGTCTCTATTCACGTTCTTTCTTTACGAACCCATGGACCGAAAGCAAGAGTTTAGTAGTGGATTTGTATTAATTAATAAAAATTATCGACCGATTTCTTTGATTCAGTCATCTCCATCACATATGAAAGAATATTTATCTTCGCATGTAACCACTAGGCCCTTTTGCTTTATTTTTTTTACCAATAACACCACTGTTTTTTTTTTTCTTTCTTTCTTTTTTAATTTTCGACTACATCAAACATTGATGGGACCATGGTACTCAAATAGATGCAAGTATACGTCAAAAAAAATCTTTCTCCAAGCGAGAAAATATTGGTTATAACTATTTATTTATTTTAAGTTATTCAATAAAAAAAACTATCATATTATTTATTATTAAAAAAATATTATTATATAAATTTGATTGATAATTTTGAATTAAAAAAAAAATCATCATTAATCCGGATTAGCTATCCAAAATACATATAGTAAAACAGTTCGCGCAAATAATTTTCCCAGCAGAATGAATTATTGTCCCGTATCACACTGTTCCTTGAACCAACGAACCGTTACATCGGACCATAATCCTGGTCCCCTTTGTGTCTCCATGGGTGCAGCGTAACTTATTTCTAATGCTGTAATCCTTTTACGCCCCATGATCAATGGACCCTCTCCTAGCCACACAGTGCTTGCACGCACTGACTTATGCTTTCCACTTGTTTGACATATTGAGTCGTTATTGACACGATGGCACTTAAATTAGCGGCTGCTGTACGTGTTGAAGGAAACCAAAGGTGGGATGGAAATAATCTAAACCTCTATTTGAAAACTTTGGCTTGTTATCATGGAATAAATTATTCCAAAACGTCATGCCTTATATCATTCTTGAGCTTTGGATGGAACAAATTAAGTCATCCTGACTTGAGTGGGTTGTTGATATGGTGGAATGCACCCCAACAAAAGGCTTGGGCATCCCATGAGCATAACATGCTTTCCGACATGTTTTTAATTATTTTTATGAGTAATTTGATCCAAAGGAACGAGAATAAGGACCTTTTTTTGGCATGAATCATCGTTCTTTCATATCAGTGGATGAAGTGGAAATCAAAGGAATTAAACATTGTTTCTGGATTCAAAAAGGTAATTTTTGTGTGTGGCCAAATAAAAAATGAATGGCTGAAAATATGATCCATTTTTCATTTAAACCAGACATGTAGCTCAAATCGGAACCCAAATACAAGTGTGTAAAGCATATAATAAGCATATGCTATCATTATTGTATAAGGAAGAAATAAAAATCCATATGAGTTCTTAATCTATCTGATATGGGACTATTATTCTTGAACACCTCCTCTTAAGTGCAGAGCCCAAAGAATAAAATTCAGAATAAGGGACGACATGTGGATTAGTAAGGGGAAGCATGGAGGTTTTGCTAGATAAGAAAGATTGGTGAGGTTTGATACCATATTAAAATTCTATATCAAAAACAAGTAAAAATCCTTTTTGATTCCAAAGATAGAGGCCGAAAGTTTCCATAGCAAAAGCCCAGAATCTCAAGGAAAGTAGCCTTCCAACAACATCTGGGCAACCCTACGGGGCCCAGCCAGTGCAAAGACGGGTCCAAGAAGGGAACCCCCTGGCTTTCCTCCAACTTGCTCATCTAGTTAACTTTATTCAACAAGTTGAAGACAATGATATCTAGGGATAGGGAGAACCTTAATCGGTTTTATGGTTTTATAACGGTCTAATGTTTCTTCCTCTCGAAGACTACGTTGTTCTAGAAATCCTTTAGATTGCTTCATCTTTCTAGAATTACGACTTTTGCACGCAAGTATCGTGCTTTTCAAACGCTCGAGTGTGGCAGGCTATTTCTTGCAATTTGCCGAGTCTCTTTGCTAAGATTGTCAAATAAAGGGATCAATTTTACACCCCCTTTTTTTTTTTGTCTTTCATTTGATCTTTACAATAGTTTTGAGGAAAAATTATATCCTATACCATGTGCATCATGCCGATCACCATATTTTCTTTCCATAGGCTTTATTCATCATGCACTCATCTCGATGATTAACCAATAGGAAGGAGATATGGTGCTTGGCGTGGTGCACATGGTGTATGCTATAAACTCTTTGTTTTGAGAGCTTGAAAGGTGCTGAAGGACTGCATCAGGTTTTCTGAAGGCACCGATCACTTCATTTTTTTAGGGTGCATAAAGATCTTTGGATAGAATTCCACGGGACAACTGTTATGAGAGGGAGAAAAATAGAGAGAGGAACAATTCTTGAAAAGCAAAGAGTTTATTTATTTTGAACAGGTTTTTCTTTGTTAATAAATGGAAAAGAAATAGCTAGATGCTGAGCTCATGGAACCAGTACACGTTGTGATTGTTTCATTAGTCACAGTTGGATTTGGTGACTTAAATTTATCCACAAATTGTGACTAGACGAATGTGATCCTATCTTATCTCATTGATGTGTTTGATGGTTTAGAATGCCATGAGGCCTACAAACCATAGAGTTCCATGGATCCTTAGCTGGCCATCATTAAGAGGTGGATGGCTTTCAAACAACATGTGCCAAGGCATATGCTCACGGACTATGTTGTTTGATGTCCATCCATCTTTTGATGGTGATCATCCACAGCACAGCACTTTATATCAAGGATCCATGCCTTCGGAAATAAGCATCTAAATAACGATTGGTGCTGATTTAAACATTTAAATTAACCAAGCAATTGAGTACCTTTACACAAAGTGATAAGGCTAGCTAGATCTTCATTTCATCATTATCATCTTTGTCTGGACCATATAAGCTAGATGATAAAACCTTCTCTTAGATCCTTGTGAATCGAATTCCTCTTCATTTATCTAAAGTTCCCGTCAGCTATTTGATACAATGTTCAGGCTTTGACCACCAATAAGAGTCTAATGCAGGCCAAAATGGTCCAACCATGTGTTGATGAACTTGTAATTTAATTTGCATGAGATTCTAGCTATGCCTGAAGCAAATTAGTAAAGATGGATAGAACCGTGGCATAGAAGGTATCATGAGAATTGTTGGGGATAAACCCCACTCCTACCAAAGTTAAGTTCGATGCCCAACCTGATGTGGCCAGTAGCCACGAAAGAGCTTCAGCGGACATGTTTTAGCCGAACTCCTACATCCGACCGAACTTTTCAGCGGTCGGGCCTCAGCCGAAGTCCTTCAACCGATCGAACTCTCCAACGGCCGAGCTTCGGACTCCCAGTGGTTGAACTCCTCAACGGACGAGCTTTAGCCGAATCACTTAACGGCCAAACTCCTTATGATTGCCAAATCACCGAGCTTCAGTCAGACTCCCACAAAAGCTGAACTCTCTCCGCGTCGTTACAGCCAAGCGCCTGCGGGAGCCGAACTCCCCCCAAAGCTTCCTCTTTGGTCGAGCTTCTAAGAAAGCCAGACTCCTTACGGAACCCTCCAGCGATCGGGCTTCTACGAAATTCGGACTCCTTGCGGACTCCTCCAGCGGTTGAACTTCTCAATGGCCGAACTTTCATGCAAGCCGAGCTTCTTATGATGAATTCCTGCAGGCGATCCCGCTACGGTTACACAATAATAACGATTGGCATTTATCAAGTCAATAACGATCGGCATTTATCAAGTCAATAACAATCGACATTTATCAGGACAGTTACGACAATCATTAATCAAGACGGTTACAACAGGCTCCCTCTATAAAAAAGATCCTCCGGATACACTTACGCCAGATTCTAAAAACCCTTATCTCCTCCTCAAAACTCTACTGAACTCCACACTGAGCACTCCATTTCTATTGACTGGAGCTGACTTGATCGTCGGAGGATCCTGTCGGAGCCACCTCCCACCAGCTCCAGACAGGACTTTATTTTGCAGGTCCCCGACGGCGACCTCATCGACCTCCACTCCAACGGATTCCGACGATGATCAGATTCCGCGTTAATAGATTGGCGCTAGAAGGAGGGCTGAACCTTCGAGATTTCCTTGTTCTTAAAGGAGTGCTCGGTGATGATTTCTCTCTCTGGAGATCCCTCTTCTTCCTCACTAAAGTTCTCTCCCGAAGAGAAAATGCCTCGAGAGCTTTGACTCGACGATTGGCAGCCTGCATGCCAGATCCGTCTGTTCCTATCTCAGCCCCGATAGCCCTATTTTCACACGAAGCCATCGCAGACGTGGGGCAGTTCAACCTGCTGGTTGGGTCTGTGGCCCCGCCGAGATGATGCTGGCCGTGCCACAACATCCAGTGGGGACTTTGCCAGCAAACTCGCCATAAGGATGCGAGAAATTGGCCATAAGAAAAAGCATTTGGGCATACCAATCGCCCTTAGGAAGGAGAAATGGAGAGCAGAAGTTCTCCCACAGAAGATTTTACAAGGAGGTCGAAATGAAGTTCGGCTGAAGCGAAGCCGAATTCCACCTCGAAGCTCACTGCTCAAGTTAGGGGGGCTGGAGGTTTCACAAGGAGGTCGGAACGAAGTTCGGCACAAGCGAAGCCGAGCTCCCCCTCGAAGCTCATCATCGGAATTAAGTTCGGTGGAAGAGAAGCCGAACTCCCCTCGAAGCTCATCAGTGAAGTTCGACGCAAGTGAGGCCGAACTTCACCTCAAAGCTCACCATCGAGTGAAGTTCGGCGTAAGCGAGGGCGGAACAAAGTTCTCCCATGGAATGAAGTTCAGCATAAGTGAGGTCGAACTCCGCAGCTCATCATCGAAATGCAGTTCGACGGAAGCAAGGCCGAACTTCACCTTTGAAGCTCAATAGTGAAGTTCGGCTCAAGTGAGGCCGAACTCTCCCTCGAAGTTCATCGTCGGAATGCAGTTCGGCGGAAGCAAGGCCGAACTCCATCTTTGAAGCTCATCAGTGAACTTCGGCCCAAGTGGAACCAAATCAGGTTGAGCCAATAAGAACACTACTTCCTCCACCTCGTAGATCGAAAAGAGTTTCCCATCCCCCTGAAAGATACTTAGGTATTATTTCAGAGGATGTAGAGGAAATGTTCCTCATAGGTAATGGTGCTCATGGAGATGATCCCAAAACCTACAATGAGGCGATATCAGATATCGACTCCGAGAAATGGCTTGAGGCAATGAAGTCAGAGATCGACTCGATGCACTCAAACCAAGTCTGGACCTTGGTAGATCCACCAGAAGGTATAGTACCTATTGGGTGTAAATGGATCTTCAAGAGAAAGATTGGTGCAGATGGGAATGTGGAGACATTCAAGGCTAGATTGGTGGCAAAAGGTTATAGTCAACGCGAAGGCATTGACTATCAGGATACCTTTTCTCCAGTAGCTATGCTAAAATCCATCCGCACATTGCTTGCCGTTGCAGCCTATTTCGATTATGAAATATGGCAAATGGACGTGAAAACGGCATTCCTAAATGGATATCTTGAGGAAGATATCTATATGGAACAGCCGCTAGGTTTCACATCCAGTGATACTGATCACAAGGTTTGCAAGCTGCAAAGGTCCATATATGGACTTAAGCAAGCATCTCGGAGCTGGAACACTCGTTTCAATGATGTGATCAAAAAGTTTGGTTTCATCAAAAATGAAGAGGAACCATGTGTTTTCAAAAGGGTCAGTGGGAGCGCTGTTGTCTTCCTCGTATTGTACGTGGATGACATCCTCCTTATTGGGAATGATATTCCCATGTTGACATCAGTCAAGATGTGGTTGTCCAAGGAATTCTCCATGAAAGACCTAGGTGAAGCATCCTTTATTCTAGGAATTAAGGTCTATAGGGATAGACCGAATAGGATGCTAGGACTTTCACAGAAGATGTACATAGAGGAAGTACTAAAGAGGTTTAGTATGGAAAACTCTAAGAGGGATTAATACCCTTCAGACATGGTATTCATCTTTCCAAGAAGATGTGCCCCAGCACACCTGAGGAAATAGAACACATGAGCAAGATCCCTTATGCTTCTGCAATAGGGAGCCTCATGTATGCCATGCTATGTACACGACCTGATATAGCCCATGCTGTGAGTGTCACAAGCAGATATCAGTCAAATCCAGGTGAAGAACACTGGACTTCTGTGAAATGTATCCTTAAGTACTTGAGAAGAACTAAGGATATGATGTTGGTCTTTGGTAACGGAGAACTCCAAGTTCAAGGATACACAGACTCGGACTTCATGTCTGATATAGATGATCGAAAGTCGACATCTGGAAGTCTGTTTGTGTGCAATGGTGGAGCTGTCAGCTGGAAGAGTTCCAAGCAAACTGTGATAGCAGATTCCACCATGGAAGCAGAATATATAGCTGCATCAGAGGCTGCAAAGGAAGCGTTCTGGTACAAGAAGTTTGCTACAGAAATTGGAGTAATGCCATCAGATGCCATTCCTCTTTACTGCGACAACAATGGCGCCATAGCCCTTGCTAAGGAGCCGAGGTCTCACCAGAAGTCCAAGCACATTGAGCGGCGATATCATCTCATCCGCGATTACCTTGAGAAAGGTTACGTTGAGGTCAAGAGAGTCAACTCCGCAGATAATGTGGCAGACCCACTTACAAAGCCGTTGGGCCAGCAGAAGATCGAAGCCCACCTTGAGAAGATGGGACTTAGACTTGTAGCCAATTGGCTTTAGGACAAGTGGAAGATTGTTAGATATATGTGCCCTAGAAGCCAGAATTGGCTGACACTTGTAATACACTTCTAGGGGCAAAATTATAATTTTGACTATAATTAATAAAATAGGTTATTTTCTATCACACCTGTGTATTTAGTGTCTGTGATACATCCTTTGAGTTAATGGTAATGATAATTCATATTTTCAAGAGTTGAAAATTTAAGACATGAATAATCATTATTAACTCATAAACAGCTCCCGACCATAGGATCATCACGAGGATGGTGATTGATCTGGAAGGTTGGTGTACGATCGCTTCTCTTTAGTAGATGAGTCTTGAGTCTACGGTGTGGAGACATCGGAGCGAGCGTATAGGTACTCGTTAGAAAACGAGGGCACTGAGCGTGACCACCTCGAGTAGTCATTAGAAAGTCTACCTTCTCGTCGATGGAGATGGAGGAAGACGGACGACGGTCCCTATGTGCCCCCATAATCCGTTAGGAACAGAAGGAGGACCTCATCCTAACGCGAGCAAAGTCGAAGGCCTCGTTCACAAAGGACGAGATGGAAGAAGAGGCACGGACGATGGTCCCCATGTGCCCCCACAGCCCGTTAGGAAGAGGAGGAGGACCTCGTCTTAACGTGAGCAAAGTCGAAGGTCTTATTCACAAAGGACGAGATGGTGGGAGAGGCACGGACGATGGTCCCCATGTGCCCCCACAGCCCGTCAGGAATAGGAGGAGGACCTCGTCCTAATCCGAGCAAAGTCGAAGGCCTCGCTCACCTTAGACGAGACGGGGGGAGACGGACGATGGTCCGAGTGTGCCCCCATAGTGCGTTAGAAATAGGAGAAGAATCTCGTCCTAATGCGAGCAAAATCGAAGTTAGGAATAGGAAGAGAACCTCATCCTGACGCGAACGCCCGCATTGACCTCGGTTGGAGATGAGATCTCTCCCGAGCTTCGACCTGGACCAGCACGGAGCCCGGAAGAAGACTTCGACAGTCGCCTTTTCTGTACTCCATTTCTTCGAGTTTCGAACTCGGAAGTGGGGGGCTAGTGTTGGGGATAAACCCCGCTCCTGCCAAAGTCAAGTTCGGTGCCCAGCCTGATGCGGCCAATAGCCACAGAAGAGCTTCAGCGAACGCATCTTAGCCGAACTCCTACATTTGGCCGAACTCCTCAAAGGTCGGGCCTCAGTTGAAGTCCTTCAATCGATCGAACTCTCCAGCGGCCGAGCTTCGAACTCCCAACGGTCGAACTCCTTAGCGGACGAGCCTTAGCTGAATCACTTAGCGGCCAAACTCCTTCTGATTGCCCAATCGTCGAGCTTCAGTCAGACTCCCGCAAAAGCTGAACTCTCTCCGCGTCGTTATAGCCAAGCGTCTACGGGAGCCGAACTTCCCCCAAAGCTTCCTCTTTGGCCGAGCTTCTAAGGAAGCTGGACTCCTTGCGGAACCCTCCAGCGATTGGGCTTCTACGGAATTCGGACTCCTTGCGGACTCCTTTAGCGATCGAACTTCTCAATGGCCGAACTTTCATGCAAGCCGAGCTTCTTGTGATGAATTCCTGCAGGCGATCCCGCTATGGTTACACGATAATAATGATTGATATTTATCAAGTTAATAACGATCGGCATTTATCAAGTCAATAACGATCAACATTTATCAGGACAGTTACGACAATCATTAATCAAGGCGGTTACAATAGGCTTCCTCTATAAAAAGGACCCTTCGGATACACTTATGCCAGGTTCTGAAAATCCTTCTCTCTGTTAGATATATATGCCCTAGAAGCCAGAACTGGCTGACACTTGTAATACACTTCTAGGGGCAAAATTATAATTTTAACTAAAAGCAATAAATGGGTTATTTTCTATCACATATGTGTATTTAGTGTCTGTGATACATCCTTTGAGTTAATGGCAATGATAATTCATATTTTCAAGAGTTAAAAATTTAAGACATGAATAATCATTATTAACTCATAAATTGCTCCCGACCATAGGATCATCACGAGGATGGTGATTGACCCGGAAGATTAGTGTACAATCGCTTCTCTTTAGTAGATGAGTCTTGAGTCTACGGTGTGGAGACACCGGAGCGAGAGTACAGGTACTCGTTAGAGAACGAGGGCACTGAGCGTGACCACCTCGAGTAGTCATTAGGGAGTCTACCTTCTCGTCAATGACTGACTCGATGCTGCAGTAGTGTGTCTGGTTCTTTGACCTGAGATGCATCGGCAGTTCACCTTGAGGGTGTTATAGTTTGACTACACCATTACTCGGTCTCCTAGCCATATGGAACCCTGAGGTGTATGTTGGCTATGACATGTTCATTGTAGGAACTGGATTGCATCAAGATGGAATCTATCTACCTCGGTGGTAGAGGAGCAGCCCTATGATGATCATGAGAATCAAGTCCAGAAATCCATGGCCATGGTAGAGTGAAATAATAGAAAGAGTTTCTATTTAGATTTTCACATTGGACTTGAATCGAATGATTACATCATATGACAGAGACTAGGGTTTGACGAGTTTCACCTTAACCCTAATCTGATCGGGGCTCAAGATAGAAGAACTTAATCACACAGGTAGCTGCACCAAGAGGTTCGCATTCAGCTCTGATGGGTTGCCACCATATACTGCTAGGTGTCACTGGTGGATTTTGGGAGCAATTAGAATGATTTAGATGATCGATCATTCTAGCTGTTCGAATCAGAAGAGTTCTGATCCATCGAAAGGAGTTTCGATGATGTCGATGATAGAGATCATGACATATCCCATTACCATACAGAACTGAACCTAACTGGGTCACACAAACAAGGGTTTGAATCTGGTGATCATCAATTGAACTGATCTAGTTCAATTGATCTGAATGAGATTCAATTAGGTTCAAGGAAAATCGTGCTAGCACTCGATTGAACCTAACGTTCTTCTTTTACTATCATAAATAAGTTGTCCTGACTGAGCCAAAGGAGTTTGTGCTCAATCAGAGGCCTTCATATGGTCTGACTGGAGGTTGTCCAAGTCAGAAAAGGTTGTCTTATTTGTAAGACATTACCTGCCATTTTTGGTCACCTGCCATTTCTTGTTCTTTGACTTTGGTCAAAAGTCTACCTTTGACTGGTCAAACGTTGACCATTGACCCTTTGACTTTTGACCACATGTCATGCACCTATTGGAGAGCTGGTGGGGGCCTGTCCCCCTGCCAGAACCTGGCAAGGAGGAGGGCGCACGCCAAGGGTGGCGTGAGCCCAAGTTTGGAGGCGCCTAGGAGTCCTTGTTGGACAAGGACTCCATCTCTCTTTTGGATTCCAATTAGAGTTCTACTAAGAACCAACTTTGACTGGTCTTAGGCGCCCTCTAAGGAGGAATCCAGGGGACTCTATTCCCACCAATCAGATTTAGATCTGATTTCACAAAGGGTTGTGATTGGTTGGGAAGAAGAGGAGTTGGATCACAGTAGTCTATAAATAAGACCCTGCGCCCAACTCAAAAAAGTAATTGAATTGAGATCAAATTCCCCATGCCCCAAGGCTGCCTCTCCCCTCCTTCCTCCATGCCAAACCATCTTCTCCCCTTGCTCTCCACGTCCAAAAGGAGTTTTGGACCTTGGTTGGTGCGATTCCAGATCAAAGAAAGGCGATCAAAAGCAAGAAGGCTGCGCTGCTGCAAAGGACGACTGCAGATCTTCAAAAGAAGTTTTGAAGATCCTCCAGATCAGATCCAGATCTGATTTTTGGAGGTGTGATAGAGAAGAAGAGGATCTCCAGATCCAGCCCGAGTGGATATCGGTAGAGGCCAGGCGCTTGCATGGCTAGATCCAGAACCTTCCGCTGCAAACAGGATCATCAATAGGGTAATAGGATTACCCAAATTCAGGTAAATTAAATTTGATTTAATTTATTTTTATTTTATTTTTATTATTAAAATAATAAAATCAGATCTGAAACATCCCAGATCTGATTGGGATCGAGAGAAAATATCTCTCGATCTGATCAGATCTGAACGAACCTGATCTAAAAAATCAGGATTTTTCTTCAACATTCTCCTCCTCAAAACTCTACTGAACTCCACACTGAGCACTCCATTCCTATTGACTAGAGCTGATTTGATTATTGGAGGGTCCTGCCGAAGCCACCCCCCATCGACTTCGGATGGGACTTTGTTTTGCAGGTCTCCGACGGTGATCTTATCGACCTCCACTCCAACGGATTCTGGCTATGATCAGATTCCGCGTCAACAAGAATGATATTATTCTTCATGGCTATATTGCAAATATCATATTTGGTTTTGGCTAGGCATAGACGAGCATTTGAGAGTGTAGGCCAAAGCCTTATTTTGACCTTCATATAGGCTTCCCCTCAGGTTGGGGAGTTTATCCATGCCCAGGCTATTAGAGGGGCTATTACAGTTAGAAAAAGCTGGATTTTTATCTCTATAAATTTAGTGGTGGTATTCATATGATTTATCTCACTTGGGTATCTCTATCCCTAAACTTTTTTTTTTATAATTAATCTCGATGGCAATGTAATGAGCACATGGATTCTCTACTCTGCACATGATGCATCCATAGTACATTATGCGATGGATGGCTGCACGTAGTAGTGCACAGTATGCATTGCACGATGGATGGTATGTGCGATACACCAAACCATATGGTGCATGGTAGAGAATTCACGCTCATATGATGAATTGTGGTATATATTCTGGTGCAGGTTTTATAATTCTCAAGTTCTGCTTCACTCTAGTAGTGTCTTTATAACATCACTATTCTACTAGCAGAGTTGGGAGATGTATGGATGGGTTTAGATTAGTGGCTTTCAATGTTGTGAATCACTCAGTTTTGTTTGGGATTCTTTTTTAATCTAATGCCAACGGTTGCATGATTTTATGAACTATTTGTCTAAAATACAAAAGTAGATTCCTTCGAAACTATAAGATTGCTAAACTAAATATTAAAAAATAGGAGTATAAGTGGGCAAGGTCAGATCCTCCTCCCTCTTAAATCCTAAGTTAGGGCAAACTCTATCTCTAAACATAGTTAAAGTTAATTTGCTGAAAAGGAATCATTCTTCTAGCTAAGGCCTACGAAATGAGTATAAGTGATGCTGCGATAAAAGAGTCGGATGGCTGGCTTATGCCCCCACATCCGCATACATGATATATTGTCCATTTTATCTCTGATCATTTCGATCTTTAGTGGATCTTATGGGATCCCCGAAGGATTAGTCTCAATTGACCTTAGTAGGCCTTAGTCATTTGGAACCTCATAGTTTTATCCTTCAAAAGACGTCTCATATGATAAAAAAAAAAGATTTCAATTCATATAAGTCATACTTTCGCTTGATTTACAATTGATGTGAGACTAAAGATATCTTCCTCCTACAATATTAGCCCTCATAGTCAAGAGGAAGGATGTTGGCTATATTCTAGCTTACATTCTTTGGGACCCAGATGTAATGTTTATATGGCTAGTGATGTGACAACAAGCCTCAGAAGGATCGGTCCTTATGGGGGGGTCGGCTTGTCCTTTAGTTGGTAGGGATTAAATTGGGACTAACCATCTAGCCTGCCACTGGGGTCGATCTGGCTCGATAATGCCAAGTTCTGTGTCTTGTGTATAAAGGCTAATAAACCAGCCCTCCTTTTATTAGGCAATTGCCTTTGGCTCTGATTATTTTCGGACTTTAGTGGCCCTCATAGTATCCCTGAAGGGTTAGCTCTGGTTGGCTTTGATAGATCTTGGCCATTTGGAGCTTCATGATTTTATTCTTCAAAAGATACCTCATTTCATATAAGTCATATTTCCTCTTGATTTATAATTGATATTGAACTATCATAACAAGT
Organism: Cocos nucifera; assembly: GCA_006176705.1. Lineage (NCBI taxonomy): Eukaryota > Viridiplantae > Streptophyta > Magnoliopsida > Arecales > Arecaceae > Cocos > Cocos nucifera. Next base: position 3,848,614 of record QRFJ01000007.1, on the reverse strand, counting down.
GCCGACTTAAGGCCCAACTTCTAGCTGATTTTACTATAGACTCGTAAAATGGGATCCGGTTGGATCTAATCCGTTTGAACTGATTTGGACATTCAAAATACTTCCTTCAAAATTGAAAACCTATTTACATCCTACCTAAGTCGAGACCTACCAAGTGAAGCATTAGATCAAGGTATAAATTTTCATCGACGCCAATTTAGGTCCGATCTGGCTTAATTCAATCTCCAACAAAAATATTTTGATCATCCAACAGTACCAACCCAAAAGGTTAATTTTTTAATAAAAAAACTGAGAACGGAGTTGCTGGTGAGAATAGGTTCGACAATTGATCCGGGTTGTGCTCTTCCAACGTCCGGCTCTAAAAGCGTAAATCATCCCTTCGGATACTGCCATAGGTATGGAGGTCCAACGAATCAGACGATCCAAGGAGCACGACAGAGGATATGAGTGCCTTAAAATCTGGTCAGGCTGGTCCCAAGAAGGCAACAACTCCAACACCTCGACGCTTTTGTTTAATATTATTAATCCCTTTTCCTAACATCTGTTTAAATCTTGCTTGCAGCAACTATTAAGCTATTTTTGGTGCAATGCACGATGGTCGCGGTGTCATCAAGTCAATTAAGAAACTTAACAGTGAAAGAATACACGCAGCCAAAAAAAAAAAAAAAAAGATCAATGATGTAATCCTTCAAAAGGAAGGCATTTTCCCTGATTATCTCTTGTCATAAAAGTTTTGTTAACAGTTAAGATGCATGACATGCCTACAGTTTTTGCATCAAATTACTTGTGGCAGCCTCTTGCAATTGGTAAGAGGTATTGATGCATCTTTTAAACTGTTCTTGTTTGCTCATTCTCCTTGGTTTTAGTGCCATCGATGTCATCAAGTCATAATCCCATGATAACAGAAATCTCTTAGCCAGCCTTTCTTGTAATAATGTATAATTTTACTGAATCCTTGCTTCTACGTGTTGGAGATGGACTACAATATCATCCTAGTGTTGGGTTAAACTACTATTATCATGTTCTCGCTATTGACTTTGCTTTTGGTTACGTAATACACACTTTTTTTTTTTTCCCTCTCGAAGAACATGCCAAGGAACATAGATTCTTTATTTTTTTAGTGCAGGTATTATTATAAGTAAAGATGCTGATGCATTGCTTCCATTTGTTTTCTTAATGAGCCATTTGGCAAGAAAATAAAATGGGATGCTGAGAGTGGTGCAGGGGGTATCTGGAGCCATTTGGAGTTTGTGAATTATTTTCTTGGCAGGAACCGTGAGAGTGTAAGATTTGGAGATCAAGGTGGCAGCACCGTAGACATCCGGTCGGTGGTGCCCACTGGGCCGATGGGCCGGTGGGGACGCGGTCCTCTGCCAGTAGACTTGCTGTCCCCCACTTTTCTCTGCCGTCATCTGACCTCTAAAAAATGACAAGGAGATTCCTCGAAGCTGCACTCCGTTCATTCAACTTCGTGCCAGTTAAAGCTCCAATCAAAAATTTTTAGCATCCATGATTTGCGCTGAAGTTTGCACACAAAGAGTAGCTCAAAACTTCACCCCAAAAATTTGAGCTTGAACTACTCATTCATGTTTAGAATTTGATGTCATCTCATTCATATTTTTCTCATCCTTTGTTTTGTTTTTTGTTCACGGAGAAGGAGAGAATGGATGCTTTTCACAAGATGAAATTATGTGAATTTCTATGAGGTAAGCTTGATGTACTGGTTGGAAGAGCATGGAAAAGAAAGATAAGTTGATCAATTAGCCAATGAAGAAGAGAGAAGCTGTTTGGGGTGCTAGTGCTACTTATCTATTTAATAATTCTCGCAATTTCTCTTACTACTTAAGCTGAATTTGGAACTGATTGTTCTCAGGATTAGATTCAACTTGTTTAGTGGAAGAGATGGTTAAAAAATTAGCAATGCCTAAGTTTGTGTGTGGAGTAGCTCCATCTTGAAGTCCAGAAAAAAAAAAAAAAATCATATTTATATCAATTTTTATTTTCGAAGATTGATCATTTGTATCAAAAAAATATTTCATATTTATATCAATTTATATTGTTTATGTAAGATTGATCATTTGTCAAATTTTGATTGAATTACTATCGGTCTCAAATTATATGACGTAGAATTTTAAAAGATCTATATATATTATGCAATGCATAAAGTTAAACTAACTGATATATATGTTGGACTAATTATGTCTAAGATGTTTATATGTTAAAAACTAGCGGTGCACATTAAACTATTTGATACATATAGATAAACATGTAGATAATTCATGATAGACACATTTAAAGAAATTCATGTGTCGTAAGTTTACCTCAAGAAATTAATGTAAATATAATGAACATATTTAAGCTAATTAAACACAAATTCATCGTCACATACCAGACATGGATTGATATTTATATCTCGAGAGCATAGAGGTTTAAACTAGCAGGTGCAGACATCTTAATAGTGTATCTTTCGATTATTGAATGCACATCTTCATAGATATGGGATCAGGGAATTTTTTTAGAAAATTTTAAAATGACAATTTATAAATTTGTAAAAAGAGATAAATTTTGTAAATATGATAACAAGCTTCACCATTTTTCTAAACTGCCATATCTAAGAAATATGTGCTCCCTATATAGTTTGAAGCAACGATTATTTTATGACAATTATACTTAATGAAAAAATTATTAGATGAATCAAATCCAACAAATCCAGCTAATAGTACCTTGCCACATTACCTTTTTTGCATTCAAATTATTCTGGATTAGGGGTGAGAATGGTCCGCTTGGCCCGATCTATCTAATAATTTCTCGCACTTGATGAGTCACTTAGCGGGTCACCTTTGCCCATCCCTTGGTCCAAAAGATCTGCGGCATTAATGAATAATAGTGACTACAGACGAAAAATTATATTCTCCGAGGAGAGGAAAAAAACAGAGGTTTAACAACCTTTCTCATGTTAACACTGATCACGGGCCATGGCGCCAGAACAGGAGGCCCACTTTATTCCTTGTGACCTATCACGTGGATTTGCAGGTACCGAGCGATGCCAAAGACTCTCCACGCGTTTCTTTAACTATGAATGGGGTTGATAGGAGCGCTGACGTCACTATTTTTGAAAAATTTTATAATATAAATTGATTTGATTTTTATGATAATATCCGTGGCGATAAACTACTCATGCTTTTTTATTAAATTTTCATTATTATGTTGTCTTTAGATAATTAAATATAAAGACTTAAGATACCGTGCGATTCTCTCGCAACCCTTTGGATGCCCACGCGGCACGCCCATCCTTGCGACCCGGGTAAAGTGAGTCCAAAAAATGGTACCACCTTCGCGACACGTGACGAGCGCACGCGAAAGCGGAAGGCGAGCGCAGGAAAACGACGGCCGGCGCGGGAGCCCACGTTTTCGGAGGGGAGTCCGGCGATCCGTTAAAAGGTAGACGCCCGTTTCTGATCCGACGGCATTTCATTAGGTATGAGATATCTAATTTATTGGCCATCATTTATTGTCGTCGTCGTTATTATTATTATTATTATTAAAATTATATTATTATTATTTTAATATTCTATGCCTCGTCTTCGTGGGTGGGGGGCAGATCGAGCGGCATTTCACCCCACCGCTTGGGCATGGGTCTGGTCCCCACCGCCACCAAACCCATGCCGCGTGATCGCGTCCGGGCGGACCCCGACGCCTCCCCTTCAATCCAGTTTACCGCTGACCGGCGCCCGCACGTGCGTCCGCTGGCCTTCAAGGGGACCCGCCATCACGTGGAGCTTGGGCGAGGTCTCGGATAGGGATGGGGGGCCGTTCCGTTGCTACCGTTGCGTGCGCTGCAGTGTATAGCTGTTCTCATCGGCTATACGGGCGGCCTCACAGAGATTCCTAAGCGGGAATTCAGATCTACCGTACCGCCTGCGGAATTTTACTGGGGTCGTGTGTCTCGGGATACTTGACTGATTAGCCGTACACGTGCGCCTGTTAGCGTGGCCCGTTGTCTGTGGGCCCCACTGGTTGTTCTCCGGAGCAGTTTCTCACGGCAGCCCGCCACGTGGAGAGACGTCCTTCCCGCCTCTCTCGTCAGATCCCTCCCTCCCCTCTTTCCGCTTTCTTCGCGCACGGTTCCACTCGGCTCGACTAAAGTCAGGCTCGCTCTCACCGTCTGACGATGAATGTAAGTCTGATCTAACGGCTAATCCATTCGGGCTGACTGAGCCGAAGCTAAGGTTTCAAAATTCATTGTCTCTGTGTCATTCTTTCCTTCTCTGAGCTCTACTTTCCATCATTCTGCACCTGATTTGGCGAGTCTCCGTTTCGGTTTCAACCCAGCGTCCGTTCCCCCTCTCTCTCTCTCTCTCTGAACCAAAGGCTATCGGTATGGCCTCGGTTTCTAATAACGAGCCCTCAATGATGGCATCGGTTTGTGCCAAACGGTTCCAAGTCTCGTTCCATAGTTTTCTATTTTAACCCTCTTCTGGTCTCCCGTTCACCCGAACCACGCCTCCAGTGGCGTTCTCGTATTTTGTGTTGAACTTTATGGTTATCTACGAACACTCATGCATTAAATGGCCCACTCCCCTCGATAGAGCCCCAGTCCCGGTCCTTCTCGGACTTCCCTAGTTTTCAACAAACCGGCCGGGCGGTCGCCAGTCACCGGCGACCTCAAGGGGCCGGCAATCGAAACCTTCCTCGTCTCCCGATCTATTTCACCAGATCCCCTCCGTTTCCCCTTTCTCGATTCTCGGTGGCTTTAGATCACCCGGTTTGCTGGTGGTTTTCTGCAGGTGATCGCCGTGAAACTGCATGTTTAACTCCAGATCGGGCGTCTCCTCCGAGAATTTTTCCTCCACTTGAGTCTGATCCGGTTTCTCTGCAACAATCGGGCGGTGTTCTAGGCCCTGATGCGGTTTGTTTAGCAGTAGCGGTTTCTGGATCGCTGGACAAGGTCTTCGATTGATCTGCTTCGGTTTCTTTGGATTGGTTAAGAGGGAGGGAGAAAGATGCCTTCTGGAACGAGGCTACCGACGTGGAGGGAGAGGGAGAACAACAAGAGGAGGGAGCGACGGCGGCGGGCGATCGCAGCGAAGATCTATACGGGGCTCCGGATGTACGGCAACTACAAGCTCCCGAAGCACTGCGACAACAACGAGGTCCTCAAGGCCCTCTGCAACGAGGCCGGCTGGACCGTCGAAGAAGACGGCACTACGTACCGGAAGGTGACCACACCTCATTCGCTTCCTCTTTCTTCCCTCTCCGCATTCTCGCTACTTCCCCGATGAAAAAAATAAATTAAATATTAAAAAGAGGCACACGATAGCTGCACCAATTGGCGGATGCTATTGTGTACCGGTAAGGTGACGGCTAGGAGGCGCCCTGCGCGCTTCTGGCCCGCCGGCGTGCTCATCGGCCGTGTTGCTAACATGCACCATGCCTGTTGCTATTCCTGGATTTGCTAAAATGCGCTGCTCTCGTGGGACGATTTTTCTATCCTTTTCTTTTGTCCGGTATGGACGGCTGGGATTGCTCGATTCCGCTGCGGAGACGGTCGGTGCACGTCAGGCTATTTTTATCCTAACAAAATTTTCCTTTTTCCGCAAGTTAAATAATTCCAGAGCGTCGTGTGGACGGACGATCTTGCCTTCGCGATGGGTTAGAAATCCCATGATGAAATCTTGTTCGTCCATTTCACACAAAAAAAAGGCAGAATGGCCATTTAACCGTGATTAAGAAAGTGACCTCCTCCTGTGCCAGCGTCACGCAACCCACGCGTTCCGCTAGGCATCATTCACGCCACCGTCTCCGAATCCCGTTGTTTCATCTGACGAAAATGCCTCTCCATTCGGGAAATTGTTGCATGGATCAGGTCCGGTGGACCAATCCAAATCCGGGAGCATAGGCGAGTAACTGCCGGACCTGGTTCATCTAATAATTAGAGCTCTATTCCATCCCTTCTCTGCTAAATCCACGTGCTTCTCGGCGCTCGAGGCGCTGCCGCGACGCTCCAGCTCTCTCGAGCGCGCGAAAGAGAGGTGGTTGGTCTTTAATTAGGACTTCAAGCTCCCCCTTTTGGGAGAAATTATTGCATGCACCAGGTGCAAGTGAACGAGGGTAAATCCTGAAGCATACGCACGGTGATCGGAAATTGGTAAAATACAAGAATAGCGTGGCGTGTTATCCACCGTAGGATTTGAATTGCATCTTGTGCATGCAACAGGGAGGCCTTTTTTCGGGCGGCGGGAAGGAAAGGCCTCCGTATTGCATGCCCCAGGTGTAATTGAACCGCGTAAATCCCACATGCCACGCTGCCCCTTGTGTTTCACCGATTCCCGATTGCGCGCTATCCACCGTGCATTTGCTTTGGGATTTGCCCCGGTTCACTTGCACCCGTTGCATGCAATAATTTCTCGGAGGAAAGGGATGGAAAGGTAAAGGGTACGTTGGTGGTGGTGGAGGGTACATGGACTGATCTCTCTCACCGCTTTCCTTTATAATTTGACCGTTACTTTTAAAGATTGTGTTGGCAAAGTAACTTGGAACGTGGGTGGGGAGTGGCATATTGCACACGTATGAAAGTGTGACATGGTGGGGAAAAGATGGGATTTTGGAACCGAAGTGATGTTGCTGTTACTGAGCTGGAGTGGTGGGTCTTCAGTCCATTTCTGAAAATTAACAATTCTTTGGCCCGTATGCCTTTTACTTTTCTGACTTTTGGGGAATTTAACCAATTGAGGCATCCAGTGGGTTATGTGACAATGATTGGAGAATCCAATTGCTGAGGCAGAGAAAGGTTTTAGGTGAGGATTAGGTAGACAGATAACAACCTAACTAGAAGTCTAATTTAATATTTAATTTAATATAATTAATAATTATGAAAGAGTTTTAATTGAGAATTTTTCTTCAGCGATCGAATTTCAGTCGAACTCCTCAAGTGGTCAAATCTTAATCGAACTTCTTCAGTCGATCGAATTCCTCAATGGTCGAATTTAAGTCGAACTCTTTCGACAGTTAAACCTTAGTTGAACTCCTGCAGTCGGTTGAACTTCTCAGCGATCGAGCTCCAGTCGAAAGATCTTCTTCTACGTCAATAGAAGATGAGATTTCGACTTCTTCTACGTCAATAGAAGATAAGATCTCCTTCAACCTCGACTGGAGATAAGATCTTTCCAGAACTTCTACGTTAATAGAAGATAAGATCTCCGTCAACCTAGACTGGAGTCTTCGAGTTTTAACTCTTCAACAGAAAATAAAATTTTTTTCAACCTCGACTGGAGACAAGGTCTTTTCCGAAATTCAACTTCAACGTTAACTCTTCAACAGGAGATAAGATCTCCTCCGAGCTTCAACTTCAACTTCGATTGGAGATAAGATTTCCTCCGAGCTTCAACTTAAATTGGTGCAGAGCTCGAAAGAGGACTTCGGCAGTCTGTCTTTTTTGTATTCTCTTCCTTTGAATTTCGAACTCGGAAGTAGGAGGAACTATTGTTGAAGATAAATTCCGCTTTCGCTGAAGTCCAGTCTGATGCTTAGCCTAATGCAACTGATAATCACGAAAGAGCTTCGATCAAGAATTCTTCTCTAGCGGTCGAATCCTAGTCGAACTCCTCCAGCGGTCAAATCTTAATCGAACTTCTACAATCGGTCGAAGAACTCAACGGTCGAGCTCCAGCCGAAAGATCTTCTTCTACGTCAATAGGAGATAAGATTTTCTTCAACCTCGGTTGAAGATAAGATCTTCCTCGAGCTTCAACTTCAATCTCGGTTGGAGATAAGATTTTTTTCGAGCTTCAATTTCAACGTGGAGATAAGATTTTCTTCAACCTCGGTTGGAGATAAGATTTTCTTCGAGCTTCAACTTCAACCTCAATGGGAGATAAGAACTTCAACCTCAATGGGAGATAAGATTTTCTTCAACCTCGGCTGGAGATACGATCTTCTCCAATCTTCAACGTCAATAGAAGATAAGATCTTCTTCAACTTTGATTGGAAATAAGATCTCCTCCGAGCTTCAACGTCAACTTCAATAGAAAATCTCGACTGGAGATTAGATCTTCCCCGAGCTTCAACGTCAACAGAAGATAAGATCTTCTTCAAACTTGACTGGAGATAAAATCTCTTCTGAGCTTCTACGTCAATAGAAGATAATATCTCCTTCAATCTCGGCTCTTCCGAGCTTCAACATTTATATCAATAGAAGATAAGATCTTCTTGAACCTCGGCGCTGGAGATAAGATCTTTTCTTCCTCACCTCCAGCTCGATCTGACGTCGACCAGATTCTGCACCAACAGAAACTATGCAATTTCTTTTAGGACATCTAGAAGGAATACGAAAAAACATTATCAAATGTGTATTTGGTGGAGTAAGCATGGACAGTTCGGTGTATTTGGAATTGTGAGTTCTCAGTTGCATATGTTTTTTTTTTTTTTTTTTGGTAGAAGTTGCATATGTTTAACGTCTGCTTGTTTTACATAGGAGCGCATATGGCTTTTGTTCGACTAATAGCTGGTATTGATGTGGAATTATGAAGCTATAATTTTTAGTAACTTGATCATATCATAAAACACTTCGCTGGAAGAATTTTGCGTCTTTCGGGAAAACTTGAAGAAGCTGGAATTCTAAGGAACTTAAAACTTCCCAGCCAACTCCATGCTTCATGCCTGCTTAGACATAGATTCTAACTTTGAAGTTATAGTTTTATGATTTGCGCGCTTCCCAAACCCAATTAATGAAGTTCTGATCCTTTAGCCGCTTATTGGTGTTTCCGGGAGGTATCCATGTCAGCTGTTTTCTTTTCTTCATTCATGTTTTATAGTTTGGTATTGGATAACAAGAATATCAAAAGCATGACCCTAAAAAGAGCCGATTTGTTTAAGGCAAAACTATTTTGCGTCAATAACAAAAACTTGTATAACCAGATTTATGCATTTTATCCTCATAGTTTCTCGACCATTCCGCCCATTCATGCATGGTAAACGGTATAGCATGGTTATTCCATCAGCTAGACAAAAATCAAATTCATTTGCTCCATGCTAATGGTTCGGCTTTGAGATGTTTTACTTGCTCACCGTATATGATTCTGGGAAAAATTATATCTTGCAGTGCATGCACAGCCATGCACGCATTCCTGTAGGCTAATCATCGAGATGGGTATATGATAAATGGAACCCATAGTAATGCATGTTGGTGATTGGTGGCATGCATGGCCATATGTTGTGCCAAGTAGCAGTTGAAAGAACTAACTTGTCATGGGTGCTTTTTATGTTCGTTCATAATTCAGGGATGCGAGCCGGTTGAACGCGTGGATGTTGCTGTAGCGGGCTCAGCTTCACCAAGCCCATGCACATCTTACCCGCTAAGCCCACGTGCATCCTACAACCCTAGCCCACCCTCGTCCTCCTTCCCAAGCCCATCCTCCTCTTACATCACCAATGCCAATATTGCTAACAAAGGAACGGATGGCAAATCCCTCCTCCCTTGGCTCAAGAACCTCTCCTCAGCCTCCACCTCCTCCCTGAAGCCCCCCAGCCACCATTTCTACGTCCATGGAGGCTCCATCAGTGCCCCTGTAACCCCTCCACTCAGTTCTCCAACTGCTCGATCACCTCGTGTTAAGGCTGATTGGGATGATCCTGCAGCGCAGCCACCTTGGGCAGGCGCCCAGTACACTTTCCTACCATCCTCCACCCCTCCAAGCCCTGGCCATCAGGTTATCGCCGATCCTGCATGGCTCGCAGGGCTCCGCCTCCCATCTGGGGGTCCCTCCTCACCCACCTACAGCCTTGTTGCATCGAACCCCTTTGGCTTCTGTAAGGAGGCGTCGGCTGGTGCAGGATCTTCTAGAATGTGGACTCCAGGACAGAGTGGGACGTGCTCCCCTGTGCCTGGGGGACATGCAGATGTTCGGATGTGTAATGGCATTTCGGATGAGTTTGCATTTGGCAGCAGCAGCAACGGCAATCTTCAATCAAATGGGTTGGTGAAGCCATGGGAGGGAGAAAGGATCCATGAGGAATGTGCATCGGACGAGCTGGAGCTTACCCTTGGAAGCTCAAGGACCAGGGCTGATGCTTGAAGAGCATTCATGAGTATAAACATCTCTTTCTCCTGTTTCTGTTAATGTGTTGTTGATAGAGAGATAGAGAGGGCTCAAGATACCATCAGTGGTTTATTGTCTCCAGCCTCCATCCTCTTTCAGGAGATTGAAGTAGGCTAATTCTGTTTTGAAACATTGAGACTGAGAGTCATGTCCTGGAGAATATATGGTAGAAGGAAAGGCAAATGAGAAATTTCTGGGAAAAACGAGGGGGTTAGGGACAAGGTGTTGTGTGTTTCTGTGATTTTTTTTTTCTTTTTGATGTTTGACCATTATATTTTAGATTACATGGATTTATTTTTATCCATTTTTCTTGGCATATATCATTTCATTCAGCTTTAGTTGTTGTTTGCACTTCATCCACTACAAATATTGTACTGAGATGTGGAAGTGTCATCTTGTTGAATTGGCAGTTGAAAACAATTCTGCCCGTGGCAAGGATCATCCACCGAGTTAATTTCTTAAAAAAATTGCTCCTCGGGCTGAAGAATAGCTTTTGCTCTGTTTTTATCAGATGACTTACATTTCAAAGAAAAAGTTGATAATGTTGCTAATTGAATGGCAACATATATAACTAATTATATAGGAACTATTTTGTAGACTTCATTTTTTATGATATAACTTTATTTTTTGATTCACACGAATATTTTTTTTAGATGAATATAAATAAAATCCATCGGAAGGGCATTTTAAATTTTGAGAAATCAATTGTAACAAATATTAATGTTTTCTTTTTATTGATAATATCCCTTTCATAATGAATTCTATGTTCTCTATCCCCAGAGTAAGCTTTAATAGAGAAGAAAGGGTGGAACCTAAAATAAGATGCCATTCTCAAGCCTGTTAGTTGTCCGCCATAAGGAACTGAAATGAGGAAGCAGTCCTGATTATTTCGGTCCCGTGTGTAGAAGCAGCTTTTTGCTCAATACTTTAGGGCTCAAGCCTGCTTCACATAGCTTCCGTAGGAAAAGAAAAAGTAATAATCTTGCAAAATACACTACTTTCAAAATATAAATAAAGCTATTTTATCTGAATATGCTTATTGGACTAATATATGACTTTGATCTGTTATTTGGATACGCTTATTGGACTGCTCGCGATGGTAGAATCTTCACACGAGGCTTGAGCCATGTTGTTGTTGGAGAAGTTCCAATCCGTCTTGGGTATTTCTATTCTCTTTCATTGGAGATCCCCACCGCTCAACACAGCTAAGATCCACATAATCTACGATCATGTTAGCGCCCGAAAACTTTTTAACATATGGCCAATTCTTATGTGGCAGAACAATCTTGAGTTGAGGATCATGCGGGAAGTTTAGTTGTTACAATTCACTTCTCAAGAACTAGGAATAATGATCCTATAGCTTCTTGTTGACCTTACCTCCCCCACAACCCCAGGTGTAACAAAATTAAATTATTTTATCTATATAATTATATGCTACATCATATGCATCACGTTAATTATGTTTATCGTGGATGTGGATGGTGAGCTTCCGTGTTGTGTTCGCTACTCATCATGATTAGCTCGTATGTAAGCCCGGATGAAAAAATAATATGACGTCTCATAAATTTATTTTTTTTCTATCTAGACTCATGAGTCAATTAGCGTGGGTGATGAGTATGCCTACGGTGAGCAAAAGTTTTTCATATGGTATATGTAACGGAGGGTATAATTTCTCGAGAAAGCCGTCCCTCAACTGCCACCGGCTCAGAACATCCCGTAACGGTGTCATAAAGGCCACATGCCGGATGCCAAGAAACGTAGTTATCAGACGCCCGTCAGCCCGTCACCGCCTTTTATCGGCCCACCCTCCTCTCGTTCATCCAATCATCCCTCATCAGTCCACGTAGGTCCGGAGGAGCGCGAGCGGCAACCGCAAACAGCAGAGCAACTGGTTCCACCATCCAATTTTCTTTGCCGAGATCACTCTCTCTCGCCTTGGACTTCCGCCCGATCTCCGACCCCTCTTGTTCACTCCCCTTCTCTCTCTCCACCTCTTCTCTCCTCTCCTTCGTTCCATTTCCCTGCCAAAACCCTAGCACCCTCCCCCCGATCGACCGAGAAACCCTAGCTCCGGTGGCCGCCATCGATGTCCGTGGAGAGATCCCTGGAAGCGTGGGAGGAGGTCCAACGCCATGGCCAGGACCTCGCCGACCGCCTCGCCCAGGGCCTCACCGGCCTGATCCAATCCCACATCAGCCCCCCCGCCTTCTCCTGGCCCTCCCCCCTGAAGAAGCCGTTCGACCTCGACCTCCCCGCCTTCCACGTCCCGGGCCAGCCCGACCTCGCCGCCGGTGGCGTCTCCACAATCCTTGACATCGGGGGTCGTCTCGGCCAGGCTGGGGCGGAGTTCGGCGCCTGCTTGAACGGTGTCGTGCAGCAGTTCTTCCGCCAGCTGCCGGTGCCGTTCCGGCAGGACGAGGGCCGGGCGGTTGCGGCTGTTCTACCGGCAGCTGAGAGGCGCGGTGGTGGTGGGAAGGTGCTGGGACTGGCGATGGAGCGGTTTGGAGATCAGAGTTTCTCAGACGTGGCAGCCGCTGGTAGCTCGGATGAATTGGGTGATGAAGAGGGATTGGGATTTGATGCTAAAGCTTCGGCGCATCTGAAAAGGCCGCGGGTAAAATTGTCGTCTCTTTAAATAATTATTCTCAATCTCGCAGTATTCATAAGCTATTTCTGTTTGCTGGTTTTTTTTCTCCGATGAACCTTTTTTCTCTCAATTAAACACCATGTCTTCCCATTTCTCAAGTATATTAAAGGAACCTATAATGACTTATGTGGTGGGTGATTGCTCTTTGATATCATTCCCCAAAGGCATGACAGGAAAGAGTATCTAAACTCAATCCTTCGTATTGTAAAAGAATTGTAGTACGTGCTTCAACCACACCTTTTTCAAATTTGTAGAAGACGGTGCATTTGTATGACATTCAGACTTGGATCTCCCAGGTGGCTCAGAAGACTAAATAGCGATAGTTTAGGATTAACTACCTAGTTAAAGACCCAAGGCGACTGCTTTAGATTCCTCTAATCAGTATTCATGAGCCAAAGACTCTGAAAACGATATTCTCAGTCTTACTGTGTACGTGATGCCACAGATGGCTGCATAGGTTTGCTTGGAGAGCAAGTTTGGGATAAGGAAGCCTCATTTTTGGATTTGTAGGAGGAAGAGAGAGTGTCGATGAGAAGGAGGTCAATCTTGTGATTCAGTCTTTCCATTTTTTTTTTTGATATGCAGAACTTTATTATTTTCATCATATTTTCTGCGGAATTCCTCTGGCCTCCAAAGATCGAGTTCTTCTATATTTTGATGGATGTGGAAATCTCTGTTTTTTTTCATTTTCTGGCAAGCTGCAGTGTCTTCATTAACTGTTGTTTGTGTCATGCATAACATATCTTGTCCTAGTGTTCATCCAGGATGAAAACCATGTTGAAATGCAGCTTGTGTTTTTAGGATACTGCTTGTTAGCTGATTTGATTGTTCTTGCTGTTGTTCACATGCACTAATTCTATGCATGAGTTATTATGTGCACTGCTTATGTGTTACCAATGATATATTTACAATTTATTTGGATATAAACACCTCTTTCGCAGTTTGCAGCTTGCATCTGGAGGCAAATAATGTTTTCATTAATGCTTGTTTAGCAAAGAATTATTCATAGTACTTCATGATATAGAACCTATTACCACCTTAAGTTTGGTGTATAATATTGTCAAATGCAGGGGATCATTAATATCACATCAACATATGACTGTAGAACTCATGACATGGAAAGTTCCTTGGTTGCAAGGGGAGACCTGTGGAGAGTAGAGGCATCACAGGGTGGTTCAACCTCAGGAAATGAGAGTTCACCTCTCTTCCTCATTCAGCTGGGACCTGTACTGTTTGTTCGGGATACAACACTTCTTTTACCAGTTCATTTATCAAAGCAACACTTGCTTTGGTATGGTTATGATCGGAAGGTAAATCCATTTCTTTTCTTCCTACTTAAATAATTATGTAAATAATGAAATACTTTGGTGTGAACTTCTTGATTTTTAGTTTGCCTTCAAGATAAGTGGCTTATAAGCAAGTACATAGCATGAGTTTTTAGCGACTGTACATAAAATTTTGCTTCGGACTTGTTTGATGAATTTTAATTGACTGATTAATTACTGCATTGCAGTATCTATAGCCTCGCGACTCTTGTCTTATTTCATCAATGGAATCTTTTTTCTACCGATAATCTTTATTTTTATAAATGCTATATGTAAGGTTTTGAATCCCGTGGGATGAGGCTATCCCAATTTTTCTATGGAATGGGACACGCCGTCCCCTCCCGACATTTGAGACAAAGGATGTCCTAAGATATCCTGATGGGATGCTAGTAGGATGACACTGTCCTGACACATAGGATAATACTCCACACCACTGTCCCATGGGATGTCCCATTGGGACCTGAATCCTTGGCTACATGTGTTATAGTATTTGGCAATAAAGCAGGATAATGCATCACAACATTGATTTTAGATGGGCGTAGACATGCAGGAAAGACAGATGAAACATTTGGGAGGAGAAAGATGTATATTTTTAAAGATGACATTTCTGGAAGTTGAAAGAGGGGATTTGAGAAGGCTTGTGTTAAAATATGACTTGTTTCTGCAGAAGGATTAAGCAAACGTCTTAAAAGGATTTCAGATAAATTATTTGAGTGCAAGATAGTATACAATATTTCATTGACAGAGGGACAAGAGCATGTGCTTAACAAGGAGTATTTGAAGGATCCACCAAGCTAAAATACAACTTAAACGACTGGATTTGGTTTAGCTTTCATAGGTTCAAGGTGCAATCTTTGCTGGGAACAAGCATCAAAAGGATTTGAAGATGGACAAAGCTAACTGGTCATCTTAAATTCTTAATGGTTTATATTGCAGGCGATCTCATTTTGGTTGCAAGATCAAATCTTCCTGAAACTGTTTGCATTTTTTTTCTTTTTTTTGGGGTTGAAAAGTATGCTTTGTTTGGGACATCACATTGGTAGTTCTTCTTTTTACATATGACACTAGTTCTTTGAAAATTGCCTTGTTATGCTTCCATGTGATTAGAGCAGTCTTCTGTCATGATATGCTGGTAACTTGCAACTTTGTATTTCATTCAACCATTCCTCACTGCAAACGGGTCTTATTTGTTTTGCACCAACTATTGGTTAATACCATAACGTTTCATCAAGTATGTGAGAGACAAACTAAGTTTTGAGGACATGTCCTTCACTTTTCTTAAAAGCAGCCATAATCAGTAAAATCAATAAGAAAAACTAGGGAGATTCGAAATAGTCAATCTCCAATCATTACCAATAGGGAGATCTAGGGAGATTCGAAATAGTCAATCTCCAATCATTACCAATGTCTCAATGAGAATGGAGAATGAAACAAAAAAGAACAATACAGAATAAAAGCCTCCAAGAGGTTCAATTAACTTTAAGAGGATTTTTTTTGTCTGATTGAGAAGATGGTCTAAAGCAGACCTCATGTTACAAAACAATCTCCTAATGTGAGTACCAAAGATGTCAAATCCCACCAGTTGTCCCAACTATGCAGGAAAAATTCCATCCCATACATTAATGTCACCTAAGGACTTCCCCTTTTTATGGCCTGACCATAGGCATATTAGCCTCCTGAAACACGTTAAATTTTTACATTGAAAAATGCAAAGTTAGGGATCCATAGTCTAAAACAACATATTGTTTAGCAGCAAGGATGTATCCATGAAGGTTGAGAAGGTAGATGAGCACCTAACATTACTTTTGATCAAGGTTTGCAAAACCAAAATTGTGACCTATATTGGTCAGATACTGGGTCAGTAAGGTATGTTGCTGTATTGATACACAGTATACACATTAGTGCTGAATACAGATGCTGACGAGAGAAAACAAGCGAGAAAGGGAAGAAGAAGGTAGAGAGAGAAGGTGAGGAAGGACCATCTAGAGAAGGGAGGCGGATTAGATGTCGAAGGTTGTCAATTGGGGCTAGAGGTTGCGTTTGGGCCTGGAGCTGACAGTGAGGTCTCTGATGGCGTCCTCACTGGAAGATGAGGAGGGGATTAAGAGGAGGGTGAGGCAAAGGGATTGGGGGAGAGCAGAGCATGAGAGAGAGAGAAAGATGACTAGGATTTCAAGAGGAGAGAAGAGAGAGAGAGAGATCGATTGAACATGGGGTTTCACGGTTTTATAAAAGGGCCGGTCCAGTCCCTAGCAAACTTGGTCAAAATAGATCCAAACTGATTCTAATTAGTTTTAACCCTGTGTTGTTTTGGGTGGCTGAACTATCCTGGTTTCTGATTGTTTGGTTCACTTTGGTATGCCCCGGACCACTAGGTCCGGTGTAGCTCACTAGACCTTGCTCTTGGTAATGACATGATCATGACTGTTTTGCTTGACAAGAACCAAGGCTTCTCTAATGGTTCAAGCTTCTATCATAATAGAAGAGAAGGGCCATATGGGAATAGCTTTGACAACGAGTGTCCTCCTAAAGCATCACGAGCTACAACATCAATGCCAGCAACCTCGTCAAAAGATGAGATTGACCTGTCACTGTTCAGTTTGATGTGCTACTCAGTTGGGGCTTGCCGTCAAACCAAATTCCATAGTTATCTAGGGCAACTAAGGAATTGGATTCTAATAATTAGAAGCCATAGCTCAAGCTCTTTGGGCATGGAGAGGAGGCCTCTGCTTAATATTATCAAAGACAGCAGGTTTTCTAATTTTTCCAGAATTGCCAAAGGTTATTAGCAAACAAGGCCATGCCCAATCTAGGATAGGAAAGCCATTCCAAAAGGAAGGCTCAAGCTAGCCACCATCATAATCCGACATACACTCCATGAGCTCCCACTTTAGTCGTTTATAGAGCAGTTGCCAAGTTGTTTAGTCTTCTTGCATTGGAAAAACCAAATGGTTGGTAACTTCATGACCAAGCTGACACATAGGGCATAGAGGAGAGGAATTTAAATACAAAGTGTCAACCTAAGAACTTGGTAAGAAGCCTGTTCCAAGCCATCTTCTGAACAAAATACTTAACCCTTGAGTGACTTGAAGTTTCCAAATTTGATTCCATCCCCGCCAAATTAATAGATGATCCACCAGTATGTTGACAAGACAAATAGGTGTAGATTTGCTTAGCAAGCTTTGACCAGCCCTGGCATCTTTCCACATGTACACCATGTTTGAAATGGAGATACACCTAACCTGTGGGGCAACATCCTCTCCAAAAACCTTCTGAAGTATAGGTAAGCTCTGAGCATTCTATCTTATATAGTGTGAAACAAGAACATCAGAAAGATCATCATATTAGCCAAAGTGGGCTTTGCTTTGAGAGGATTTAATTTGCCATTGTACCTTGAATGTTAGTCTTACCAAAGTTCCCGACCATGCAGTCCTTCCAAACATCACATTATCTTTTCAAGTTGCGGCTGAGATTGATACAATCAACAGTGAAACACTAACTAAAGCTCTATGCTTTCAGAAATAGCAGCAGTGATTGATAGAAACAAGCAGACACATTCAATGGACTATAGTCACTATGGTGGAATAAATTTTCCTGGGCCTTTTCTTCCCTTTATCATCCTAATATTGCAGAATCTTTTCGTAATTAATCCATTACGATAATCTGAACAAAATTCACTTGTTCCTGCATTCCTTTCCGGTTTCTTCCGCTATGTTATCAAGTTTTTGCTGGGCTACAGATTTGTTCACTGCTTATTTTCTTGTTTAACTATGACCTAGTCCAGTGTGTGTTTTGTGTATTTATGTTTTTATATCTCTAGTTGCACTCTCATTTTAATCTACAAGAATAGTTTCTCTTTCCTAAGTATATGTCTCTTTTATACACCGATCAAATTAAAGGCTCATAAGTTTTGACAACAGCTATTCCATGGCTACCATGTCTTTTACTTGCTGACATAATGCTTTTGTCTATAGAACGGAATGCATTCCCTGTGTCCAGCATTATGGTCAAAACATAGAAGATGGTTGCTGATGTCAATGATCTGTCTCAACCCTCTTGCTTGTGTAAGTCTACGTAAATTTCCCCCGATCTATTTTTGTTTATAATCTTTATCATGGTGCTCCTCCTAGGGATATGAATAAAGTTTCATAAATGAATTGTTTTTCGATCTGGCCAAAAAATTATGGGCAGATGTTTCTTGGCTATTTTAATCATTAATTATATTTTTCTTTCCTTGTCTTGAAGCCCTGTTAAGTAACTTTGGCAAATGGCTGAGCTGATGATCCAATGCCTCTTGCTTTTGGGGAGATAATTACTCACACAGCCATGCTAAATCAAAAAGTATAACGCAATATGAAGCAGTAAAGTTATTATGCCGCATGATATTTGACAGAACTTATCTTTTGCTATTCTTTCTATGGAATAGTCATAGTATCTGCACAACTATATTCTATGCATAAGCAATACAAATCATTTCAATTGAGCATTCTAGTTACATTTTGGATTTTCTGTGTACTTAATTTTTAAATGCTCATTTTCTGAAAGTGTTATCATGGTTCTTTTTAGTTGCCAGAAGTACCAGACATGCTGCCCCTTTCTCTGGGACAGTGGAGTATATGTTCATTAGTTTTTCATATGTTCAGTCTTTTGGAGCATCAGTAATAATTTCTTTTGCAAGAGCTGAATTTTACTCTAATCATGAAAGTTCTTGACCTGGTTTTCCCCCCTCCAGTCATTCATGGACTTGCAATTCCCAAACGGGCAGCTTACTTACATGGCTGGTGAAGGGTTTACTTCTAGTGCTTTCCTACCTGTATTTGGCGGCTTGCTTCAAGCTCAAGGTCGATATCCTGGAGAAACAAGAATTAGCTTCTCTTGCAAGGTTAGCCATAGATTTAGGAAGAGTATGTATCTAATCAATGGAGATAGACTTGACAGTGGTGAGACACCATTACTTGGATATGCTGCATACATGGTCAGGAAATTGTTTTATGTTATCATACCTGACTGTTTCCATATCTAAGCTGTTAATTTCGACAAAGCATGCAATTGAACTAGATATTAAGTAGATTCCAAGGAATTTTTCATTGGTCTTATGTTATAAAATCAATGTGTTTCTGTTTTATTTTCCATGTTTTGGATGATAGTTTCCTTCAATGTGTTTCTTTTATCATGCTGCCGTAGTTTCTTCACTTGTATTATGTCCTTGTTACATCTCTTTATAGTCATACATATACCTGACAACTTTGTTAATATCTTCCTTTTAGAACAAACGAGGAGGAACACGGATTACCCCAATGGTGCAGTTGCCTGACAGGTCTTTTTCACTTCGGGTTGCACAAGCCATTGCATGGAAGAGATCTGGTCTCATGGTGCGACCAAGCATCCAATTCAGGTAAATGATAGTTGGTATCTTTCCTCAAACAATCTCGTGTTCTGCTAATTAGAGCATATGATGTAATATTGATGCTTCATTATTTCTTTTTCCCATAATCCCATCATCATTCTGCCGCTTGGGATAAGGGTAGTTTGTTTAAGTTGTTTGGAATGAAAAGAATGAAATGAAGGATATATTATTGGGCTTGCTTTTAGAAATGCTCTGGGAGGATAAAAATGTGCTTCCAATTTGGTTGGGTTTATTACACGCTTGAGTCACGACCCACATTTTATGTCCAGTCAAATGTACAAGTTTGATGCATTTTAAGCAGCTTATCGATTTGATGATGCTACCTTTTGTCGAGATGCTGATTCATTTTGCTGGTTTCTGGAAAATAATTTCTCAATCGGTATCTGTAACTTGTAATTTCAATGTTAAATGTTTTTATGGTATGCTTATTGACAAAAAAAAAATGATATTACTGCTTTCTATAATCTTCTTGTGACGAGTTATGCCTTAGCAACACCTTACCAAGCGGGTACATTCTGTAAATGAACTTCAACTTTCTTTATTTTCTGTATGAGACAGAGAGGGAGGGGAAATCTGAGGGCTGGAATGCCGAGGTGGTCAGTGAAGATAGATACTTTGTGAAATTGAAATTTGCTTTTCACAAAATGCTGAACAAATCTGATAACCTTATTCTGACATGGATTGATCATGGTCCAGAGGTGGTGAGGATGGATTGTTTGCTGACATTTTATATCACTATAATTTGCTATAGGAAAACTGAGGCAGTTAATGGTAAAATATGTATGTAGATCCTGGTTTACAAAATTCATGTGGCTAATTGTTTATTTGATTGGTTGCTAAATTTGCTACCCTGACTTCCACCTGTTGAAGCTTGTTTTTGTTTCTTTTCCCTTTTTCAATTAGCATATGCCCCACTTTTGGTGGAAGCAATCCTGGGATTCGTGCAGAGCTTATCCATTCAATCAAGGAGGAACTCAATTTGATTTATGGATGTTCTTGCACAGTGCATCCTTCTGCTTTTGCCTCCTTATCTGTAAGTTAATTGCTCCTGGACTGGCAGCATGGTGCTGTCCTTCTTGAACTCTTTGCGTTATGTTACGGTTCTTTTTTCAATCATGGTTGGAAACTGTTTGGTATTTGTAGATACTTACGCATGTCTTTGTGTCGCAGCTGGGGAGATCGAAGTGGAATGGGCATGTAGGGAGCTCAGGAGTAGTTGTCAGAGTGGAGACGCCTCTCAGCGGCATTGGCAGGCCATCTTTGTCGGTTCAGTTAAACAGTGGTTTCGAGTTTTGACTCTTCACACAAAATATGGATACAAGTGTACATATCATCAAGCATTGACATCCAGATCTGTGAATATACTGCTGTACCCAAATGTTTGATCAGGAAATCAAATCCCTTTTTTCTTCTTGCCACATAACCACTTTCCCGAGAAATTTACCTGTTGAAGATTCCTAGGTGTTTAGACATCTCTTCCGGGTCAATTTGGTAGCTGAGGTATTGTCCAGGCCATCGAACGTTGAACCGTCTCAAATCGAATGGTTCTGGTCAAGATTTTAGAAACTGGTACTGATTTCTAATTGATACCTTATTGGTATCATACCGTATCGAATATTGGTATGGTATTTGGTGCTGATATCATATCGGCATCAATTTTTTTCTTTCAAATTTATTTTGATTTCAAATAATTTTTTTTATTTTTAAATTAATTTATATTTAAATTAATATTTTTTATGTTATATAATAATTTTAAATAAAATTTAAAAAATCTAAAATAATATATTAAATATATTTAATATATAAATTATAAAAAAATAATTTACTAATCTCTAATCTAATATTTCGTTGAGTATCTATGATGCTCGTGGATATCGGGATCATCTGCATACTTCATAAGAATGTCGGTTCATTTTTCTATCTAATCAGTGCTATAGTCCTGAACATTCATTCCATAAGACATTTTCTTTGGATTGTAAGACGTTTTAGATCTTTCACTCAAATTCTATCTTTGAGAGATATCCTCAGAATGATGATATGACCATAGAGGGGCTCGTCCAAATATGTCGGCAGCAAAATTCGATTCGTAAGATGCTTCGATCTACATAGGATAGTAGCCATTGAAAGATAATATCTTGGATGCATCATATTCATATTTATATGGATCATAAGCTACATGTGGGTGTGGGTGATAGGATTCATAATGCAAGGATGATTCAGATACATATATAGATTCTACTCCATATGTCAGGTCATCTGTAGCTGCATCATGCGCTGGACGATCTTTAGAAGGCCGTTGTCTTTATGAAATTATATCCTCATGGGCTCTATTAGCTTATACACCATGGTCTCTATCTTGTGTGGCATGTGTAAATTAGAACTCATCGATATATTAAATTCCATCTTGCAGCTGCATCTCATGAATAATAATCTCTTGACCTCCAGTCCCTTCCTAGTATCCATCACTACTGTTATCATTCTTCCTGATCTCCGAATTTGAGGCAGCTAACTCCTGCACTCTCAAAGATACTGTAATTGTCTTTTCTTTTTTTTTTTTATCTTTTTCCTGGGCACTTGCTTGACTGCCCCTGGTGCCCCTCTATAACTAACTTTGCTATGTCTGAGAGGATGGATATCTTCTTTCTACTTGAGATGGTTGGTTTCATCTAAAAAATTCTCGCTTAAACATCTAGAAGGATGTCTCGAATATAGAGTCATATAATGAATAACTTCCATGTGGCCCTTTAGGTTATGACTGATCAGCTGGAATCATATGTAGAATATTTATATTTATTCATTGTCCTGAATCCATCCCGATCTTCCTAACTACCAAACTAGATGATCATGGAGGAGATCTTGGCTCATCAAGCTCTGGCTCTCGTTGTCGGCCTGCAAGCCATCCAATTATTGGATCATCATCCTCATCGGCACAATCATCCAATTTTGGATCCATGTACTTCAGCTATACTTCATTCTAGATACATTTTAGCCTCAATCTTAGATTATAATGAATGTATATAAGATCGTTGAGGTACTTTTGTGTTAGATGGTTTCTCTATTTACTATAGATAATGATGAAAGTTGATCAATTGCACCCACAACTACTAGAGAAGATCATCTGAGAAAGAATGCGGATAGCCATACTTTTCAAATTTTTTATGGATTCATCTCATTATTGATATATAATTTAACTGAATTCATCTTCTTTTTGCTTATAATAGTCAATGAGACTTCAAAGCTATCTGTCCCCTCTCTAAATTATTTCATCTATAAAAAAATATATTTATTAAATTAATAAATATATTATTAATTATTACAGACCGAATTTAGTTAAATACTCACATCTTAGTTAACCTACTAATATATCTCTTGCAAACACATGGATATGATTTCTAGATTGGGCACCATCTTATATATCACATTACGGAGAGCAGTAAGAAGTTTGTTATCCATATCTATCCCAGAAATGATATACTAAAATCTCGCATTCAAATAGTAAGCTACAGATAAATTTCACAAATTATTAAGTAAACTTATACAAATACAAGAGAAGAAAAATTTTCAAAGAACTCTTGAATTTATGTTTACCAGCTAAATGCAAATCCCTATCCATCCAGTAGTCCCAGCGGTGCTCGATGATGTTGATATATTCCTGAACATATTTCAGATCTATCTTACTGATATGTTTCTTTATCCTCTCCATCATATGACATAAGAAGCCTATCTGAGGGTATCTTTCACTATCCATGATGCAAAGCATATTGTATAATGGCTTGATAACTTTCACTATCTTATCAGTCCATGGCCAAAATTATTGACTCGTTATCAAGTTCTCCATACGACTTCCTTCAGTGCCAACCCTCGCATATCTACTCTCTTGCCACTCAGCACTAGCAAACATCTTATGCAAAGTTGCTTTTTTCTTCAAAAAGCTATCAAGTGTTATGTAGCTTGTAGCAAACTGGATGACACCTGATCTCAAAATTTTTCTTCCAGTATATGTTCATATTAATGACAGATCCATGTATGATTGTAGATAAATCTAATAATATTTTGGGCCGAGTCCACTGCCTACTGTATCTTACGAAGCTTTTCAATATCCATTAATATGAAAGCAATGCAATGTGCAGCATATTGGATCCAATAAATATATGGTCGCCACTTCATTAGCAACTTTCCGACGGTTTTATATTATGGCCCATTATCTATGATGACCTGCACGATATTCTGCTCTTCTACTGAATTAGTCACTTTTTCCATCAGTATATATGCAGTATCATGCATCTTATCTAAAGCATCAATTGATTTATGAAAAAATATTTTTTCATCATAATATGTCAAGAAATTGATAATGCTCCGTCTGATAGAATCGATCTAGCTATCATACATTATCGTTAGTTCGTATATGGGTCATTTATTCTTATAAGAAGAAATTCATTTTTGCAACTCGTTCTTATTATTGTCAAGTAGCTAACCATAAATATCCCTAGATACTGCGGGATCTACATTCGAGCCGACTGCCTATATGGTTGAAATAGTAGATCGATAGTAAATATTGTCTGCTGTATTTGCTGAAATGTGGCTGAAATGAACCATGATCCAATAGCTTGCTATATATTCCTTTTTTTTGTCCTTCTTCAAAATACTGTCGATCCTCTACTATTTAGAATTTTTGCTGAAAAAAATATATGGATCCAAATCATGAATGATGGCTCCTGCTGGCATATCTCTGGAGTACCTCCTACTGCTAAAAATCCTCAGCATAGATGAAATATTATGCCTACCAGCCATCTTCCTAACTTAGGTGATCCTCTTGAACTTGGATTCTTCCTCAATAGGGTTGAAAGTGGGCTCGGGCCAGCCTGAGGCCCATCGGATCGGGTCGACTTCGGATCAGGCTTTCAGCTCAGTCTGAAATCATTTAGGCAGGGCTCAGGCCAAAAAATAGAGCTTGTTTTATTTTCAGGCCGGGCTCGGGCCTATCTTTAGCCCGATCTGGGCTCGAGCCTGTTTAAAACCCACCCACGCCCAACCTACCCCACCCAGCCCCCTTCCCCCGCCCCAACCCTCACGAACTCAACCTACGCTTGGTCCGCCTACGTCAATCTCAGTCGTGCCCCTCCCCATCTCTATCGCGCTCCTCCCTCCGTCGCCTCCTCCCCTACCTCCGTTGTGCCCCTCCCTCCAGTGCCTCCTCCCCCACCTTCATCGTGCCCCTCCCTCCAGTGCCTCCTCCCCCACCTTCATCGTGCCCCTCCCCCACCTCCATTGCTCCCCTCCCTTCGTCGCCTCCTCCCCCACCTCTGTCGTGCCCTCCCTCCAACACCTCCTCCCTCCCTTCATTGCGCCCCTCCCTCCATCGCCTCCTCCCCACCTCCATCGTGCCCCTCCTTACACCCCTCCCTCGGGCACCTCCTTCCCCACCTTCGTTGCACCCCTCCCCCACTTCCATTGTGCTTCATCATCGTCACCCCCTCCCTCCATCGTGCTCCATTAACATCATCGCTTCCCTCCCTCCATCGCATTTCATCGACGTCATTGCTTCCCTCCCTCCATCGTGCTCCGTCGTTGCCGCTGGCCGCCCCCATTGCTGAGAAAGTTGCGGGAGCAAAGTGGGTTGGCCCAATTAGGCTTGGGCCAGTATTTTTTCAAAAAAATCGGGCCTAAGCCCGGCCCGAAGCCTGAAATATTATTTCAGGCTGGGCTCGAGCAGGGGTATGGCTTAGTCCAGTTCCACTCCTATCTCTCAGCGGTCGTAAAATCGAACCCCGATTCATAGTATGATGGTCCAAATCATTCTCTATATCTAGCCATCTCTTTCATCCGATATTGATCATTCAAACTCACTTGAATGACAGCTTCAATCTATACCTTCTCGTCATCTAGAACGAAGGTCTTCTCTGACTCTCTAGAGTGATAAAAAGATGGCTTTGTGGCTCGATGATTCACCTTTGGCCTCTTCTACTTTGCCCTCTCCTTCGTTGCTTTAGAATCAGCAAAATATTTTTTTCATCAACTATCGGACCTCCTGCGGGCATTTTCGATATATGGCCACATCAGATAACCACCAGCTAAATGCTGCTTCAACCTAGTCATCCCTTATCATGTGAACTTTGTGTTGCATCATTTGCAACTCCAATGATGCCGAGCCGAGAGCATCTCGCCATGCTTCTAACCAATATCATGCTCTGTATCCTTCTTCTTATTCATTTCTTCAAGTTTAACAAAATACGTCAGTTTAATAATTTATAATAAATTTATAATTTTTCATCAAAAGTAAAAAATCTATTTTTTGTGACTTCAGAAAAATATATCTGATTAATATATTTTATATTTCTAATTTCTCATAATTTTATTTATCTTTATTTTTTTATTTTTTAATAATAATTTTAAATATCATAAATTCAAAAAAATATGTTATATAGTTTAAATAATATTTTTATATTACCTAAAATATATTACTAATATTATATAATTTTTAAAATTAATTATATTTTTAATATTGAAGTAATTAAAAAAATATATTAAATTTTAAAAATTTAAAAAAAAAATATTTAAGCTTCGATCCAAGTAGAAACATATTATGGATGCTATATATATTTTTCTAAGCCTATTAACATATGTTAAATACTATTTATTTTTTTATTTTATTTAAAATTAACTCTAGATTACTATACATATAATGCATCAAAAATTTCATAATCAGACATAAAATTTATACTATACATAGCTTGAATCATTCTAAATAATATTCTAAATTTATTTTTTTTAATTTTTTAAATTTTTTATTCTAAAAATATATATTTTTTAAAAATATATATAATTAATAAAAATTAATGATTTAGTATCATCGTATAGATCATCCAAAGATCTACAATATATAATGAAATTATAGAAAAATCATAAATTTTTGCATGATTTTCTCTTATTTTTAAATTTTTATCATTTTTTGGCTAAATTTTTTTTTAAAAAGTGAGAGAACAGTGAATTACCTTATTTTCAGTAAAAATTTATCAGCTCCTCGGAGAGATTATGATAAATTTTTGAAGCAATAGAATTTTTTTTTAAGATTTTGCATCCCTTGATTTGTTGTGACTAGCTCTGCGCTCTTTCTTTCAAATGAAAGGCAGAGGTAGAGCAATAATCATTCAAAAGAAGCTCCCCTTCCCACGCCACCCCACCCCACCCCTTTTGGTCGGTATGGCTCGGTTCATGCTTGAATCGAGCCAAGCCACAGTGTTCTGCGCAGTTTCGAGCGGTTCATGGTCGGTACCAGATCGAACTAACTAGTTCAGTCTGATTCGGATGATTTTCCAAAAGAAAGGATTGAACCAGATGGTTCAATATGGATTGTACCATTCGATTTGGGCCGCTACAGTATTCCATAGTTTCGATTGTGCCAAGTCATACCGGCAAAAAATTGGTTTGATTCTAATGTACAAAACGTCACAGCAGCCATCTTAGAGGGAGGGAGAAGAAAGAGAGGAAGACAAGGGGGGAGAGGATGAGAGGGTCTTTGGCCACCACCGGAGGCCATTGGAGCTCTTATCGAGCTTGGTAAGGACGGAGAGACTTGAGACCTCCACCTCTTTCGAGTGTCCGAAGGTCGTTGGAGGCCTTTGGATGGACGGCGATGCCGCCACGACATCCTTCGATAGCCGGTGAGCCAACGCCGAGGCTCTTCTTTGGTGTGAAACTGGGGTTTGCCCCTATTTTGCTTTTTTTTTTGAGATTTTATCGTGCAAAATCGGCAATCCAATTACATTTTAATCAGAATTATTAAAAAAAAATGACGAAGTCGACAACTAGGTTACCGACTTCATACGGTAAAATCCAAAAAAAATGTGAAACAGGAGCGAACCCTTGTTTCGCATCGAAGGAGGTCCTTCGACCTCAACTACCCTCAGCTCCTTTACCAGCCATTAGAGACATCATGGTGGTAGTACCGTCCATCTATCGAAGGCCTCTGGATACCGATAAGAAGGATCTCCCACTCTCCTCCTTTCTCTTCTTCTCTCTCTTCACTGTTATCGAGCTTGACAAGAGCTTGGATGGCCTTCGATGGCTGCTGAAGGCCCTCTCTTTCTCTCTCTTCCCTTATCTATCCTATCAGTTCGGCCCGACATGGACCGATATGGACCCGTACTGAATTAGACCGCTGGCCAGCTTGCACGGGTCTGATTCTGATTTGGCGGTCCTTGGTCTAGACCGATTAGTCTTACAGTTTGAAGGTGGAGGACACCCAAACTAAGCTCAGAAGAATTTTTACATACATGGTCAAGAGGAAAATAATGTTTGCAATTAAGACTCGGAGAACTCTAGAGTGTGACAAAGCATCAATATTTCCTGGTACGGAATACTCAGCTTGGTCACATTAATTTTTCCCTTTTCAATCCCGGTATCAGTTCGCTCAGTCAGTCCACAATTCTTTGATGGATTATTCTTCCAAACAGATTGTTTCTAGCATATAGCCCACCGAAAGTGGGAAGAATTGACACTTAAATTATTTGTAACTACAATGCAGCAGATTCAAGCTCAAGCAATTTTGTTTCCCTGGAAACTTGTAAGCACAACTCGGCTGATGATGTTTAGATTGGACTGATTTAATTCTTGTGTAATAAACTATTTGTTGGTTCGCATAAAGTGAACTTTTTTTCTATGTATGGTTGTTTTTCCACATCTCTGTCAGGACTTGAGCAGATCTCAGCTGAGATGACTACATAGAGACTTCTTCCTACAATGAAGAAGATTGGGACCTTTTTACGCCCAAGCCCGGTGCTTGATTAACGCTTAGACATACATATGCTTGTGAATGCTTATATACTTCGTGAAAGAAGATCAGGTCTCTCTCTGGTATTTGTTGAGTTAATCTTGAAAGTTATCGGTGCCGAGACTAGGCTTTTTTATGAGCTTAGCTTTGGAAACAGTTTAAGTTACCGGTTTCCTACGTGGCCCGAGCTTAAACTGGCTTTTGGCAAGCTGATCCCGCGCATCTTATGCTGGGCAACGATGAGTATCGAAGAAGGGAGGGAGAGTTACGAGCATCGAAGAAGCTGAGATAGGATACGTTGCGCCAACCATGCATACAATGTCACCGATGGGCGAGACTTGCAACAAATATATGTTTCGGCAAATGGACTCTTTCCACATAATTATTCATTGTGAAAGCCAAAAATAAACCCTGTATTCTGAGGGGAAACAAACTAGTAATCAGCAAGCTGCCGTTTGCTGGTATAGAGGAGGGGAAGTGACGAAGTTTTTGCTGACCAGGATGCATATATATATATATATATATATATATATATATATATGCAAGTGGCCGTTTAGTTTCATGTATTTTTGGAGCCATTTTCTTCACTTTCAAGGCTTATTTCATTTTGTCATGGAAGATAACATGGGATGACTCGTGTTTATAGCCAAATGGCTTCACTTTCAAGGCTTATTTCATTTTGTCATGGAAGATAACATGGGATGACTCGTGTTTATAGCCAGTTTCAAGAACTATATATATGTAGCTTTTGATTCCTTGCTGTGTTAGATTGACCGGATCTCAACTGCTCAGTTTCAAAGCGATCAAAGTTGTGCATCACGCGCCCATAGGTGGGTTGCAAGGTCCTCGAGTGTTGGCTTGATTTCTACTGTATCCTAATCGTAGTGCATGAGTTATTGACCTGGTCACAAACTAAAACATTCTACTGCTGCGTATTTTGGTATTCCCATGCCCGGTTAATCCATGTTGGCTGAATCAAAACAAGGTAAAAGGTATATGACCCTAGTGGAATGAAGGCATGACTCGCAAACCCTTGGATGCTAGAAGAGAAGGAGAAAATGCATCAAACCTCCACAAAGAAAGCCTCGGAGGATTTAACCCCTCTTTTCCTGCTTTTAAATTTTGCAATGTTTTGTTTTTTACATTTAATTTTCGTACAGCTAACATTCTATGTTTAGTCCCTCGTGCATGTACAAGTTTGCGGAAATTGCGGTCAACCGCAGGAGGCTCTCATCTCCGCCAAACAATTAGTCGGACTGAGTTAAGCGGAGGGTTATTCATGGAACTGAAACTATTTTTCCCCCGAGAATAAATCTTTAAGTAACTTTTAAGGAAATCCTTGTCGATTTATTGTAAACATAAAATAAGATCCAATTTTCGTCTACACAACGCGATCTCATCAAAATGGTTTCATTACCTTCCACTCTAATCATTCTTTGCAGCTTCCACCATCTCGTCCGCACCCAATTCATTATTTTTCTGACGCACCCACCGCTGGTCCTCGGCAAATGCGACTTCCCGGAGACGCATCCACCTGCAACATCCTTCGAACATTCCATCCTAAACGATGTTCAATTGACTTACGAACCTCTTGCAGGTTTGGTCCATCCCAAAGATTTTTCAAATATACACAAGAATAGCTTATAGATCTATTTCTAGGAAAATAATATGAAAAACATATATTTTTCAAGGTTATCTTAGTGTTCTTCAGCAGTGATGTACCTAAGAGAAAACACGCAGAGAGAGACACAGAATTCCAAACAAGTCCAAGCATTCACTGGCTCTCTAAACACGGTAGAAATAGATGAAAAGATTGGTGCACGTCTCCATGATCTATATGCTCAAAACTGACAACAAAATGTCCTACTTCGTATGCACATCCGTTTGCTCATAACGGGAAGGAGACTGCTTGTAATTTTTATCAGAACGTTCGAACTAAGAAATGGAAACGTCCGACCATCAGCTACTCTGTATTATCTTCGAGAAGCTTGCCTGTTGAGGAATGTGAAGGGCTTCCTTTACTACTTTGGGCAGATATCGAGGTATCAATCCATGGTCCATCCCCTGAAATGCTCTGTGATTGGCTCTCATTGAACATTCTCTCAAAGGACCTGAACCTGATATCCTCAGTTCTGGAGATTGAGTGCTTCACTTCAGGGACTCTTACTGGCGTTTTCCCATCTAGCATGCTCACCACAGTGGACATTGTGGGCCTCAGAGTGGGAGATGGGTTGGTGCACACAAGAGCGAGATTCAACATCTGCAATGCCTCTTCCTTGGGATACTTTGAGCCAAGGTTTGGGTCCACCAGTTCAAGCAGACTTCCCTGCTCTTGTAAAACATAGGCCTGCAGACCATGTGGAGGACAGGTAATAGATATCATCACCAGGTGCAGATGTAATAATGGAAGTCAGAATATTAAATAGATGATTTAAGAAGGAAAACTCAGGTAAATCAAGCTTGAATTATGATAAGTCTAATTTCTATTTAGTTAATTTTTCTTGAAGTATAAAATTGGCTCTGGCAAGAAAATCCTGGCATATAATATGCTACATGCTTGTTCAAGACTGAAAAGGAAGTATGTGCATGTTTTATAAGCATGCATATGGTGCGCGCGCGCGCGTGCGCAGACATGAAGCGTGCACACACAGATTTAGTTACACACTTGCATACATATGCACGCATATGTCCATGCATGCATTTATGCATGTACTTTCATGCAGACATATATATATATATGCATATGTGTTTGCCACCTTTTAGTTGGTTGCTATAACAGATATTGGTATCATGCTTCACTCAATGAGATGAGATCCATGCATTCTTTACCCAATCAAGGAGATAAACAAAGTCCTCTTTAGGTCTATAATTAGTGTTGCTCATTCCACTGACAAGCTCCAATGCGACGACTCCAAAGCTGTAGACATCCGCTTTATCCGTCAAGTAACCCCTCATTGCATATTCAGGAGCCATGTATCCTCTGCACGAGCAAGGATCATTTTCGTAAATAGACAAAGCAGTAAATATGTGCTAAAACCAGCTAAAGGACATGAAGTTCCAGGGATGAATGTGTGAGATATTGCTATCAAGATCATCTTCCAATGAAAAACTATCAGAGGATTTCCTCATGTATTGTTTAAGAGCTATCAACAGGCAAAGTTATTTAGGAAAAAAAATAAATTATCTCACTAGATGGGCAAGAAGATTAGCCTGGAGCACTGTTAGCATGCATGATAAAAACACAAAATTAATATTCTGCATGTTGGATAAGAGAATTGGTACTAACCTTTTTTCTTTTTTTTTTTTTGGCATTGCATATTTTTCAGTTATCGTATAAATATACTAACATTACAAGTTGACACTCTTCTTTCTGAATTTTATAGCATTTTGGATTATTTGCAACATTTTAATTTAGTATGTTGTTCCAGAATATTGGACTTCCTCATATTTCATCGCATGGGCAAAAAATTTGAGCAAAACATATCTAAAGAAAAATTTTACTTCGTCCAAGCAATAATTCCTACTTACATAGTTCCAGCTATCCTGGTGCTGATGTGGCTGTTCTCTTCTTCATCAAGTTTAGCCAAACCAAAGTCAGATATTTTTGCATTGAGGTCTTTGTCAAGCAGAATATTTGTAGCCTTGATGTCTCGGTGAACAATCTTTAGCCTTGACTCCTCATGCAGGAATGCCAAACCTCTTGCTATTCCTAGACAAATCTTGCGCCTTGTTCGCCAGTCCAATTTCAGCCGATATTCTTGAGGACCTGTAAACAACACATTTTTTTCATGCTTTAAGGAATAAACACTTGTTCAGAACAAAGAGAAATAGAGAATGAAGAATGTCATCAAGTGCATAATTTTGAAAAGATATTTAGTACAAGGAAATACTGACCAAATAGAGCATGAGCAAGACTATTATTTTCCATGTATTCATATACTAGCAATAATTGATTTCCTTCAATACAGCACCCATAAAGCTTAACAAGATTTGGGTGCTGCAAAGCAGATATCATGCCTATCTCATTAATGAATTCACGGTTCCCTTGTTTAGACTTGGAAGAAAGCTGCTTCACAGCAATTTCAGAACCATCTGGCAGCACCCCCTGACACATGCAAATTGTACAAGGATCAAAGATCTACCTAAGGATAAATTGAGGACTTTATACATAGAAATATTACCGTAACTCAGAAAAAAGATAACCAGTTGAACCAAGAGCAAAAAATAAAAAGCTTATTAAAAAATGCTTTATTGTGTACCCTGTAAACTGAACCGAAGCCACCTTCGCCTATCTTGTTTCCAGGATCAAAATTTTTGGTTGCTGTTTTAATCTGTTTTATAGTGAAGTAACCGGTCTGCAACTCTAATCCTCGGAGTTCTGCATTCATACATGTTGCAATTTTGAAATTATTATATAATGCACGAACAAATAATGAATAACCTTCAAAAACATTTCATGAAAAGTCATGAAAAAACAGACAAAATTTACAATACTAACATGAAATATATTTTTACATGAAATTTGGGGCAAACATATTCATCAGCCCTAGCAGAAAATGAGATATCACAATCATATCTGTGGTGCATAGTCAATTAATGGTAGTGCAAGTTGGTAATGTCTCAAGGACATTCAGCCAATTGCCCATGAAATCTTTAAAACTGTTCCTGACCTTTTGCTGTATTCAAGCATTAAATTTCTCAGTATATGATATATCGTATTTGAAAAAAGACAGGTCATCTTTGAAAAAATCCACCTCTATTTTTCCCAAACAGATTTCAGTGAGACAGTCACTCTTACCACTGTTTTCAGCTTGTTTTCTTCTGAAGCAAAACCATAGCAATGTTAGGATCAGCATGATTACAATACAAGAACCAGCAACAATGCCCAAGACAGCTCCTACAGATAACTTGCTTTCACCAGTATCCGGCTTGAAATCTACAAAGTTGACATTCTTAGACATCATCATTATATGAATAATTGGTCAAGGAAAGAAGAACGAAAACTTACTTGGTGTTACTGAAATGGCTGAAATTAGAGGTCCATATACACCTCTCAGTGGAATAGAATTTGTGCCTTTGCCAAGCCACTGAAAGTGAATTTCCAAAGTTCCATCCACAATGGTGGTAAAATTCTTGATTATTCTCTTTCCAGTTCCCTTTGCTTCTTTTGCAATATTAAAGTCTCGCAGAACCTTCTGACCCTGCATAAATTTATAGTTTTTCCATGAAACAAGTATTATTTTTATGCACTTTTTTATGAATAGCCAATAGATACATCAAAGAGTTCAATGCAAAAAGTCGAGCAAAATAAAATGTATGTTCATAGGTACACATTTATGCGCACATGAATGTACAAGTCAATGAATGCAAGATTAAAAGCAGTCGCTGCCTCCAAAAAACAAAAAAGGGAGACTCAGCTATTTCATACTCTAACTAACAGCAACAAATTAACATATAATTAAAGCTTATGAAAAAATATTAGAAATTAAAGTTTTTTTTTAAAAAAAAAATCTTAATCTTGGCATGGCAGGATATGCAATAAAACTGAAGAAACATAACATTGATGGTAGTCAATGCCACAGATAATACATGAGAAATGTGATGAACTGATGTAAGTTTTGCGATGATAAGAACACTCACCTGAATTGATACATCGAAGAAGCGTTCTCCAACACTAGGATATGTTTGGTTATCTGTGAACATAATCTCAGCAAAATGAAGTTTCACTGTATAATTTCCCTTTTGTAAGCAGAGACCATAATATTTAAGGGACAGAGGGTTAAGTCGGGCAGTCGTGTACAACTCTGGATTTGTCATGTTCAACATTGATGCATTTCTAGTAACATATTCCGCCTTGTCATTTCCTACAAAGTCTCCCGTACTGCTGTAAGCCCATTTTCCACTGCCAGACTCAAAGTATCTTGATGGACCTAGCAGAGAGCTATCATCTTCATATTCATGGTCATCAACAGTCACCTTACTACCACCACAATTTATAAACAAGTTGTAGTCTGCCAGATATAGTCGAACATCAATATGATTCTTTTAAAGTATAAATAGCATATCCTCATGATATGAGATATAACCTTCAAAACAGCCACAAAGTGGAAACTCTTTTCAAATTACCTACTTTTAGCTTTTCCAGAACAAGGGAGGTTCCTCCTTAAACATGATGCTATCCTATAAGACAATTAAAAAAAATGATATTCAGCAAGCTTTGAAGCTAAAATTGAATTCATAAGAATTGGCAATAATTTAAGAAAGAAGCGACAAAGCTATAAGAAGCTTACGAGTTACTATTTGTTGATGAAAAACTAGAAACCAGGTTCCTGCAAGTTGGAAAACAATAATAATAAAAGAAAATAAATCATCAACAAGAAACTAATTAGATCATCATCATCATCATCATCACACACACACACACAGAGACTATCAAATGTGAAAATTCTTACACATTCCCTTGCTGACAATTAGTCAGCGCAGATCCTGTAAAAGAGTTGTAAGAAACATCCCTGCAATATTTAAAGTCTTAAAATGGTGGAGCTGAATTTGTGGTGAAAAATAATAGCTTCTCATAACAGCATGACATACAGCTGAAGAAGTTTTACATGTACACACATACAAGTTTCTTTGGCTGCTCAAGATCCAACGAGGTATTACTCCATCTAGCTTGTTATTAGTAAGGTACCTATTAGAGACACAAGATTGAGAACATAAAAAATTAAGGGATAGGAAAACTTAGCAGATAAAGCAATAGTTGATAGTGAGAACATGTTTATGTGCATCTAGTTTTCTCACATATAATTTATTGACTTTGCTAATCCATTAAAGCTTCCTGGAATTGGACCTGTCAAGTTGTTAAAGCTTAAATCTCTGCAAGAGAATACAAGTACAACCAATAAGTAGGAGAACTTTGCTTTCATGCTAAGTACTTGTACGGTTACTTTCTCTTTTAGGTAATCTACTTAAATGGTTAATTTCTAAGTAAAAGATTCTGTGAGTGGGGGAAAAAGACGAAATTCATCATGAGCGTAATGAAGCTAAAAAGCCATCAACAAAGTCCTCTGAACAAACTTACAAGACTTTAAGCTTGGACATATCTCCAATAAAATCGGGAAGTTGACCAGAAATTGACAGGTTTCTCAATACCCTGCATCATACCACCAACCAATATGCACTCAGTAAGGAAACAGACTGCACTGATGGATGGATGGGTGTATGGATGTGTGACACATTTCATTTCTTTGAAACTTACAATTCCTTCATGTTTTTCATGTTTTGCAATGGAAGGAACTTCCCATCTCCTCCTTTCAGGTCAGACACCCTCCTGCAATCACAGTCAAGCTAATTAATGCACACTGGAAACCTCAACTAATAGATACAAATAACCGAACAGGTAACATAGGTCTTACAGCTCAGTTATAGATTTTAGTCTGCCAAACGTGGAAGGGAATGGCCCCTCCATTGATGTTCCTTGCATGTCCCTGTGAAACAAAATGTTTGAAGGTTCAAATTACTAATTCACAGTTTTTAGACTGCAAGCTTAGCAAGCAGGCACAAGTAGTAGTATTGGTGGTAGTACTCACAGGCGTTGGAGATTCGTCCAATTCCCAATGAAGCTAGGTATTTTCCCTGTGATTGGGTTTCCATCAATCCTACTGTTAATAGCATCCAAAAAAATTCCAGGAATCTATATCAATTTGTGTTTTTGAGTAACATTTTTTTAAAAAAAAGGTACATAACAGTCATCTATTGACAAAATGGGAATTATAATCATTACGGTAAGTATGAATGGAACCATCAGTGCTGTTTTTATAGTTAACATACAAATCCTCCAGGTTCTTGAGATTGCCAAGCGAGTCCAGCAAGTCCCCGCTAAAGTTATTAGCAGAAAGAAGCCTGCAGAGGAATAACAGAAGAATAATCATAAATAAATAGCACATTGAATTTTATTAAAGAAAAAATTGTATATATTAATTTTTTTAAGACTGTTAGACGGTTGAGAAAGAGGGTCTTACAAGCGACTTAAGTTGACCAGGTTACCAAGGGCTGCTGGGATTGGACCTTGCAACTGGTTATCTTCCAAAGTCCTATGTCACGACAAAAATCATAGAAGATTTTTTTCAGATAAAAAGATGGTAAGAAGGAAGGAGGAAATTGAGATAGATGCAGGACAGTACAGGTTTTGGAGGGTACTGATGTTTCCAAACTCCTTAGGGATGCCCCCAGTGACCCTGTTTCCCAAAATAGACCTGAAAGCAAATTTATTTTCAGTTATTCCACTGAATTTTTATATTTTTCACTTGCTTTGAAAAGGCCATCTTTAGGAGGAAAAAGAGAGGAGAGAGACAGTACAAATGTATGAGCGGAAGAGAAGCCCAGTCTCTGGGAAGGGATCCATTGAGATAGTTCCTTGTAAGATCTCTGTTACATAAGCAAAATGACAGCATAAGTTTGTTGCAGCATCATAACATTACATGCTCCAATTATATTACTATGGTCAGACTTACAATACGCTCAAGAAGGTCAGATTAGCAAACTCCTCCGGAAGATAACCTGTCAGGTTCTGACTCTTGAGAATGCTGCAGTCCACAATGATATCAGCTTGTGAGCAACAAAATGGAGTTATAATGCTAGAGAGAGAGATGCCATGTTCAATAAGTTGGGATGTGTGCAATAAGACATACATGCTAGTTACGTGACAGACACCAGAGGTGGTGTTGCACTCGCAAGTGAGGCTGCTGGCAACGTCTTTGCTGCTTGTAGGATCCAGCCACGATGTGTCCTCGCTGCAGGGGTCCACCGAGAAGTTCCAATGCTTTCTCAGCTTGGAGGCGATCACCTTCAATGCTTGAACTGCCATCCACAGTCATACCATTTCATGCATCATCCCTCTTTATTTTAGCATTTTTCACAGTGGAATCAATAATGGCAGAATGCTTAGCAATAAATCTGATAATAAAACAACATACTGGTGCAGTGCAGATGGGTAGGCATCCATGGAGTTGAGCATTTAGTTCATCTGGAAGTCATTATTTTATTTATATCTACTGCACTGGGACCACGAAGGGCAGCTCAAGTGAAGCTTGCTATAATTCATACGTATTGGGATGTTCATCAAGTTGGACTATTGGATTAGAGTGCTCTGTCCTATCTCAGAGTATATTGGCTAACATATTATATATACTAATTTCTACAATTTCACACCTGTAAAGTTACAAAAAAATGTTTTTTTTTTTTGATGATAGGAAAAAAATGTTTCAGCAAAACAAAAGCCTTACGTAAAAAGTTACTCAGCTGTGTCCAAATTTTGCTATTATCCCATTGTTTGGTAACTTGTATGTGTTTTGTTGAAGGACTCACATGGGAATTACACATCAGATGTGTAACTGTTTTGCAAGTTGTGTTATTCTAGCAGTATTCTATTGACATTAGGTGAATGAAAGAGATAGATGTGAAAGGAGGCTAATGGGAATATGCATCATCATATGTTGATGAAAGATACACGTTTTTTTTCCTTTTTGGAAAGAAAAAGGAAGCTAATGGGTGAGATGAGTCACATTAATCACCCAAAAAAAAAAGGCATTATTGGTGGAGTGTTGACAAGTGAGAACCAAAAAAAAAGACGCATGGTTTGGTCACGTGTAGCATAGTAACATGAAAATGGATAAGACTCTAGAATGCTCTAATTGGTCAAAAGAGATGGATCGTAATAGAAAATAAAATTTAAAATAATTTAATATGCAATTGAAGATTCTGCTTTTATTTGCCCACAGGCATGTTGATGTGTATATTCTCACAAACATAAAATTATAAATACATACATACAAATATGTATATATGTATACTTGTGAATTGTTTAATCATTAAAAAAAAAAAAAGTCAAATTGTAAGAAATGAAATTGTAACTTATATTGTTCCATCACATTCTTAGTCATGTCATTTGTTCTAGTCTTTTTCTTTTCAAATATTTATTATGGTTTAATATTTATATTGAGCTTGATTCCTGTAGGATCTTTTCATCCTTCATAACATTTGATTTCATTGATGCTTGAATAACAAAAATAATAGCTCAACAGATACTCTCTTTCACATGTGTGTGTGTATATATATATCATCTTCATGTTTCCTATTTCGTGAAATCGCATTTTGGGTGTGTTAAGTAATTTGGAAAAAAAAATAAAAAATAGTACAAAAGTATTGTTAAGTATCCTATTTCACCCAGACCTGATTTCTTTTGGATCGAATATTAAGTGCGGATGTGGAGTTCTCATTGGGTCTGAATATGGATTTAAATCTAATAAATACAAACCAAACCCGCTTTATAGCGTGTTGAAGACAAACATGGTAATATTTACCTAGATCTTTCATATATAGAGGAGGTCACAAGTTTTCAAGTGCAATTTGCTAATGACATGGACCTAACAAAAAAATAAAAGTACCACATAATTTGTCTATGGCAAAAGTTTACAGGATTTGTGAGAGTGCAATTCACGGATTAATTGCAACGTGTTATACATCTAATGGCCCATTAGCCCTTGATAGTGGAGGGTTATCCGTTTGTATTGCGTTCTGTATCCTATTCTCTGATCCATAAAGGAGAGAGAGGCAGAAAGAGAGGAAGAAGAAAACCAATCAAAGACAAAGGAGACTATTATAAACACTAAACCTTTTTTCTTTATAGAAAACACTATTGAGATTTTGGATGGGTAGCTACGGAATCCATTTCGCATATGATACTCGCCTATTATTAGCAGCGTGACAGCTTGGTCCCATTCGTACAGCCGTCCTACGTTGACCGAGTGAAAAGTTCCATATCGAGATTTAATATTAAAAGCTATGGAGATCGTTCTTTTTTCCCAGAGGAAAAAGTTGAAAACAAAAAAAATCATAAAAAGGGAAATAAATTTAAAAAATCGTAAGATTATTGGAGTACCCAAGCGCTTTCTTTTTAAAAGAAATTATCATATTTATTTTTCTCAGAAAAGAGAGGCAACCCATTGGGATCATCATGAAGTTATAAAAGGCCCTAACGAGGATTAGATGAGAGTGAAATAAAAAAGAGAAAAAGATATTAAAAAAAAGTAGCTTGTGGACACTTGTATCTCTAGCTTGGAAGCCTCGTAACAAATCAGTAGTGGAAGCAAGAAGCAGAAGACCAACATAGAAAAAATATTACTTCTTGTTTGATGCCACTTCTTGTTTCGAGTTAAAAACGATTTTATTAGTGATGAATTTGACAAAGGACTAACTGAAATAAAGAAGAAAACTTCTCCAAAAAAAAAAAAAAAAAAAAAAAAAAAAGGCCAAACCTACTCCATTCTGAACTCAAAGGAAATGGAAGGGAAGAAAGAGAAAAAAGAAGTACCTTCATCTTGGGCCAATTTCTGGGCTCCGCATCTTACTTCACCAAAGCAGCTCAAAACCAACAGCACCGAGAACAAGATGGTAGGAGAGAAACGACGCAAAGGAGCAGAGGAATGCTTCACTTCTTCGTCTCTTCCCATGGCTCTTATCAATTCCTCTTGGTCACCCTTTTTCCTTCACTTCCTCTCTCTCCTTTGTTTTGTCTTTTGGTAGGTCACTAAAAGGATTGTGGATATTTAAACAACAAGAGAAACGAGGCCTGTGGGGAAACCGCACGCACCAAGAAAGAGACGGAGAAGGAAACAGATAAAGGCAGAAGGACCACTGACGCGTGGAGTAATTTTTGTTTTTTATATTCGTTTCATTACTAGCATTAGCATTGAGAGAGAGAGAGAGAGAGAGAGAGAGAGGCTACATTGCTCTGCAAGTGGACTCGTGATTCTGCCGCTGGCCATGCCTTTCCCACCGGCTTCGCGCTGAAAACGGATTGGACGTCGGTAAACTCGTATTTATATTCATCTTTTTCAATAAACATGAATCTGGATATATCGATATTAAATAAATATTTATATTTATATTTTTTTTTTATAAATACGTATAAATACAGATGAGATGGTAAACATGACAATATTTATTATAAATATATTAATCAAATTTTGAGAGAAAATTTAATAACCCAAATTAGTAATAATAATATGATCATAAAAGAAAGATTCAATTAAAAAAATGATTTTTTAACAAACATTAATTAAAGCAAAAAATTATAATTTAAATTAAAAATTTATTAAAAGTTAGAATTCAATAATAAAAACTAATAATAATGATATAAGGATATATTTAATAAAAATTATAATTTTAGTAAATATTTATCAAAAATAAGAAGTGAAATTTTATTGAAAGCAAAAATTCAAAAATTAATTCATAAAAGATAGATTTAATTAAAAAATTATAATTTTAATAAATAACTATATATATAAGAGAAATAACCGTAATCCAAAGATTCATTGAAAATACATAGATCATATAACTCTAAGAGATTTAAAAAAAAAAAAAAGATAATATGTTACCAAAGTTACCCTGCTAATGAGTTGGTTTAGAATACCCAGATAGGCAAATATTATTTGACTCAAATTATTGTATCTGTTCCCTTGCACACGTATTATTTTGTTTTTGTATTTTTTTTTCTAAAGTTTACCTCACGTGAGTAATATAAAGAAAAAATACCAACAGGCTGAGGTGGCAACTGTTCTTCATTTCTTGAACTTTTATCTTCATTCACAAACACAGTTAACCTTATCTATAACCATTTAAGTTACCATATAAAAAAAGAACCTATCTAGTTAGCCCTAAAAAAATTAAGAGCCTAAGATCATTGCACCAATATGATCTCATCTACATAACAAAAATCAAACAAAAATCAAAGTATGACATATAATCTTGATAGATCTGGCACTTCTGTATATGTACCCTGCTGAAATGACAGGCAGGCATGGATTCCTTGGAATGCTTAGAAGCCACTAAAAAATAATAGATGAATGTGGAGAGAAATTTTTTTTTATTTTTATTTAAGAGGATATATAAGAAGCCCATAAATATAGATATATAGACTCAAATATAGATAGAGAATAATAAGAATATATCAAAGAATAATATCCTAGGATCATTAATACATTCTAATACTCTCCTTCAAGATAAAGCAAAGATTATGAAGCCCCATCTTATCAATCAATTTATAAAAAAAGAGGATAAGCTAAATCTTTTGATCAGAATATCCGTCATCTAATCGAATGATCGAATGAAGGTAATACAGATCTGGTCCTGATCAATTTTCTCCTTGATAAAGTGATGACCGATCTCAATATGTTTGGTATGATCATGCTGTAATGGATTTAGGAATGCCACTTTTTCAGTCAAGCGCTGAACTTCTTTGTTTGTCTTTGGAGCGGTCATCTCTTGAATGGCTCGAATTTTTTCTGAATTTGCTTCAATCCCGCACCTCAATACCATAAATCCTAAAAATTTTTCAGAGGTCACACCAAAGGCGCACTGATCGGATTCAGCTTTATCTTATACTTTCTGAGTACACTGAAGATCTCTTCAAAGTCGGCAAGCTAGTTTATAGAAGCTCAACTTTTGACGAGCATGTCATCCACATACACCTCCATATTATTATCGATCTGCTCCTTGAAGATTTTGTTGATCAGGCACTGATACGTTGTCCATGCATTCTTAAGTCTAAAAGGTATAATCCTATAATAATAAAGACCACGGTCAGTAACAAAAGTAATTTTCTCCTCGTCCTCTGATGCCATCCGTATCTGATTATAGTCGGAGAAGGCGTCCATGAAGATGAGGAGCTCATGGCTCGAGGTTGCGTCTATCATTTGATCAATTCTGGGAAGAGGATAGCTATCCTTTGGACAGACTTTTTTCAGTTTTTTGAAGTCTATACACATCCTCCACTTGTTGTTTGCCTTTTTGACGAGAACCATATTTGAGATTCAGGTCAGATAGTTGACTTTTCGGATGAACCCAGCTTTGAGGAGCTTGCCTACTTCTTCCGCAATTACTTTCTGCCTCTCTGAGGCATGGCTGCGCAGTTTTTCTTTTATCGACCGATACTTCAGGCCAATGGCCAGCTGATGTTCCATAACTTTGGCATCAATTTCTGGCATATCCGCTGGAGCCCAAGCGAAGATGTCTGCATTCTTTCTAAGGAAGGTGACGAGTTGCTTCCGAACCTCATCCCCTAAGTTGGAGTCGATCTGTACAGCGTGCTCCATATTTTCGTCGTTCAAAGGCACAAATACGAGTCCTCTATAGGCTCGTCCCACTCCTCGGTAAGATTATCGTGGATATCTAGTCTGTCAATAGGATAAGGATCGAACTGTTCTTCCTTATGCAGGACGATTGAGTAACAGTGCCTTGTCAGAGCTTGATCTCTCCTAACCTCTCCGATCCTATAACTCGTCGAAAATTTCATTTTCAAATAATAAGTTCATACCACTGTCCGAAGTACATTTAGATCAGATCGATCGAAAATAGCATTATAGGTGGACGGAGTTCTTATGACTAAAAAGTCGATCTGTGCCTTAGCTAGTTTCGGATGTTGTCCCGCAGTCACGGCTAAAGTTATTATGCCCTCAACTGGTACGGCATCATCAGTGAAGTCCATCAATGGAGAGTTCATAAGCCCCAAATGGTTATTGAGTAAGGACATTTTTGAGAATGCATCATAAAATAATACATCGATCGAGCTTCCATTATCTACTAAAATGTGACGTACATCATAATCGATAATGTTTAAAGAGATTATAATCGCATTATTGTAAGGGAATTGGACCTCCTGAGCGTCTGCCTCAGTGAAGGTTATGGGTTCTTTAGTCCTCCATCTCTTCATCGATCTCTCAGATCTGCTGGCCTCTCTTTATCGAAGTCCCCCCGAGATCGTGTTGATGATGTCGAGAGGTTGTCGATCTTCTTGTTGATCCTTCTCCTTTGGTGGCTCAGGCTGCGGCAATGTCCTCAATCGATCTTACGCCCTTCAGGTCATCGCCGTAGGAATTGGCCTAATATGTCTCGCTTGATGAGCTCCTCGATCTCATCGTGAAGTTGGATATACTCCTCAGTGTCATGATCGTGATCACGATGATAAAGACAGAACTTATTAGGATTGCGCTTGCGGGGGTGAGAGCACATCCTTTTCGGCCTCAGTAGTTGCTCCTTGATTTTCATCAGCACTTGAATTTTTGAAGCATTGAGGGAGGCATAGTTGTGAAATCTTCGTTGGGAAGAACCTCGCCGCGCTCTTCTGTTCGGGCTTTCCTACCTCTGAGCTCGGAGGAGAGTTCGGACTTGCTTTCGCTCAAAGGGAGTTCAGAAGTACGGCCTAGCTTCGCTTAGCTTTCCTTCCTCGGCAGGTTCGCCCAGCTCGCTGATTCGCCTCTTACTAAAGGCTTCATCATCCTTGGCCTTGAAGGCCTCTTCAGCTCTGGCGTAATCTTCAGTCTGAGCTAGCAGATCGGCAAAGTTCTTAGGGTACTTCTTCTCCAAGGAGAATAGCAAATCATTCTTCTGGAGGCCGCCCTTGAGTGTGGCCATTGCGACTGATTGGTCTAGGTTCTGGACCCCCAATGCAGCGGCATTAAATTGAGTAACATAAGTCCGGATAGATTCTCCCTCCTTCTGCTTGATGTTCATTAGAAAATTTGAACCTCAGCACGGACGTCGGTTGCTGACGAAGTGAGCCACG
This sequence comes from Cocos nucifera, assembly GCA_006176705.1. Classification (NCBI taxonomy): domain Eukaryota; kingdom Viridiplantae; phylum Streptophyta; class Magnoliopsida; order Arecales; family Arecaceae; genus Cocos; species Cocos nucifera. The sequence goes on along the minus strand of QRFJ01000007.1, from coordinate 3,804,749 downwards.
AACTGATGGCTCATCTGATCAAAGAAAAAAATGGTACCTGGCTTAAGTGCCGAGTACCAATTTTTAGTGGCTCCTTTGAGGGTGGACGAAAAAGCTCGGCATAAAATAGCATCTGATGCACCGTGGAGCAACATCATTATCTGAAAGACCTTCAGATGATCGATCGGATCGGAGGTTCCGCCGTAACTCTTGAACTGTGGAAGCTTGAAGTTCGGTGGGATTGATTCCTGCATGATCCTCTGAGAAAAAGGAGGGTCGGTGCGAATATCATTACCATATGAGGAGGGAGTATGACAGAGCTCTTCGATTCGTCGGCTTATTTTTAGGAGCCTTTGATCCAGAAGATCTTCATGATCATTGATCTTCAGAATTTTTTGATGGAATGGACGTGAAGCTTCCTCCTGGTCGAGTTGTGGTCCGAGCATGGGTCTTCCATCATCTGCTTTTCCTTTTCGAAGATCAAAGGCTGGGTAGCCGAGGTCGACCATTCCCAGATTGAATCACGGGATTTCGAAGAAGCTTGCTCCGACTAAACTGGTACCGAAGCTTATCGATGTATGGCCTGCATCGCATCCGCGAGACCACGAACCTGCTGAACCAGCAGGTTGAATTGCTCCGCATCCACCATGGCTATAGGTGGAGCTTGAGTTATCGGAGTTGGAATGATTGTATCTGAATGGGATCTGACTACAGAGACCATTGATCGTCGGATTGAAGCTTTCTTGGAAGGTATTTTTTTTGGAAAGAACTCTAGAGAGAAAGAAGAAAGATCACAGCTGAGCACTCCTTTAAGATCAAGAAAATCTAAGGAATAGAGGTCCTTCCTTTAGCGTCAATTCTATTGGTGCAGAATTTGATTGACGTCGGATCGAGCAAGAGTCGAGAAAGACGAGGTTACCGTCGGTAATCTACAAAATAAAGTTTCATCCAGAGTTGGAGGTGGTGGCTTCGGTAGGACCCTTCGATGGTCAAGTTAGCTTTTCTGGCCAATAAAAATGGAATGCTCAGAGAGAAATTCGATAAAGTTTTGAAAAAAAAAAGAAAACTTAGAGAAAACATATTTGGAGTATCCCTTTTTATAGATGGAGCTTATTGTAACTGTCCTGATAAATGATTATCATAACCATCCTGATAAATATCAATCGTAATCATCCTGATAAATGACAATCATAATTATCCTAATAAATGATAATCATAATTATCCTGATAAATGATAATTATAACTGTTCAGTAGTGGGATCACCTGTATGAATCCGTCTGAAGGAATAGTTCGGAAGGAGTTCGGCTTCCGTAGGAATTCGATTGCTGGAGAAATTCGGAAGGAGTTCGGCTCTCGTAGAAGTTCGACTAAAGAAGAAATTCGAAAGAAGTTCGGCTCTCGTAGAAGTTCGACTGCTAGAGGAATCCGGAAGGAGTTTGGCTCTCGTAGAATTTCGACTGAAGAAAAAATTCAGAAGAAGTTCGACTTTCATAGAAGTTCGATTGCTAGAGGAGTCCAGAAGGAGTTAGGCTCCCGTAGAAGTCTGATTGAAGGAGAAATTTGGAAGAAGTTCGACTTCCGTAGAAGCCCGACTGCTGGAGAATTTTGGAAGAAATTTGGCTCTCGTAGAAGTCCGACTGCTAGAGGAGTCCGAAAGGAGTTAGGCTCTCATAAAAGTTCGACTGAAGGAGAAATTCGAAAAAAGTTCAGCTTCCGTAAAAATCTGACTACTGGAGGAGTCCGAAAGGAGTTCAGCTCTCATAGAAGCCTGATTGAAGGAGGAATCCAGAAGGAGTTTGGTTCCCATAGAAGCTCGATTGAAGAATAAATTCGAAAAAAGTTCAGCTCCTGTAGAAGTCCGACTGCTAGAGGAGTCCGAAAAGAGTTTGGCCGTTGGAGAAATTCGATTGGGTTCGGAGTCTAGCTAGAGGAGTTTGGTTGCTGGAGAGAGAATTTTTTATCGAAACTTTTTAATGATTACCAGCTGCATTAGGCTAAGTACCAGATTGGACTTTGATAGGAGCGGAATTTATCTCCAATAATTTTCTTAGGTAGAAGACATGCTTCAGAATCCACCATGCTTTAAAAACAAATAGATGTACATAATAAGACTAGAACATAAAAATAATGAAAAGAAAAGTTGCCTAAAACAAATAAGATTTGGTTTCTATAATAATTATTTTCAATTCACACAAAAGCAATTAGACATCAATAATTATTTTCAATTCATACAAAAGTAGTTAGATATATTTCAGTAGGACAACCATAAAGATTGATGAAGGAGGAGATGCCCACTCCAAAGGAGTCGGTTTGCTTTCCCAATTGATTCACAGAAAACTTGCTACACATCAAACAAAAAGGATAAAACATTAAGAAAGGTATTGACTTAGAGGAAACGAGGAAATGCTAGAGCAGCAAAAATTAACTGATGATAACCAAAAAGATATTAAACCAATTTAATGACTCCATAGCGAATCTAGAGTTTTGCACGTTAGAACTAGGATATAACTTAGTATATAGGGAATTTACCATTACAAGATACATCAGGAAAATATAAGCATCACCTGATATTGCACAAAGTAACCAGTTAAAAGGACCAAAAATTGAATCACAAAATAAGGAAAGAAAAAATCTCACAGAATATGAACATTAATAAAAGTTAAACATTTCCAGAACAAAAAGAATCAAAAAATAGCTTAGAAAATTAAACTTTTCCAATTCAAAGCAAAGAACATGTTTACGGGTAATTTCCAATGTCATTACAACCATTTTTATAGACTTTCTCATGGCTTTTATCCATGTTATCTATGGACTTCCCCTATTAATAGAAGCCATTCTATATACATGTATGTACATACACATATATATTAGATACTTATGTCAAATGGGATTCCAGATTTGGATCTTTATTTGATACTCTAAGAACAAAAAGATTCCAAATTTGCAAGAATTTTTTAGCTATATGGCACCCAGAAGACATCTGTTCTACTAATTTACTTATGTCATGCCAAAAGTCAGAAAAAAATAGAAGAATTCTATTACATTACATCAAAAATCAGATGATAAGGGCCCCAGAAGAAAGTAGAATATCAAATATCCAAGATTTTCATAGAGTTTGCAACATCAGAAAACATCAAATTTTCAAATTAGTAAGGCCTCCAAGATCACACCTTTGCCACCAATTTTCCCTCGTCTCCTTCAAAAAGTAACAAAAAAGAGTTTTTCTAACATCGCATTAAAATATTAAAGAGAAGAAGGCAAAGAGCTAGAAAGGATGTGATTACAGGACCATTGATCTCAGACTCTTCGCACATATCCACCACTGCTCCCTAGGGATGATTGCGACCTTCTCTTGACAGGGGACCTGGAGGTGGTTCTGCAAAGGGAGGAAAGCGATTCGAATCGAGGGTTTGGCGATGACGAGGGCAAGGTTAGAGCGACCAAGAAAGGGGGTTTTTGGAAGGGCGAAGGCTATAGGAGAGAAAAACGAGGGATTGCTCTGAGAGCGGACGACCAAAAGGAAGGTGGATGTTGGAATCGCCGATCCCATTTTTCTCTTCCTCCGACTGGCAGATGGGGATGTCGGGGTGTTGAGATCAAGTGCACTGAATTGGATCGATTTAGGCTTGAATTTTAATGTTGTTTCTCTTTTAAGGCAATTCACTGAACACATCATAGGCATAAGTTAACAAACACAAACAACATACAATTTACGTGGTTCAGAATAAGGAGTCTACATCTACGGAGAGGAGGAGCAATCCACTAAACAATCCATCTCGAAATAGGTACAATAGGATATATATCCAGAATAAGAATCATAAGAAAGGTAACAGTATATCAAATAGAAGGCAACAAAGGTCCAATCGGATCAACCAATCTCAGCCTCGATAATAGATCAAGATAAGAGATTACCTGAAATGAAGATTTTCTTTCTCAACCTCGGTAGAAAATCATGATATAATACCGAAATATCAATGACGAATACCAACCGAATAACAGGGGTGTTCGGTCAATAGCACAGAGTATTCATGAAACCGAGAAGAGAAGAAAGCTTAAAAAACCCTCGCACTAAAATAAAGAAAATGGAGAAGAGGTCGCCTGGTGTACCAAAAGATCAAAAAGAAGCCTTCGATGCAGAGTAGTCGGAAACGGAAAATAGAGGCAACAGGAGCAACGGGAACCAAAAGCCAAGAACCCAAAAGAAAAACACCAAAAAAAAAAACTAGAGCTCATCGTTGCATACTGGAGAGAGAGCTTTGATCCCCTTTTATATAGGAATAATCCCAACAATACCTGGAGTCCAAGTTTCATTCGAAAAAGACTTCTGAAGCAGTGAGTCTCGGGAGTCTATTGAAAAGATTTGATATAAAATTCCTTTTTGTAGAAAAGCCCTTCAAGTATTAAGATTTTGGAGCCACACCTTATTTTATAACAATCCTCCTTGCGATAAAATATTATACCTGTTGGGGATAAATCCCGCTCCTGCCGAAGCCCGGCCCGACGCTCAGCCCAATGTAACCAGTAGCTGCTGAAGAGCTTCAGCGCCAGGCGCCAGGCCGAGCCCCTAAGACGGCCGAACTGCTTAGAGGCCGAACTCCCCTGCACCAAGGTCTCGGCCGAACCGCTTAGAGGCCGAACTCCCCTGCACCAAGGTCTCGGCCGAACTGCTTAGAGGGCGAACTCCCACCGCCAGCCGAACTTCCTGACGGCCGAGCTCCTTGGACTCCAAGCGACTGGACTTCTTCAGGAGACGGACTCCTCCCAGACGCCCGTTCGGCCATCCGAGCTCCTCCCGGGTTTTCCCTTCAGCTGAACTCTCCTACGAGCCCATGCAGCCGAACTCCTTCGGACCCCACGGCCGAACTCCTTCGAACCCCACGGCCGAACTCCTTCGGACTTTCCACGGCCGAACTCCTTCGGACCGACTCCAGGCGGGTCCGTGCAGCCGAACTCCTTCGGGCCGATCCCAGGCGAGCCCGCGCAGCCGAACTCCTTCGGACCGACCCTAGGCGACCGAACTCCTCAGCGAGCCCTGGCCGAACCAACTAGCAACCGAAGTCCTTCAATTGTCCAGCCGAGCTTCTCCGGGCCTCTCAGCGGCCGAACTCTACAGATGGCCGACCCTTCGGTCAGACGAACTCCCCCAGCTTCCCCTTCGGCCGAACTCTGTTACAAGTCCGAACTCCGTTGGATGAACCGTCGCCTGCAGCAAGACCGGACGACGCCTTCCTCTCCGTACCGGACTCCATGCGGCCCGACTGCTCGCCGGTATGGCTCCCACGACCTACCGGACGACGCCTTCCTCTCCGTACCGGACTCCATGCGGCCCACGGCTCGCCGGTATGGCTCCCACGATCTACCGGACGACGCCTTCCTCTCCGTACCGGACTCCATGCGGCCCACGGCTCGCCAGTATGGCTCCCACGATCTACCGGACGACGCCTTCCTCCCCGTACCAAGCTCCATGCTGCCCGACGACTCTCCGCCAGACGGCACAGCCGTCACCATCAACTAAGCTCCGCTATAAAAGGACCCCTCCCGACATACTAAGGCTAAGCTCTCTGAACTCTCGACTCTCTAAGCTCTCCTCCACATCTCTAAGCTCCGGAACTCATTCCGAGCACTCCATTACTGTTGGTCGGAAACTAACTTGACCGTCGGAGGGTCCTGCCGGAGCCACCACCCCACCGGTTCCGGACGGGACTTCGTTTTGCAGGTCCCCGGCGTCTTCCAGCGGCCTCGATAAGGGCGACCTCCGGCGGCGACGGATTTCTGCACCAACAGATTGGCGCCGTCTGTGGGAACCGAAAGGGCTGAACCTTCGAGGTTCCCTTGTTCTTAAAGGAGTGCTCGGCGACGATTTTCCACCCCTGCTCCGGATCTCTCTTCTCCCTCTCCAGAATTCCTTCTCTGGAAAGAGGAAATGCCCCCCAGAAGGGCTTCGACGCGGCGCTCGACGGCTTCCGCGGCTCGATCCCCTCCGAGTCCGTCTGTCCCTGCTCCGGCCCCGGTGACTCAGCCCCTCGTCTATAGCCGCAGGGGATACGGGAGCAGTTCAACCAGCTCATCCAGCACGTTCGCGGTCTCACGGAGGCGGTGCAGGCGGTGCTGCACCAACAAGTCCCAGTGCCAGCCCGACCGGCGCGGGACTCCCCGAAGTCGGATGATCCAGTCCAAGAGCGACCGGCCTGGGCAGCCCGACCTCCGATACCCGGATTGGAGAGGCGGAGGAGGGAGAGCCCTTCGTTCGGATCATGGATCGACCAAGGGTGAAGCCTCGCGCCCATCTCACCAGAAAGCCTTGGAGATCAGAGACCGGTGAGGACCTGCTGGGCCAAAGGCTCTTGGAAATGAACCGGCGAATTGAAGAACTTCGTCCCCCCTCGCGTGGTGATGACGTTTGTGCAGACCCTCCTTTCTCGCAGAAAATCATGCAAGAAGCCTGTTCCACCGACCTTCGAGCTCCCTCAACTGGAAAGCTACGATGGAACTTCTGATCCGGTTGATCACCTGGGGGCCTTCCGGGCCATGATGCTGCTTCACGGCGCTTCAGATGCCGTGCTGTGCCGAGCCTTCCCGTCTACCTTAAAGGGAGCAGCGAGGAACTGGTACTCGGCGTTGAAGCCCAACACGATCTTCTCTTTCGACCAGATGAGCAGTCGGTTCGCGGCCCACTTCATCAGCAGCCGACGACCGAGCCGAGGTTCAGATTCCCTGATGAGCGTCAAGCAGAAGCAAGGGGAATCCATCCGGACTTACGTCACTCGATTCAACGCCGCGGCATTGGAAGTCCGGGACCTGGACCAGTCTGTCGCGATGGCCGCACTTAAGGGCGGCCTTCAGAAAAATAGCTTGCTGTTCTCTCTGGAAAAAAGGTATCCCAGGGACTTCGCCGACCTGCTGGCTCGAGCCGAGAGATATGCCCGTGCGGAAGAAGCCTTCAAATTGAAAGATGAGGAGCTCGTCAGAAAGGACCGGCTGGCGGACGAGGAAGAGCTGGGTGAAGCTCGGCTGCACTCGCAGACCCCCTACGAAAGCAGGCGGGCCCGAACTCCTCGAACTCGCCCTGATAAGGAGGCGCGAAGGAGTCCACTTCCCGGAAGGTTCCGCCGCTATGCCCCCCTCAACGCTCCTCGAACCCAGATTCTCACCGAAGTAAAACACCAGCTGCCAAGACCGGAAGGATTACGATCTCCCCCAAACAAGCGCGATCGAAATAAGTACTGCCTCTACCATCACGACCACGGCCACGACACGGAGGGATGCATCCAGCTCCGAGACGAAATTGAGGAGCTCGTCAGAACGGGTCGGCTGGGTAAATTCCTCCGGTACCGGCCTGAAGCAGAAAAAGATCGGCTAAGGGCGCTGCCGTAGCCAGACTACAAGAAGGTCGGCCACCTTACGGCGTCATTCACATGGCCCCTGGAAAGATCTCGGTGCATCAGCGATTCGCCATCTCCCAGCAACAAGAGCTTGCACCAAATTGAGGAGTTCAGCATGAGGAGGTCGTCCACCCCGGAACTTATTGCCGAAGAAATGCGGAGGAATCAGCCTTAGGGAGGAGCCCAATCGCCCCTAAGAGAGAAACGGAGAGCAGAAGTTCCCCCGCTGAAGCGGAATGAAGTTCGGCGCGAGGAAGGCCGAACCCACCTATGAGCCCGTCAGCGAGGAAGCTCCGACAAAGAAGTATGAAGTCCTCCCGCGGAAGCTTCCGCGGGAAAGTGGAACGAAGTTCGGCGCAAGTAAGGCCGAACTCACGCTCCAGAATGTCCCCCAAAGGAACCGCCTACAAAGTGTTCACTGGAGGCGGAATGAAGTTCGGGCGAGAAAAGCCGGGCTCACCCCAAAGCTCGGCATCAAGGTAAAATGAAGCTCGGTGGAAAGCCGAACTCCTCAACTCAACCTCCAAAATAAAGTTCGGCGCTGGCAAGGACGGAACGAAGCCCCCCTCCCGGAAGGTTCCGCAACTACGACCCGCTCCTCTAACTCGAATTCTCGGCAAAGTTAAGAGCCAACCGCCAAGACCTGAAGGACTACGGCCTCTCCAAACATGTGCGATCAAGGAGAAGATCGGCTATAGGCACTGCCGTAACTGGAAAAGACAAGAAGGTTGGCCGTCCCGCGGCGTCATCAACGCCACCCCGGGGAGGAGCTAGGAGCTAGCTACATCGGTGATTGTCATCCCCAGCGACAAAGTCAAGAGAAGCATGGTCCAAATTATGAAGGCCGGCAGGAGATAGAGGAGGTCGTCTGGACGGGACTTGCTGCTCGAGGGAGCTCCGAGGAACAACACCCCGTCGACCCCTCAAACGAGAGCGCGCTGTCCACGATTTCCCTTCGGTAAAATTCTCCCCTCTGCAAATATTATTTCTGGATGCGAAAACTATGCGATGACAGGAGAGCAGCAGTCAATAATCGCCGCGTTAGGAACAGGAGGAGAACCTCGTCCTAACGCGAGCGACAAGCTCGGCCGCAGGAGATAAGATCTCCCCCGAGCGCGCACCTCGGCCGCAGGAGATAAGATCTCCCCCGAGAGAAGCTCGGCCGTAGGAGATAAGATCTCCCCCGAGCGCGCACACCAACCTCGGCTAGAGATAAGATCTCTCCCGAGCGACCGAAACAACCTCGGTTAGGAACAGGAGGAGAACCTCGTCCTAACACGAGCACCAACCTCGGCTAGAGATAAGATCTCTCCCGAGCGACCGTTGACAACCTCGGCTAGAGATAAGATCTCTCCCGAGCGACCGTGAACAACCTCGGTTAGGAACAGGAGGAGAACCTCGTCCTAACACGAGCACCAACCTCGGCTAGAGATAAGATCTCTCCCGAGCGACCGTTGACAACCTCGGCTAGAGATAAGATCTCTCCCGAGCGACCGTGAACAACCTCGGTTAGGAACAGGAGGAGAACCTCGTCCTAACACGAGCACCAACCTCGGCTAGAGATAAGATCTCTCCCGAGCGACCGTTGACAACCTCGGCTAGAGATAAGATCTCTCCCGAGCGACCGAACAACCTCGGTTAGGAACAGGAGGAGAACCTCGTCCTAACACGAGCACCAACCTCGGCTAGAGATAAGATCTCTCCCGAGCGACCGTTGACAACCTCGGCTAGAGATAAGATCTCTCCCGAGCGACCGAAAAACCTCGGTTAGGAACAGGAGGAGAACCTCGTCCTAACACGAGCACCAACCTCGGCTAGAGATAAGATCTCTCCCGAGCGACCGTTGACAACCTCGGCTAGAGATAAGATCTCTCCCGAGCGACCGGAACAACCTCGGTTAGGAACAGGAGGAGAACCTCGTCCTAACACGAGCACCAACCTCGGCTAGAGATAAGATCTCTCCCGAGCGACCGTTGACAACCTCGGCTAGAGATAAGATCTCTCCCGAGCGACCGTGAACAACCTCGGTTAGGAACAGGAGGAGAACCTCGTCCTAACACGAGCACCAACCTCGGCTAGAGATAAGATCTCTCCCGAGCGACCGTTGACAACCTCGGCTAGAGATAAGATCTCTCCCGAGCGATCGAAACAACCTCGGTTAGGAACAGGAGGAG